>CM060867.1:25584417-26106450 GCA_030737845.1 Acorus calamus | reverse complement strand
TTTTCATTTTTAACACATTAAAAGAATTTTTTATATATTTATAATATTTTTAGTCAGGGTTAACCAAACAGAATATTTCTCTTGTTAAAACAAATTTAATTTAGTGAACTATTTAGATTTACATAGGTGTTTTCAGAGGGTTATATAAACTTCAGGAAAAATCAGAGGGTTATATGAATTTTACAGTTTAGAGGGGGTTATATAATTTTTTTCAAAATTAAAAAATGTAGGATATGAGTTTTAAAATGCAAAAAATGATTGACTCTAACATTTTCTTTTTCATTAAAATAAAAATGGGTCCGAGAATCTCACATGGTCCATTCCACGCATCTGTAGTGAGGTTTTTGGTATACTACATTTTCAATTAGGGTTAATTAAATATAATATTAACTGAATAATTTTTATCTGTCATCAAAAAATTAATTTGGGGGACTATTTAGATCAAAAAATTAATTTGGGGGTTATATGGATTTCAGACAGTTTAAGTTATTTGGATTTTCCCTTATTTATTAAATTTGTTCAGTAACACCATAGTTATACATGTGAGTTGTGATTAGACAGTCTTGTTTACTCTCAGTACGCAATAGTTTCGATTTTTTTTAGTAAAAAACATCATACATTATTTAATGATATATAATTTTAAAAAAGATAATATATACTATAAATGTTATTTGTCTCACCTAATAAGATTGATTGGGTTGCTATCAAGATATCGACGGCAAGCGCTGGAACCAGAATGTGTGTATATCGTTTTTAAAAAAAGTTAGATTGTGTGGCATGAATAATGAAGAAGGAGAATAAAACTAGAACATGCAATCTCCTCTTAAATCTTTTTTTTAATGTATTTTATACATTATATTTGAATAATTCATGATTTTTTTTATTATGTATCATTAGTCTGGATACTGGTGATGGCTAAAAAGACCTGACATGAAATGAAGATGGGAAAATAATATTTTTAATTTCATTATTGAGTTTAAATTCATGGACAAGTTGCCTTCCTGGATTCGATAAGGGAAGATAAACACAATGTAATATAAGTTTTAAATTACCAACCAGACCATCATATACGAATTCAAACAAAACCCACATTTTTCATGCATCAAGGTCTCCAAAAACCAACTTTTTAAATCAAACTTCTGGAAAAATGTGTGTTTTGACATTGATGGCGACTCTCCCATTTAAATTTTCAAAAATATCATTTTATTGCATGGGCTACATAAGCAATACAATACAAAAGTCAATGACAACAATGTAGATGTTTGATTGGATTGCTAGCTTATCCTCTACAATATTGTAATTTACCCACCATCATTTAAAAAAAAAAGGGATTCTAGATATGGGACAGTTTTTTTTTTTTTTTCTTTCATGATGTGGATATGGACTGTTAACAGATGTATCTAGGTAGGCTTCTACTCTAAAACCACATGGATTCTTGGACAGATTTTGCTTCAGAGAGACCTACAAGATCTTGTTAGTTTTAGTATGGTTGTTCTTGTCTGAAATCATTTATAGTTTCTTAAGATATTACAATTATTAAAGAGAACGTGATATTAAAATGATTAAAGAGAACTACATCCAATTAGTGTTGTATGTAAGGCATCAACTCAGACGTGTTGAATTTGGTTGGAGAATATATAGTTGGAACCCAATTTGATTGTCTACGTAATAACAAATTGAAATATTCAGATTCTATTCCATATATTGAAGAAAGACTCAAATGTGAACTCAAAATTTAACTTTACACACACTTATTCATCAAGACATCAAGTCTAGCTAGGTTGGATCTAGATAATCCCATCTCTCAACTCTAATCCAACCTAAATTGACTTCAAATTTGCTTAGTTTTGATTAAGGTAAATTTGACTATTAAAATCCTAATCTAAACCCGTTCAAAAATCATATTGTGTCGGGTTCAAGCTTTCCAAGTTGCACACTTAATTGTATAGTTGCTTTGCGTCTAAAATCATACGAGTTTTTTAAGAGATCTTGTAATATGGACCACAAGATCTTGTTAGTGTTGTTTGGTTGCTACTTGTCTAAAATCATATATCTCAAGTTGATCATGAATCAAAGAGAACTACAGGAGATCTTGGTTAGTGTTGTGTGGTTGCAACCAAAACATTTTGCTCAACAAACTAAGATATGGGTATGTATTAGATATACTTTAAATCAATTAATAAACCTTTCAGTGACTATATTTAATCTTTGCAAGGGTAGACTAAGTTCATTCTTTGACCTCATGCATGGCCTCCAACTAGATCTCTATCTCTCTCTCTGTATGCCCTGCACGTGCTCATATGCTCCCTCACATCCTTTTAGAGCCACCTTTTTAAAAGGTTTATTTTATTTTCACAGTGAGATTCCATTTCCACTCATACAATTTAAAAAAATAAAAGAATGAAAAGAGAGAGATAAAGATACATGACCTGAAATTGTAAATTTTTTTTATTAAGATTTAGTACATGAATATTTAAATAAAAGAATTTTTTTCAACTAATTAATATCGGATCATCATAAATAATAAATATAGAATTAATATCATATCAAGTAGTTTATATGATATTAATTCTTATCAGGTGTAATCATAAAGTTATATATTTATGCTTATTTTTCTTATTTACAATTTATTATATCAATACTATCTTATCGGTGGAAGCTTTGTATCGTTTTCATTAATAAAACTGTTTTTATTTTATCTCTGCATTTGCATAAAAGAAGGAAAATGTTTTCTAAGGTTTATTTTAACCATGCATGAAAAAAAATACTCGATCTTTTTTCTAATAAAAATTAGATACTCATTCATTCGCGCGATGTGATTTTTCTATCAATATTATAAATATAAAAAGAAGATAAACTCTTGTCTTGGTGCCATTGATTTCAAATATATATATAAAAACATTAAGTCTCCGTTTGGATACAGAATAAGATTTATTCTTGGGTATTTATTTATCCGAGCATAAGTGAGTATAAATAAGAATAAAGTGATTTTGTGTTTGGTTGTGTTTTGAATTATTCTCATTGGGAATCGTAAGAATAAATGTTTTGTTGTTTGAGTAAAATGTGTATAAAGTATGGATAAAGATTTATAAAAGGTAAAAAAGTAATGATAGTTGATTTGACATGTGATTTATAAGAGGTGATGACAGTTGGTTTGACAATGAACCCACTTATTCTTTGGGTGGAATAACCTATGATAAATTTTATTATAGGGGTTGATTGAAATCCATATACTACTTTATACTAGTTTATTCTGACACACTTTATCTGAGTTTATCCGGGCTTTCCAAACGGCATCCAAATTTTATCCGGGGTTATCCGAGATTTATCTGGCATCCAAACAGGGGCTTAAAGGCCCCACACCGGTTTAAAGTAGGTCTAGGTTGACCTATAAGAAAATTAACATGCATAGAATAATATTATTCCAGTTAGTTTTTTTTATGGAGTATAGTTGTCTTGTGTGTGACAGATAATGAACTATTTAACATGCCTCTCATCTGAGTTGTTATTGCACCACACCGTTGTGCCATATGTATAATTAATAATATTATAATATATATAATAATTATTCATGCATGAGAATGTTATCTAAGTGAGACATACTTTTTCCTTTTATTATGAAACATGATCTAGTATAATCTTTTTGTCATTTTACATGAGATGTTGGGGGTACTCTTACATACAACACTTATAGTATTTTGTATATATGAACCTATCCTACGTATGTTCAGTCTGGTTTACTAATGAGGTATATGATTCTTTTCAACATGCCTGCAATTTTTTTTACATGATGAGTGAGAAAATTTATTGAAGTTATAATTTTTTTATGTAGATGCATGTTTCATTATATGAAGTATTCACTTAAAAAATAATAATATTTGGGGAAAATGTTACGTACAGTCATTTTTTTCAGTCATAACTATATTCCACTTAACACATGTTTTATTTTTTTAAAATAGTATATCTCATCTAACCTAAGATATATATTTTTATAAAAAATGATGTATATACTCTAATGAATTGCATGAATCTTTTTATAAAAATGTGAAAAAAATTTAACGAGGCATATATTTCATTAATATGTATATATGGCATTAATGTCTAACGAGGTATATGAGACTGAAACTAGAGCTGAAAAAAAAGTGTGTAACAGAGCTCTGATAGTGATTGCTTGTGGGGCTGCATTAGAACTACCCCTAACATTAAAGTTTATTTTACAACATTCATATCAAACACAGAGTTAATTAATTCTTTGCATGCTTTTAGCTAGATAGGCCAGGTAATTTTTTTGATAATTTTCATTCATTATAAACCAGCATCTAGGAGGAATGATTTCATGGATATCAGAAGGATGGTCATATAGGAGTATGTTCCAAAACAGTGCATGCAAGACAAAAATTGTGGCTTGATAAGATTATTTTGCTTTAGTTCTCGATAAAAATTACATATAAAAATAAATTATAAAATATATAAAATATTTTGAATAAATTAGTTTACATTTTGATTAAAAAAAAACTCGTTTATTTTATATTTACATTGATCATAAACTTCAGCTTCAATGCACGAAATATTCTTAACATTTCTAAAAAAAATGTTGTTTTTTTTCCTTCTAACTATTCATTTAGATCTTAAACATTTTTAATGTTATAAGTTCTAAATTAAAAAAAAGTAGTTTCTCGTATTTACATACAAAATTCAGTTTCAACACCTCAATATATTCAATATTTTTATCAATAAAATAAAAATGATTCCAAACCATTCACTCTTAGTATGCATTATTTTTATTGTTATAACTTATATATATAAAACTACTTTTAACCGTTTGAAAATACGTATGAAAAATAAGATTTTTAATAAAGTAGCTTAAATAGATTTGATTCCGGGAAAACAAATTTTTTTTTTTAAAAAATCAACATTTTTGTACTAAAAACTGAAAGTAACTTTTTTATTAAACCAACTTTTTAGAATGCATTTAACAATACTTTTTAGCTTTCTGCTTAATTAAAAACAGAATCACTTTAATTAAATGATACCAAAAGGTTAATAAGACAAACTTTATCATAAAAATTTAAAAACCTCCCCTGAAATTATGGATTTGTCACATGGACCTTGAAAATGGACCCTAAAGCCTTTTTGGAACCTAATAAGTCTAGAGCCTGGACCAACAAAATTAATTAAACCAAGATTTTGAAAAAAATCAACAAAAACAGTGGTAGCTTAGATTGGATTCTATATTGATGCATATTATATATTTTAGTGATCTTCGCTGTCAACCTAATGTGCAGCATGTTTAGAATCTAATGAACGATGGTGCTCATATGAAAATCTCAGTTGTTTTTCTATTTTATTTTTTCCAGTCTTAACAGCTTGGATGTTTGACTTACATGCAATGATGCACTGATGCACCTTATGTTGCATTTCTTCATTAGGTGACAAAAAAAAAAAAAAAAAAAAAATTTCTGGTTGTCTTTTTTTCAGATGGAGGGGCCCAATTCAAATCTAAATCCATCTCGGCCACATCAATCAAGATGCCACGTGTCTTTGTTAGGTCTGTGTTCAAAATTAAAAAAAAAAATCATATATTTGAACACAAATAATGCAGATCTGGATATTAGTGGATTCAATGAAAAAATATGATATATTTCTTTTTATTTTTCTTCCTCCCTATTTTGATGTGGGGTGCGGTTATAGCCACCCACCAATTTTCCTATCCATCATTTTAATTTAATTTAAAAATTTATTTGTTACATTTTTCTCATACTTAACTCACCTTAATCTTATCTATCCTACTAGTACACCATACCCACCCCACACATCCCTCATAAATTTATTCCCCACCCTACAATCGAACTAATATGTCTTGCATTTTCTCTCTCCCCCCCCCCCCCCCCCCCCCCCGATTTGGTTCTCTTCCCCGACTTCTCCGATCACTGCCATCTTCTTCGACGAGCTATCCTTGCATTGGTTCCATCCAACACCACCACTATCTTCTCCTCCTGCTATTGAGTTGGGAACACGTAAAGAATGGGGTTGCAGTCTCATTCTGTATCTTGTTGGACATGCTTGATGTCTTCTATTTTTTATTCAGTTCAATATGGAGCATGCCTTTTTGGAAACAAAAACCTTAGTCCCATTTTACATCCCGTTTGACATGCCCGTTGTCTTCCCTGTTTGATTCGGTTTGACATGGAGCATGTTTTTCTGGAACCTGAAACCTTAGTCTCATTCTACATCCCGTTCGACATGTCCAATGTCTTCCCTATTTGATTCGGTTTGACATGGAGTATGTCTTTCTAGAACCGTTCGACATGTCCAATGTCTTTCCTGTTTGATTCGGTTTGACATGGAGTATGTCTTTCTAAAACAAAAAAATTTAGTCTTATTTTGCATCTTGTTCAACATGTCTGATTTCTTCTCTGTTTGATTCAGTTTGACATAAAACATGTCGTGTGATGGAATGAATAGGGGTGGGGTTGTAGTGATTAGAGTGGAGTACATATGAAATGGTGGGCTTATAAATTATAAGAATTTGTCTGGGTGGGGAAATGAAAGAGGTGGGTAGAAAAAATTGTGAGGTGGCTATAACCGTATCCCTTTGATGTGCGATTTACCTTTCAACATGTGTCATTGTTTAGTTTGGTGGTCCAATATGATTTAAAATCAAATATTATAGTTCACTCAATCAATAACCTTTGGGAGACAAATCCAGACATGGCATTTGGTGGGAGTCCTCAGTTGTGAATCTCTGTTGTATTTTAAAAATGGTGCAACCTCTCAAACATTCTGAAATTGGTGGTTGCTTCTTGACTTACATTGTGACCATCACCTAACCACTTTGAATAGGTCATCTTTAGAATATCTTTTTTGTTCTTACTAAACACATGCTTCGGGGGAGAACATATGGATATATTACTAATAAATTTCTAGATTTAGAAACCACCCTCATTTGAATGAACAAAACAGTTCAGCATTTACCATCAATTCAATATATGCATTTTAAATTCAATATATCATAAAAAGAAATAGTCCAATGAACTATATATAGTATTCCTTTTTTTTTAATTACATGTTTCATCTAATTGAAACACATAACTCACTAATAAAATGAAGCTGAACATGGAACTACATAGAAAAAACATAAACAAACATGCTATTTTTAGAATGATAAATGATAAATTTGATACAATATATACATTTTTTATAAGATTGTATACTGATACAATACATAAAATCATTTGACAAAGTGTATGAGTATTATGCTTATGCTTAATTATATAAAAAAATATAAGAAAAGTATGTCTTTATTTTTATTTTTTTACAAAAGCTATGTTATATAGAAAAGAAAAAAACAAAAAACAAGAAGCCACTCACGTCAGTAATGACATCAAACACCAACGGTGCAGTCTCTTTTTTTTTATATATAAAAAAAAACTCCCCTTATCGAAAGTAAAACAAATAATTGAAGTTCTCCCCACAAAAAGAAGAAGAAAAAGCTACTTCAATAATGAATAACCAACCATATTTTGTGAGTTCTTCACTTAGGCCCCTCTTTATATATGATAATAATAAATAATAATATTTAAAATCTGCATTGGATGATGAGATAATGATGTAGCCGCCTTGCAATATAAAAAAAACTACCTTGAAAAACATCTTTACATTGCTTTGATCAGTGATGTCTGTCTGGATCGACCAAATAAAAACCGGGTATCTCAAAATCTTTCTTATTATTGAACCTTCTCAAGTGGGTTTTTTTAAAGGAGCTGTTTTGATAGGTTCCTGCAGAGATAAAAAGAGAATGGAAGGGTGGGAGTGAAGAAGCAGAGAAAGGTAGGAGAAACAGAGACCCAATTAGTCTAAAAGGAAGAAAAAGCTTGGCTTGGGAAGGTCTGATAACTGATAAAGAAAGAGAGAGAGAGAGAGAGAGAGAGAGAGGAGGAAAAGTTGGGTACCATTTTTTTTTTCTTTTTTGATGAATGGACCAACTGAGCTTTTTTTTTCTTCAGATCTTTTGATGTTTTTCTGATGTGGGTTTCTGTTAAAGTTGCAGTCTTGGTGTGTTTATGGGATGTGCAGTGCAGAAACTGAGAGAGGGAAAGAAAGTGATGTCTTGGTGTGCCTGAGGTCAGATTGTGTTATTCACAATTGGGTCTTCTTTTAAATTTGTGGGTTCCATTTTTTTTATTTAGTTTCTAGACTTTGAATTGTGAATTTTTCATGGAACTGGTTGTGTTTAATTGAGTTTTCTTAATTGGGTTGGAGTGCTTTGAGTGGGGATGTATTGACAGTCTGATTTTAATTGTGAATTTTTCATGGAACTGGTTGTGTTTAATTGAGTTTTCTTAATTGGGTTGGAGTGCTTTGAGTGGGGATGTATTGACAGTCTGATTTTAATGAGCTTTTCGGCCATCATTTCGAGTGTTTTCGCCAAGCTCCCGAGGTTTTTTCTGAGGATTCATAAGTGGTTTTTTGCCAGAATGACCTTGAATAGCAAGGTATCTGATGGAAACAACAATGAAGGATTCACCGATGATTTAAGAGTCGGGAAGCGCTCTTGTGGTCATCGGAAGTCATTGAGGGTGTTGTTGTGCTTATTGTTTAGTGTTATTGGGATAGTTTGGTTTTCTTTGGAAGCCACATACGGTGGTCTAATGTGTAAAGTGAAGGTCACTCATGCATTGGAAGAGGACTGTCCTGCAATGGATGAGCAGTTCAATATAAGCAAGAAACAACTCCATATTTTAGCATCCTTGATTTCATCATCGGATCAGGTAATGCTATGTTTTGCTTATGTATTTCAGTATCAGAATTTTGTTCACTTTAATTATGGCTACAGAATGATATATTTTGTGCACTTTAATATGATTACAAATCGAGTTTATAAAACTCCGAATTGAAATTAAATATATGGTATGGTGGCCTCTTGCAGTGTGTTATGTTTTTAGCTTATTCTTAATTGAGTATTGAATCGATGAGTGAAACCAAATGTAGAATTGACTCAAAGGACTTTTCATTACTGGTATAAACCATACCAACTTTTGAGGCCAATTCATTTCATGAAATGAAGAGCCATATTGGTATTCAAGAAACAAATGCTTATTTACATAGCACGATAGTTTTCCATGGGAGAACAAATACTGGTAGTATAAGCGCAGAGAATAGCATGTTTGATACATATTTGAAAGGTAGAACGTTGTAAAACTTGGACTGAAAAGTGGGGGAGGGTTGAATGTTTCTCTGAGGATTTTGAAGAGGTCAGTACAAAAAAATGCTTGGTGCACACTTACATACCTATATACATATATAAATTTGTGTGACGAACATGAATGTAATTCTTTTTGAACGTGTCCATATTTTCATAGTTTAATCCGTTGGCTAGCAACATCATTGAATCTTTAATGTCTGTAAAGGATTTTACTGGTGAAAATATGTTTTGAGTTCTCAATGCTCATGGTTACCTTTCTTTTCCATTTGCAGAGAATTTTTACAGAATGCATGCAGAGATCTGCATTGAAAAGGCCGCTCAGCAATGGGCTTACCTATGCTTGGGGTCTGCTGCATTCTGGAGGAAGACATGATGAAGAAAAGCAAAATTTGGTAAAGGATTCATTAGAGTCTCGGGGCCAGTGTTTAGCTCAGGGAGATCATATCCCTCAATCCATACGGTCATCAGTTGGAGATGAAAGTTTTCCGTTTGTTATCTCTCAAAATTATATGTCCAACAACATAGCAGATGATATGACATCTCAAGAGGTAACACTTCTCTTAATTTTTGTAATTCATGCATCTTGGCTTTTGGGTGTTGTGTTAATTTCCTCTGTTGAAATGAAGGTAACCAACCAAATTTTTTTTTTAGGATAATCATATCAGTTGTCTTGTATGAGAGGTGATGCTTAAAGAAAAAGAGTTATGTATTTATGGTGAAGTCCTGCACCAGCAATCGATGCTTGACTTTGTAGTATTCAGTACAACTACAATTTGTACAATAAGGGTGCTCCTGTATTACATTTCTGGCTTCATCTCTGGCATCGTTAGATGAACTAATCAGCATCATCTCTGACGACAAGTTAATATGATGCTTAACTTGTGTGGCATCATCTCTGATATGATGCTATACAATACACTACATGTTCAACTAAATGGGCTAATCCATCACCAATGCAAAATATTTAGCTTATTTATTCGGCCCTATTCACTTTGAACTTCTCACTGATTGTGCCTTGTAGGAGAGTCCAACAGTGCCAAATCCAGGAGAACTATGTCACTGCAAACATGAAAGCCTTGATTCGTTGAAGATATGCTGTTGGGTCTTTGTTGGGATAATGATTGGTCGAATCTCGAGCTCGTTCAACAGATTATCAACTGATTCAAAAAAACAAGTTAAGCAGCAAAAACAATCAAAACAACCACAACATCATCAATCACATTGCTCCAAGGGTGGGTGGAAATGGAGATGCTTCCCAATTCTATGGATTGTGACTGGAATCTTATTCTCTTCATGGTTGTTTTGGATCATGAATGATAATGTTGTCTTGAGAAGGAAAGAAATGCTTGCCAACATGTGTGATGAGAGAGCCCGGATGTTGCAAGACCAATTCAACATGAGCATGAACCATGTCAATGCATTGGCCATTTTGGTCTCAACTTTTCACCATGGGAAGCATCCCTCTGCCATTGATCAGGTATTGTCTTATTTGATCAAGTGGTTCTTCAAGTCATATCAATTGCCCTCATTTGGAAGCTGACATGCGAAGGAAAGGTCATTCCTCATTTTTGGAAAAACATACATTCCCCTATGCCCTTAAAGTCAAAATTATTTTAGAGATGCATTGTGCATACTTTATCATATTCTTTTAATAGGCCATTCCCTTATATTTCAGGTGTTGCGGGTGGGGTTCGGGGGGGGGGGGGGGGGGGGGGGGGGGGGGGATAGACCGTATATGGTTATAACCTTCTGTTTTTTTTTTGTGGACAAAGTGGCCGTTATTTGGACTTGAATGCAAGACTTTGTCCTGTTAGCCCAAATAATCTACCGTTCCTCTAGTTAATGCCCCCCTAATATTGTAAAAAATTAAGAAATCTGTATCTTAAACTTAGGTTGCCAATTAATTGTTGGGTTGTATGGTACTTCAGATCACTGTTCCTCAACAATCCTTGACTCTCATTGTTTATAACTATGCCATGTTTTGTCTGCAGTACTCATTTTTGAAGTGTGTGGTTCTTGAGCAAATATATTGTAAATGCATTAGACAGTAACCACCATCATTGAATAAATAAAAACTAAACTCGTTAGTCTAAAACCAACCCCTCCTTGTTGTTGCTAACCAAATTGAACAATTACATACCCCTGTCATGGGGCATCAAGGAACAATTTGCATCATGGAATCAATATTTCGGCTACTTGATCATCTTCGTTCACAAGTCTTTAGTTCTTCTATATAAATGAGTAAACTTTTAATCCACTGATAGGTCAACTTACAAATGCCAGTATATTCACATATCATTAACATTGTTCTTTCTCTCCCACAAAAGTCTGCCCTTATATTAGGCAACCAATTTAGGAACTTTTTATATATGACCAATATACATGGTATTGAGTCTATATTATCATAATAAGACAGATTTCTCACTAATTGGTAATATTTTTCAGAAAACATTTGCAGAATATACAGCTAGAACAGCATTTGAAAGGCCATTGACTAGCGGTGTTGCGTATGCGTTGAGAGTATTACACTCAGAGAGGGAACAGTTTGAAAATCAGCATGGATGGAGGATTAAAAAAATGGAGACAGAAGACCAATCTCCAGTCCAAGATGAATACATGCATGAAAATCTAGATATATCACCTGTACAAGATGAATATGCACCCGTTATATTTTCTCAAGAAACAGTTTCTCACATTGTCTCCATTGATATGATGTCTGGAAAGGTAAGCATAATATCAACATCATCATTTGTAAGATTGCTCATGCTTGACTGGAAGAAGGAATTATTCTAATATCCCTATCCATATAATAATTGACCTGAATAGGAGGATCGTGAGAACATTTTGCGAGCTAGGGCATCGGGAAAAGGCGTACTTACCTCTCCTTTCAAGCTTTTGAAGTCCAATCGTCTTGGTGTGGTGTTGACTTTTGCCGTGTATAATATTGATCTTCCTCCAAATGCTACACCAGAGCAGCGTATCAATGCAACCAAAGGGTTAGTTATGTACTTCTTGAAACCTGTAGAAACCTAACATGCTTCATAGACATAGTACACGTGTTACCACTCCATCCACCGAAAAGAGTGGAAAAAATGTCATATACATGAAGTAGTCGTGAATCTTGTGTTAAAGCGGGTGGAAATATATAGGCGCTATGAGTAATTATATATGGATTTTAAACCTGACCCCCATGATTGTGCCCTGAAAATTAAACATACATAAATTAAATATGCTTATGTAAATACAAACCTGTCTCAGTTCGTTTCCACATTTGCACAATGAGCTTAGCATTATTCATTCTTTTGGACAGATATCTGGGAGCATCTTTTGATGTTCCATCTCTGGTGGAGAAGCTTCTCCAACAACTCGCAAGTAAACAAACAATTGTTGTCAATGTCTATGATACAACTAATGCTTCTGCACCTATTAACATGTATGGCCCTAATGTGACTGAAAATGGCCTCTCGCATGTCAGTAACCTAGATTTTGGAGATCCTAATCGGAAGCATGAGATGCACTGCAGGTAACCTTATCAAATATTAAAGCCGAATTATATGCATTATATGTGCAATATCATGAATTACATTATTATGATTGCAGGTTTAAGCAGAAAGCTCCCATACACTGGTCTGCGATAACAACCTCATCAGGGGTTCTAGTAATCATTTTGCTCGTTGGGCACATCTTTTATGCAGCTGTAAACCGCATTGCAAAAGTTGAGGATGATTATCGTGAAATGAGAGAACTCAAAGGCCGAGCAGAGGCGGCTGACATAGCAAAATCTCGGGTAATTGACATATTCTATTGATACTAAGTGAAGTTCTTTTGCATTCTTTATTTGTCAAAAGTGATGAGGCAGTGACATGGAGATACCTCTTGAGTCGATCAATATTTCAATAGAATTACAACTACTCACACAAATAAAGGAATTAATCAATGGAATGTTGGGCTAACAATTAAATGCACTTATCATTGAACCATCTCTTAGGAAGGTTGGTAGTGGTACCCCATCTCCATCTAGGTTAACTAGGTTTTGGGACGTACTCCTGCTGATAGGAGAAAATTTAACTAGAAAAAAAAACGCACTTGCCTACAAAATAATGTATTTCTCCAGTATCAAGTACACACAATTGATTATTTTCTACGTAATTATTTGTCTCTCTTTTTTTGTAGTTTCTAGCCACCGTTTCACATGAGATCAGAACTCCAATGAATGGTGTTTTAGGTATGCTAACTCAACACAGAACCACTTTCTGCATTAATGATTAATTAGTATTTGATCAAACAATCTCTGATCACATGTTTTAGCCATTTTTTCATGCATTTTCAGGTATGTTGCAGATGTTGATGGATACCGACCTTGATGCAACACAGCAAGATTATGCGATGACTGCCCAAGCGAGTGGGAAATCTTTGATAGCTCTGATAAATGAAGTCCTTGATCAGGCTAAGATAGAGTCTGGAAGGCTTGAACTTGAGGCTGTCCCTTTTGATCCTCGTTCAATCCTGGATAATGTGTTGTCTCTCTTCTCGGGCAAGTCTCAAGATAAAGGTGTTGAGGTGAAACTGAATTTGAATTTACTCTTTTGTTTAATTTTGATCTCTATGGGATGTTACTTTAGCCTCTCATTAGAATTTGTTGCTTATTTTATCCTCTTCTTTTTTCTTTTGCTTTTCCTGGTGGGAAAAGTTGGCAGGATATACTTCTGATCAGGTTCCAGATGTACTTATTGGGGACCCTGGTCGATTCCGCCAGATTATTACTAATCTGGTAGGGAATTCTGTTAAGGTAATCCTCTACTTCAAGAAGGAAATGCTGAATAATTATGGAGTATGATTATTGTGTGTTTCTTTTTGAATCGTAAGATTGTAAGTCAGCTCAGGATAATGGGGGCCAATTCTTTTTAATGGTCATATGCAGATTACGATGAAGATTAGTCATTATGTACTTTGTTGTTGATCTTATTGTTCCTTATAATTTCTTGATATTTGATATCCCTCATAGATTTCTTCCTTAATGGTATCATTAACATTGATTGCATCATTTACTCAGGCTTTTTTCACATCGCTAGCGTTTCATTTAATTCCATCAATATTGACTATTCCTAATAATAAGTTCTATTCTCCCCACATCCGAATATATTTTCCCACTGTTATGTGATGTTTTCACTGATAATGTCATGCAAAACTTTGCAGTTTACAGAAGAAGGCCATATCTTTGTCTCTGTTCATTTGGCAGAGGACATGAAGGGCTCAACTGATGCCGAGTTACATGTGAACAACATGGGTACATCGTATAACACACTGAGCGGATTTCCCGTACTCGATAAAACAAAGAGTTGGAAGAGTTTCAGGATTTTTAATGCCGAAACATCACATGAGGCAACAGATACAATCAACTTACTAGTTACCGTGGAGGATACCGGTGTGGGAATACCAAAGGATGCACAAAGTCGTATTTTCATGCCATTCATGCAAGCCGATAGTTCAACATCACGAACCCATGGAGGGACGGGGATAGGTTTGAGCATCAGCAAATGCTTGGTGGATTTGATGAGTGGGGAAATTGGATTTGTCAGTGAACCAAAAATCGGAAGTACATTTAGTTTCACTGCTGTCTTTAGAGAAAGACAGACAAATCCGCAGGACATGAAGCGACAACCTGAACCAGTGGTGTCGGATTTTAGAGGGATGAGAGGACTAGTGATTGATGGAAGGAGTGCCTGTGCCGAAGTAACAAAGTATCATCTTCAAAGATTGGGAATACATGTGGACATTGCCATTAACCAAAAAGCTGCTTTTTCTTACATATCTGCTTGTGATTCAAGGTATGTTATTATCAGTCCTTATCATGTACTAGATCTGTGGATACTTGAGTTTTGTTTATTTTGGTCAAGTTTCATTTATCACATGCCTAGCACAATCTTTTGATTTATTTCAACTTTGGGCTTTATTACTCTTGTTCCATTATATGAAGAGTTTTTGCGTAGGATTAAAAAAATACACATCTTTTTAGTCACTAAATATCGATTAGACATCTCAGGTGCCACTAAAAACTACATGCTTGCCTTTGGGCTCATATGGGCAGATGTGTCTATGAAATTTTGCACAGGATTAAGTGGGACATTCGGTCAAATGTGCTGCATTTGGGCTCTATTTCAAACCAATATTCAGAAACACTTCTTTCATAAAAGTTGATCTCAACTAGCTTTTTTGTAAAACTACTCCCAAGTCCCACTTATTTTTTTAGAAAAGATGTTTTGTTAATTTTTAACACACAACAAACCAAAATCCGAAACTGAAAGCTAAAGTCTTAAAAAATCCTTTTATAATATATAAATCCAAACGAGGCCTTAGAAACATTCATCTCCGTCAATTTTTTTGCTTCTTCTATGCATCCCTTTCAAGCCCGCATTAATATCTCTAGACATCAATGGTGTATTTTTCCATTTATATCAAAGATAAATCTTGTGTACTCCTTTTAAAACCTTCTATAATGGTCCCAGTGCAACAGAACATTTGAATATGGTGTTAGTCGATAAGGACGCTTGGGGTAAAGGAATGGGTGTTGCTTTCCTCCACCGTCTGAAGGAGGTCTCGCAAAATCACATATCGAAGCCAGTTGAACACTTTCCAAAAGTGTTTCTCTTGGCAACCTCCATAAGCCCAACTGAGGTCAACGAATTGGAGTCAGCAAGATTGGTTGATAATGTGATGATGAAGCCTCTCCGTCTAAGCATGATTTCTGCGTGCCTTCAGAAAGCACTGGGTGTGGGGACCAAGAAATCACTGGAGAGAAGACAACCTTCAATGCTTAAGAGTCTATTGAATGGGAAGCAAATGTTGGTTGTTGATGACAACAGTGTTAACCGACGAGTCGCTGCTGGTGCTCTGAAGAAATATGGAGCTATAGTCACCTGTGCTGACAGTGGAAAGGTTGCTGTGGAAATGCTTTGCCCCCCACACAAGTTTGATGCTTGCTTCATGGATGTTCAGATGCCAGAAATGGACGGGTACTTGACTGACATTTTTTTACTTTTCTTTTACATTTTAGCACCTCGGGTTATTCTTTTTGTATTCTATATTGGCAAACAATGCTCAAGATCACTATGAACCATCCCTTCTGATTGGTTCAAAGATAGTTTATTCAGGCATAAAATAGTTATACAGGGGAAGAGGAGTATTATATGATTTTTGGTTGCTATTCCTTTCTCCATTTGGATAACTCTGTCTTTTGTGTTTGTCTCGTTAGAAAATAAATAATAATTTTTTATGTCCTGCCTTCCTCGGGTACAATTGTCAGGAAATTTTTTTAACTTATCAGTGCTTAACTATTACAGTAAATCCATGGTAAATAAGCATGTTTTTTTAGGATGTTTTACACCAATAATTCTCTCTAAATTCCATAATTTTTTTTGTAGGTTTGAAGCCACAAGACAAATCCGTTGCATGGAAGCTGAAGTTAACGGACAAATTAAGTCTGGTAAAGCATCCGAGGAGATGTATGAAAACGTGGGTTACTGGCACATTCCGATACTCGCCATGACAGCCGATGTGATTCAGGCGACTCACGAGGAGTGCTTGAGATTCGGAATGGATGACTACGTATCAAAGCCGTTTGAAGAGGAGCAACTATACTCTGCAGTTGCACATTTCTTTGAGTCAGATAAAGGGGAGTCTACATATTAGAAGTCCACTCTTTCAAATATTTGAAGCTGAAAGTTTGGAACGAAATGAAGATATGATTATTGGTGCACCAACTGGATTCTCGATATGGTAATTCTTTCTATAAACACAACCTCTCATTCTTTAGCGCATGTGATATAAAAACTTAGGTGGAAGATTAGTGTAAGATGTGAATAGATACAACAAGTTATGATATTCAAAATCTATATGTATTTTTACGAGACATGTGCACAACACAATATGGACATGGTGACACAGCAAATCCTGAAAAAACTAGGACACATGCACAGCATAAATAAATAAATGTTATATATTGGTTATTCTAAACAAATTAACCATTTTTTTAAAAAACAAGCACACATATGTGAACTAAAAGTAAGTTGATATAACCAAAACTGGTATGTCAATCACCAACTCTATTAAGATTTTAACATTATCTGACTTCATGCAAGAATAAATTTTACAATGAGAAAAACTTTACAATGTTGTACTGCATGACTAGGAAAATCTTACACTCAAGCCATTCCTGCAATTACTGTTGTAGTATAAACATGTTTTAAATTTTTTCGAAGTATATACTTGTCTAATCAAACACACACTACAAAAAAAAAATGAAATACATCATCGAAATAAATTGAATGCAACCTTTTTAAATTTTTTTCTAATAGAGTATATTCTTTTATAGTAGAGCATAATTCTATTACAAATTTCATATACTTAGAAGTGCAATAATAATTTTGTATTACCACCTGCCTTTAGATTTCATAAGTATCGTGTATCCATGCCGTGCCTATCAAGCATCAAAGTGTATCCGAGATTCACAATTTGTTTGAAATTTTCGGACACGCATGGGACCAACATATCAGACATGAATATAGCATGCTTATTGAAGTGCTTCAGCTTCCTAGTTGTTCTCTTGTGAGTTTGAGTTTTGCTTTGGTATGCCAACATGATGAAAACCATAAAAAGTGTAATTACTTCATAATCAATGCATATATTTCCTCTCTCAGGAATGGTTGGACACTGGATTTGAGTGACATGTTTGAGTTTGTCGAAGACCAAACGGCAAGATTGGCTGCCAATCTCTTATAGAATTACACACTGTAAATTTACTGTGAAAGACGCATAGTTCGTCACCGATTCTTTTCATTGGATTGTGGAGTTGTAGATATGGATCTCATCAGATGTTTGTCTCAATTGTCATTTTTTTGGTTGTCCAGGCCTGCTATTCTTGTATATGTATAAGTTATTTTTTTACAATATACTTGTCATCTCTTGTAACAATTTTTTTTTCTCCCATTTATAGGGAGAAACACTTGTAAGTTTTTTTGGTGATTATGTATTACATAAATGTTGGTTTCATTACAGTCATTTCATTCTTAATAATAAGTTTTATACATATGAATTTGTTTCAATGTAAGTGTGGTCGTTTGCTGTCATTCTGTACGACTCATTTGTGAATTGTCCTATAATTATTAGTTATACTAGATAGATAACAATATATGTAGAATGGTTAATTTTTCTTTTGATTGTCTTTTTTGGTTATTATCATTGGAAATATAAATTTTGTTTTTACGGTACATGCAGAATAGTTAATTTTTCATTTGATTGGTTTTTTTGTTATTATCACTGGAAACATAAATTATGTTTTTTTTGTTGTTTGGTTTATGTTAGATGAACCAGAGATAAATGTTGGATAAATATTTATAACTTTTTAAAATAACAATTCCACCCTTACATACTATTTGTCTTTAAGAATCAAAGGATATGTGTGACGTGTAAACCTGATAAACAATTTTGTGTCTTTCCCTAAAGTAGTTATGAAAACTGATTCAAAGTTATCAAGGCATAATTTTTGCACAGGCGAGACTGTAAATTATTTTAAGTGATTGTTTTAAACTATTTTAGGGATTGTTTTTCGGTTGTAGATGATACTGGAAAACAAATTGTGTGTAACAACGCTCATTTTGCTAGCTAACCAGATCAGAGTTCAGACCACTCAAAGTTTAAGTGGTTCACCTATTTGCTTGGGGCCCATCTATTTGCACCCCTATCTTTGCCAAACACACTCAAATAAACGGGTCATTGATGTAAATATTCATTTATAATCAGTTCTTTACACATCCAATCATATAAATCATATCAACATGTTAGACAATATTGATGTCGAGTAAATCTAGGGATGACAATGGGGTGAGTTTTATTAGTAACCCTATCCGATCCACCCCTATTGGGATGGGTTTGAATTTCATGTTTTCTCAACCCTTCCCAACCTGCTTTGATCCATGTAATATATGGTTTGGGTTTGAGTTTTATATTTAAAATCTGATCTATATTTGATTATTAGAATTTATAAACCATTCATTCACATTTCTATCAAAGAAATTTTTTAATTAACTTCCAAATGTTTTGTATAACGTCATGTATAATTTATGTTATATGTATTTTGAGGTTTTAATATTTTTATATAAGAACAACTTGAAATTTTTTTATGAACACATGATCCACATACATGTTTAAAATAATTTAATTTTTTAAATAAATTATTTAAAAATACTAATTATAGGGACCGAGCAATCCAACTCATTTTAAAATGGAGTGGGGTGGGGAGGGTATTGAGTCTAACATTGAGGAGACGGGTTGGGTTTGAATTATGTTAAACCCTACTCCAACCCAACTCATTGCTATCCCTAATTAAATCTTATATTGTAGACACACCGTCAGTTGAAGGAAACAAGAGAAAAACCCATAGGTTTTGATAACAGGGTTGACAATACTGATGTTGACCAAATCTTATATCGTAGACACATCGTCGGTAAAAAAAACAAGAGAAAAACGTGTAGGTTCAAAAAACAGGTTAAACAGTATGGATATCGACCAAATCTTATATCATAGACATACCGTTGATCGATGATATCCCAGAAACAAAGTTCATAGCATTGGCCTCTCTTCATTGTGTTCATATTTATGATAAAAGCACATATAGATAAGGGAAATTTTCAAAAATAACCCTCCAAAAAAAAAGAATTTCAAAACTGACCCCGGAATAAAAGTATTAGCAAAACTGACCCCGAGCCCAGTTTGACCCCGGTCAGCGCGCCACGCTGGCGTGCTGACTGGGAGGGGAAGTGCCACGACGGAGACGTGATCCATTATCACGTTTTCATCACCAGCGCGAACAGCGCGCGGACCCCGCGCGCGTTGGAAGGCCGGGATCACGCCTCAGTTGGAGGCGTGATTTATAATCACGCCTCCATTGGAGGCGTGATCCAGGATCACGTCTTCAATGGAAACGTGATCCATGATCACGCCTCCTCTGGAGGGGTGATTACAAATCACGCCTCAAACTAAGGCGTGATCCGTGATCACGCCTCCTTTTATCATTTGTTTTTAAAAATTTTTAATATTACCTAATTTACAATAAAATATCTGTTCACCTGTAAATTTAAGAAAATTATCGAAAAATATATAATATTACACTAAAAACTAAAACAAACATCAGATCTCAACACCTTTATACATAGTCATAACTATAATAAGTTAATCATACAAACTGTCATCCTAAAAACCGTCTCCATCCTTTCTTTTTCTTAATAGGTGCAGGAGGTGCTGAAGAAGAAGGCATATCTGATTGTGGTAAAGATTGCCCCATCGGGTGAGCAGGTGTTGTAAATCCCATAGATCCAACAGAATGTGTGGGTGCAGTAGAAGCAGTACCGGCACGTCTACGAGTTCGAGTGTAATAAATAGGAAAAGACGGTACAGGCAGTCGCTCATGGAGTGGTCGTGTATCCAAGTGATCGTGATGTGTCTCTTCTTGATCATCTTGTCTCTGTTCATGATCCTCTTGTAACTGTACATGATCTTGGAATGACTGATCACAATGCTCATATGCTCCATATATTAGATGGTCATCTGCATCATCTCCCAGTCGCACTGCTTCCTGAAAATGAAAATCATCGACAGTAAAAAGATGATCACGGTGATACTCACTCTGATCCACATCATCCCCTCCGTTGTCGTCAGGTGGATCCGGATGCCGGTCCGGTGACGGAACAAAAGGCCTGGGAATCTGAGATAACGGTAACTGTTGAAGAAGAGCAGCTGTCTGATCACGTGCCACAGCAGCTATACGAATCATCTCGTCATATCCAGGATATAATGACAATCCCTCATTCAGTACCTGATTGATACTCATCACGGCTGCGCCCTGTATTAATTTTAAATCTTCATTAAAATATTCAGAAAGTAATAATATTTATATTCCATATCATATGTACTATGTAACTCACCATGACCTCAGCGGCGTATCCACGGGGATGATACCGCATTGGAACTGGACATGGTGGGATAGGTGGGGTGAGATATCTAACTGTGCGCTCCCAATACCACTCCATATACCTCGAAGATGTCATAGACTGTGGGTAAATGTGGATGTGATCAAGTCGCGCATTCCATCGGTCGATGTAATCTTTATGCAGGACAGCCCAATTGACCTTCTGTCGACCACGTCTGTTACCTCTATTGATTTGTTCCACTTCTATTGGGATGGTCTGTTCAAAACCAAACTGGCGTGCAACTCTATCAGGACAATGCATTTCCACAATATCAAAGCATATCAGAGGGACCCTAACTGTCCACAAATTAAAGTCGGCCATGCATGTTGTTGGAACCTCCTGATATCTATCCACATAGGGCATCCACAAAATCTGTAGACATATAGTTAACATGTCAATGTATTACACGGGATAACAATATAGAATTATGTTTTACAAATACACAATTACAAACCTGTGTCTCATGCTGATAATCTAATTGTGCCCGACAATACATCAACACATGCGATGGTGACTCATCGAAATGCTTCTTCACGGCCCATCTGTGAATGAAATTAATATTAGTGCTATTATGTAACAATTTGAATACAAATATCTTGACATAACCATTATATATCAGTTACCTAGCCCCTAATGGCCTGTCACCAAGTACAAATTCTTCACTTCTCAAACTGGGTCTACCAACATGTAGTCTCTCCCATGACCAGATCTGTTAGAGGAATATAGTGCATTATATTTATATAAACAAATTCAAGTAATTGACATATAGTGCTAAAGTATGTTACCTGCAAGAGTGAAAAAAAACCAGCTGTCTCTCTCTGGTTGATAAGACATCCCCTAGATAAAGCTCGATAGAGGTGTGCCAATGCAGCTGATCCCCATGAATAAAGGCCAACTTCATCCAAATCTCGGAGAAGAAGTAGATAGCAAGCATGTACCTTATTACCCGTGGCATCAACAAAAATAGTACAGCCAAGTAGAAACAGTAGATAAGCACGAGCATAACGTTGTAAGACCTCTTCCCTCTCCTCGTCATCAGGTATGTGACTGAAAGTGTCTTTCAACCAAGAAAGTAAAATCCTCCCCCTATTAACTTATTGTCTGGGGGAACAACACCTAAGAGGTCCTCGCACACCGCTCCCCAGTTGTGCATATCTGTGATTCCTGTAACTGGTAAGCCATCAATGCGTAAGCCTGTAAGTATAGCGACATCCTGCAGCGTAATAGTCATCTCTCCATGCCGTAAGTGAAAAGTGTTAGTCTCCGGCCTCCAGCGTTCAATAAGGGCAGTAAGTAGACGTCTGTCACATCGGACATATCCTAGGCAAGCCAGATAATACAGTCCTGATCTTCTCACGAAATCTATGATCGTGGGTCCATCTCCCATTTGTTTACTTGACTCATGTGCATCGTTAATTTCATTACCTCACCCTGTATTAATTTAGAAACGTGAATTAATTTAAATATTTACAACAATTCTATCTGAGAAAAATAATATTTTGTAAAATAGCACACCTCCCCAACAAAGCATCGCTCGGATACATGATGTGGCTGAAGATATAACAAATCATCAACAATAGGTCCATGCCACTCGCGTGCTGTCATCTGATTCAACAAAATAAATTATATACGATTAAAATTCTAGGTATCAAATAAATAAATGTCGATGTATGTAATAATGAAATTATCAAACATGCGATTGTGAATGTTATTAAACGCTGTACCAGAAACGTGGAACGAATCTCGAGATAACCTAAACAAAAGCTATGAGTATTGGTGGGTGAAATTGTTAGGAAAGTAAGTAATTGACATGGGTGTTAAGCAGGAACCTGGTTCATCAGTTCACAGTCCTGGAGATACATTCAATTTTCACACGTTGGTAGATGGATCGTGAATCGTATCAACGATATTAGTATCCATGAACAACGTCTAAAAATGATGAATGAAACCATAAACATGTGAGACGAACCAGATTCATGTTTAACACCCCCGACAATCCTTTTCTCCCCGATCAATAACACCAAATCAACACTAACAACTTAGACATCGATTTAGTAATAACCTTAACTAAAAATAAAGGATTCAACCTAACATGTCAGAATACAAGCACATTGTTCAGACATTGTTCAAACATGTCATTACACATTGTTCTGAGGACATGTAAGCCTATTATGCCCACTTTCCTTACATTTAGAACATTTATTCTTTGGCATGTTATCATTAATGTCCATGTGCATGCGCCTCCTCACAGACTTCGGACGTCCTGCTGTCCTTTTGATTTGTGGTGGGATGAAGATCGGATCGTTTTCTGTTGGAGCTGGCCAACGACTCGCGTCATCCACAGCATGAAACACGGGTGCATACGTGCCTCTGAATGAATCCGCATAAAAACACTGAGAAACATATGTCACTAGGGCAATCCTTGCATACCCACATGCTGCTATCACATGTGCACAAGGATAGTGAAATAACATCGGAACGTTGCATTGACATTCTGCATACTCTGTATGTAAATAAACAGTGAATGATACAGCATTCTTGTCCAAAATCATAAACTCAGTCCGATTGAGTCTCCGGACTTGCATAGCCCTTGCATCGTGCGCTAATCTTTCCAAACGTCGTTGCAATTTCGGAACAACATCACCTGTCATGCCTTCACCCGCTTCACGTCTTGCATAAAAATATTCAGCCACTCGGAGATATGTCTGTTGAACTATAGCTGTGATCGGTAACGTTCTAGCACCTTTCAACACACTATTCATACTCTCAGATTTATTTGTGGTCATTATACCATAACGATATCCACCATCATAACAAAGTGCCCACATCTGAGGAGGAACTTGATCCACCCATTCACGAGCTTCTGGATTGACTGTTAAAATCTTTCTCATCTCCTCAGCAAATAGTGACGTGCATTTAATAGTGGCAGCCCTCCACACCATGTCTGATAACTCTTTGCTCTTGTATTTCTTTTTAAAGTTATCAATCAAATGCCTCATGCAAAATCGATGTTGCCATGCAATCTGTGAATCCTCCTCGAGAAGTTGTAATGCACTTATTATGCCTCTGTGTCGATCTGAGATAACACAGATATTTCTTGGTGCTCCAAGTGACCAAAACAAGTGGAACAAAAAGAAATGCCAACTATCTGTGTTTTCTGATTCAACAATGGCAAAAGCTAAAGGCACTAGACCGTCTTCTGCATCAGTGGCAGTAGCTATGAGGAGATTTCCCTTATACTTTCCATATAAATGTGTTCCATCAATGCAAATCAGTGGACGACAATGACGAAAAGCTTCAATTGTCGGTGCAAAAATCCAAAAAACACGTTCAAACTGGCGAACTACTCTTCCCATGCAATTCTCATTGATGACCTTACCGTCAAATCTGACTATTGTCCCCGGATTAGTCCTCTTCAAAGCATCAAGAAAAAAAGGAAGATGAGCATATGACTGCTCCCAATTCCCAAAAATCCTCTCCATTGCTTTCCATTTAGCACGATGTGCCTTTGAATATGAGATGTTATAATGATAGTCAGCACGTATCCTCTCAACAATCTCTATTGCACTTATTCTCAGATTATGACGGATCGATGGCATGATCAGTTCAGCAATGAAATCTGAGGTAAATTGTCTGTGGTTTGCTTTGAGAAGAGGATCGACGCAAGTATGAGAACCTCTGATTGTAGAAATTCTAAACAAGTCTGAATTTTCTACTTTCTTCGCATGAAGTCTCCACTCACACTTTTCATCTACACACTCCACAGTGTATCGATTTGGGGCAGATTTTTTAACACCAAATTGCACATACCTTTTAATGCTCCAACTACGCAAAGCATTTATCAATGCCTTCTTATTAGTGAATAACTGTCCAACTTCAAGATCAGCAAAAGATGAAGAGCCAACATCATGCACTGTATTATGAATATTCTCAGCAACAGCATATGTCATTAACTGTGATGTGTCATACATGTGTGGAATGTCATACTGTGAGATTGGAATTGCATCCAAACTATGCTCCTCCTCAGTGTTTGATTCACTGGACCAAGTGTATTCATCCTCCCCTTCATCTGTTTCATTAACATCTTCCACTTCATCACCCGCACTTTCTTCGTTTACATTGAAGGTCTCGTCATCACTCATATCATGGATCGGAGACCTATATGTAATAAACAATTATATAACACAGCGTTTTGTACTGAATGAAAAAATTGAATTTTATTATACATACACATACCCAGTTCTTTGCGTCCCTGTGTTCGTTGTCGGTGTTGCTTCAAAAACATCATTTTCAAAGTTTGGTACGTATGAAGATGAAGGTTCATACGGGTCATGGACTTTGTGACGTTCTGAGTCGTCTAAATTATTGTAAGGAAGTTCATCGTCTGTCCTTCCTATGATCTCTTTTTTCTCCAACCATAACTCAATCCCATGTACATGCTTTGGGTATAATTTCATCATGACTTTTACAGCCATGTCATCATCAACAGGGAGAACCTCGCTCAAACTATGACGGGTGGGATGCGGTACATTCATTGATAATATATAGCGACTTGGATCCGTTCCCGTCAGTCCATACATCATTCGAAGCAAATTAATATATGAAATTTTTTTATTTATGATGGTGGATTTTTTAGATCCCCCTTCATATCTTGGATCATCCCCCTCTTTAGATATTCTCCCATTAAATGAATATATCAACGGTACTTCAGATTTTTTTCCCATCTGCAATAATACATTACAACATTGCAAACATTTTAATACATATATTACATCATTATTCAGTTTTTACATGACTACAAAAAATTATATGGATTTTTCATTACAATATTTATTTAAAAATTAATATCAATTTGTTAAGACTTTAATAATTATTAAAAATATTTATATGGATTTCTCATAGCTACAATAATAAAACACATATAAATGATTCATGCACAAAAATCTAAACAAGATTCACACTAATAATTAGAAGAACAGATTTTTCTTTGTTTTTAACAAAAAAAAATTGAATAACAACCATGCATATTGTTAGATTTTGAAAAATACCTTAATAGATCGAAGTTGAAGTGAATATTTTGTAAGAAATCCACGAGTGATTGGCGTTCGAGATTTTTCAAAAAACTGGAGAGGGGGGGGGGGGCGTTTGTTAAAGTAAACGTCTCCAAGGGAGACGTTATTTATAAACACGTCTCCAAGGGAGACGTGTTGACAGATTACGTCTCCCTTGGAGACGTGTTCTGTAATCACGTCTCCCCGGGAGACGTGATCTGCTATCACGTCTCCCGAGGAGACGTGATAGCATAACACGTCTCCCCATGGGGGGAGACGTGTGGCACCCGCTGGTGCGTACCCCCGGGGTGCGTGCCAGCGGGTGTTCAGCGGGAAAACGTGATTTCAGATCACGTTTCCGCCACTTCATCACTGTTTTGACCGGTCAGCGCGCCAGCGTGGCGCGCTGACCGGGGTCAAACTGGGCTCGGGGTCAGTTTTGCTAATACTTTTATTCCGGGGTCAGTTTTGAAATTCTTTTTTTTTGGAGGGTTATTTTTGAAAATTTCCCTATAGATAATTCATACTTTTTTTAGAGACAATGCAACGATTTTTTTTTTTTTGAGATTTGGAGGGAAAAATGAATGTTAATTGTTTTTCTAAAACGATAGACATAAGGGGTGTCTATGCATGTAGAATACTACCTCTCCGCCTTCTCGAACCTCTGCAGGCATTGAAGACGCTGAAGACTGCCCTTCCTCTTCCTCTTGCATAAATAAATTTTTTGCAGGATCTATTTACTTGGGGTGTTTAAAACACCCAGTTTATTTGAGTGGGGCGTAGAAAAACAGAGGTGTGCGAGATAAAAATAGAGGTACGATTACACCATTCATCGGCTTTTACACACAGAATTTGAACTGGTCAGCTGATATTGGCTGGACCAAACACGAATCCACATATGCATACGCAAACCCAACCATCAACGAGTGTCTCTGTTTGCAGTTTGCACCCCTTAAAACTATATGCACAATCCCTTATATGGATTGTAGTACATAAGATCTATTTAAATCTTCTTGATTTGCACGCCCTGAATTTAGACACCTTACATCTATTTTTATAATCATTTTGAGATAATTAAATATTATTCATATTTTGAGGGTTTGGTTAGATGAAGTTTTTTTTTAGAATTTCTCTAAGTTTTAGGGATTGATGATGATAAGTACATCAACAATATATTTCATATTATTTTTATATGTAGATTTATTTTTTTTATTAGAATATGTTATGATTTTTTTTAAAAATTTTAATTTTAAAATTTTATGTGTCTTGTTTGAATTTTTTTATTTTATTATATTTTTTAAAAATTGGTAGTCATTTACAATAATTTAATTTTTTTTTATTGAAATATGGTATGATCATTTTTAGGATTGAATGTGAGAATAAAGTTACGTTGGATCTATGTTTGAAAACTTAAAAATTCTCAAACGTAGATCCTAACAAATTTTTAGCGTTTAGCTTTTTATACCATTGTGGAGTATACAAAAAAATTCTGATTTTGATTTAATATATGGAACTTCTAAATTAGAAGTCTTAATACACGAGAGCGTTTGTATAAGAGCGTTGTTATATATATTTTTTTTTAACTCCAATTTCAGTTTAATATACATTGATTAAAAATCATCGAAGCATACACTCAATTAACGAAGTATATGCTTCGACAATTTTTTTTATACTTTCTATAACTGTATGTATGTTTTTTTATAAAAACATGCATACCAAGTATGCTATTTTTAAAAATAGTGTAGACTGAAATTGAGATTAAAAAAAAACTGTACATATCATTATCCTTTGCAAGGGACCGGATCCAGTCTAGTCTGGATTTGGTCAGTTCAGTCAGTACTAAACTGCACATCCTTTTAATTGAACTGCACAATGTATAAATCGAATTGCACAACCAATTATTAGGTATATATTTCACTCTCTTATTGAATCTAATAAGCTATTAGAGAAAATATGAAATTATAAGTATCATCAGTATCCAATAATATCCAATAGGAGAATAAAATATATATCCGACGTTGTGCAGTGTGCAGTTCAATACTGACTGAACTGATGGGATCCAGTGTTGACTGGATTACGGGGGCGCAAATAGAGGCACTCACCATCAACACGTCTCCCTCCCTTTCGATTCTTGTTCAATCTTCTGTTCTTCGAATCCAAACATAAATTGTCTCATCGAAACCCTAAACCTAATCGTTTCATTGGCTGCTTGAAGAACGTTTTCTGTCATTCCGACTTGAAAAATCTTGATAATTGGAGGAGGGGAAGGGCAAAATCGACGGCCGAGATGACGGGGTTCTCTCCGATGTTGCGTCCCGAGGACCTGAACGACTTCATAGCTCCCTCGCAGGCTTGCATCGTCTCCCTGAAGGGTGTGAAAGCGAAGCACGAACGGACGGAGGTACTGAAAAGATCGGAGATTTGTTTTTTTATTTATTTGGGGGGTTTTCGGGTTCTGTTGTTTTGAATGAATGGTTTTGTTTGGAAAAAATTGAACTTTGTTTGCTTGGATTTAATATACCACTAGTTGGGTTAAGCTTTTTCACGAGATCTAATTGTGCTGGTTATTGAAGTTTTGGTGTTTGAAGTTTTGGTTTTGTTACTTGTTATTCTGATATGGGTTGGTGACAGCAGTAGAAAAGATTGAGCTGATAAGGAAAATGAAACGCAAATAAAGCACTTGTAATTTTTTGGTATATTTGTGAGTCATTGCTCGCCTTTCGTGATTTGTTGGATTGACCTGCTTAGGGACTATAAGAAAGTTTTGATGGTCCGCGTTGGTTCGCCTTTGTGCGGTGTAATGGCTGTTTATGGGTGTTAAACAACGTCTGTTGAGTAAGGGCCTGCTCAGGCTCTGGTTATTGGAATTGTTTTGGTGTTTGGGAATTCACATTGATTGGATTAAACACTGGTTGGAACTGAATTGTGTTGATTGAGCTTGCTGAGCCTGAGCGATCTATCTCTGTTAAGAAAGAGATGGTGGGGAGAGCTCGCCTAGTAGGGGAATGGTGATGTGTGTGACCTCCCAATATCTACCATTGTTCAATTTGAGAAATGTGGATTGCGCAAGATAGGAGATATAATGCATTTTATTGAGGGGTCAATTCTGTCGACCCTTTTCAGGAATTTTTAAATGTTGCTTCTTTTCTGTATATATTCATTGTAGCCTAGTAGTTTTATTGATAGAACTGGTGGACTCAACCTTTTTTTTATAAAACATATGTGGTTTGTGTGATTTATTTAGAATTTCAGGAAAATAATAAAAATTTGTTGAAAATTCTAGAAAAAAAATAGAAAATTGAGAAAAAAAGAGCATATTTTTCACAAATTAAATGAGAAAAAAAACATTTCTTTCAAAAATTTATGATTTATGGAAATGGAATGTCACTAATGTGTATGTTATGTGTAAGATGTAAAGTGAAAATATGTTGCCCGTACTATGTTAGACATGTGTATGCGATAGAGGCTTTTGAAATGATCCATGCATGGCATTTGACTGCACAGTTCATCTATCCATTGTTTTAAGGTCTTGGGCATAGAAAATTTTTGGTATCTTATAAAAGGACTATATGCTTGTGTAAGTTTCTACATTGCCAATTTATGACTATCTTCATTTTTTGAATTCTATCTTGTTTAGCAGAGAGAAGAAAAAGTCCAGCCACTTAGTAAACCATCACAAACTGAAGTTGTTAAAATTTCATTGAAGGACTGTTTGGCATGCAGGTATTATGAAGCTCCTTCTTCACTTCCTCTACAAATAATCATAGTTGCAATTCTTTTATGAAGGTGTTTGTCTATATATATATATATATATATATATAGAGTCGTGATATTATACGGTCGTGCGGTCGTGCAGTCGCGATTCACGGGCCGTCGATCACGGGTCCATCGCATCGGACGGTCGGGTGCGATTCACGTCGACCGTTGGATGCGATGGACCCGCGATCGGACGACGCACGTCGAATCCGCACGACCGCGCCGACCGCATATTATCGAAAATCTATATATATATATATATATATATATATATATATTTGACGAAGATGGCTTCCGAGTTTGCTAGTTAGCAGATATGTTCTTATAACTTCTTACAAAAATAGCAATTTTCCCTGGAAAACACATGCTTTTATTTCCAAAGATGTGTGTGAAATATAGGATTGTGTTTATCTTGCCATGTTATTGTTATTGTAATTATAACTGTATATTACTTTACATTTAGTTGAATTTTTATAAACCTTAGGAATTGGATGTTAACAAATGCAAAGCAAAGAAATACTTTACTGTCTTGAAGTGTGATTTGGCATAGATGGTTTTATGTTGTGACATGCTTTACAACCTTGACAAGTGCTGGACCTCTCTTTAAAGAAAGAGGCCCACATATCATTCAAAAAAAAGTGTTGCACTTCGCCATATACCTTGTTGAACCGTTGGATACAAGTAAAGCATAAAAGCTTTGTTAGCTTCTTTCCATGAGAGAATTTTCAGTGGACAACCTTTAGTTTTGCTGGTCTTACATTTCTTTACTGTGTAGATATTTGTGTTATTTGCATCTAAGTAAATTGTTGTGATTTACCAGTGGTTGCATAACATCTGCTGAAACTGTTATGCTTGAGAAGCAAAGTTTGGATGAGTTCCTTTCTAATATCAAATTGGGAAAAGATGTTATTGTCTCACTCTCCCCCCAGTCAAGGGCTTCTTTAGCTCATTACTTCAATCTTTCTCCAATCCAGGTAATGATGGTTTATTTAGTTATGCTTTGTTCTATATATACATCTCCTTATTGTTGTGCTTTATAGGATACCCATTCTTCTGGTGCCATTGATTTTGCATTGTTTCTCTCTTGTTTTTCTGGTCATTCATGCTTGTTAGGCCTTATTTATAAGATTACTACTGCATCTGTGCTGATGGTCATTAATTATTACAGCTAGATAGCAACTTGACTATCTTCTCTGCATTTTTTAAGTGCCATTACCAGTATACTGCTATTGGCATCTGAAAGCATGATTTATTTTGGATTTGAGAATAAATGATTTTAACTGACCAGGGGAGCCTGGAATAGCCTTTGACTGTCATATCATATGAGATGTCAAAATTTCAACCTCGGATGCAATAAGTGGCTGTGTACTCAATTTAATGAATTGTAGTTACCATTTTCCTCACACAAAAAAAAAAACCTCGGCGGGAAACTAGGGAGTCAACAACGAAGGGTGACATTGTGCTGATATAAAGAAGATTAAGATTAAAATATACAATTTTGCCCTTTATCATACATCAATAATTTCTTTTGCGGAAATTTGAGCCTTTTTACATTAGCATTGGAGGTATAATCCAAAAACATAGAGGGGGGCATCTGGGCCTTATCTTTATAGGAAATAGAGGAAGAAAAAGATAAAGGGATGAGTATGACATATCTTCGATCACATTAAACCATTAGGGCTGAAAAACCACTGTGCCTATGTAACCGGAAATGAGAAATCTCCCTCATTAGAAGATGTAGATTCCGCCAGAATGATGTTATGCGCCGGTCAATCGGAAAAGATTGGTTGCCAAGCCAAGCGTTTTTAATATTGTGTAGGGTATAATTTCTTTTGCGGAAATTTGAGCCTTTTTACATTAACATTGGAGGTATAATCCAAAAACATAGAGGGGGGCATCTGGGCCTTATCTTTATAGGAAATAGAGGAAGAAAAAGATAAAGGGATGAGTATGACATATCTTCGATCACATTAAACCATTAGGGCTGAAAAACCACTGTGCCTATGTAACCGGAAATGAGAAATCTCCCTCATTAGAAGATGTAGATTCCGCCAGAATGATGTTATGCGCCGGTCAATCGGAAAAGATTGGTTGCCAAGCCAAGCGTTTTTAATATTGTGTAGGGTTTTCTAAATAGTAAAAATTTAGTTTCTATCATGGAACTCATTCATCTTCTTCACATAGGAGCCAAGAAATTAACTATTAATTGTCCTGTTGAAGTTTTGATATCTAAAGCTGTTTGACTGCTCCAGATTTGATATAATTCCTGTTCTCTTGTTCTTTTTAAGCTGAACATTCATATGAGTGATCCTGTTCATCCTGATAACCACAAATAAAGTTTAAAATAGAAGGTGATAGAGCATGAATATTGTACATTATTCATTTATAGATTTGCAATATGCATATCTTAAATGTACTTCGATTCGTTGAGATGACCTGAAATCTTTGGAAAAGAGGCCATGCTGTTATTTTTTTAGTAATATCTCTAAAAAAATCAAATGTTTGATTTAACATCAATTCATCTCTTTTTTTTTTTTTTAGGTTTTCAGAAAACTTACTACTTTTTTCAAGTCTTTGGGAGTGAAGGCTGTATTTGATACAAGCTGCAGCAGGGACCTGTCACTTATTGAATCATGCTCTGAATTCATAATGCGATTCAACAAACACAGTCAGAATGCTGGGCGAGAATGTGGACCAAACCTTCCCATGCTTTCATCAGCTTGTCCAGGTATGATCCTGTGACAACTCGCTTTTTTTTTTGCTGATAATTCTCATAGAACTTTTATGCTACAAATATGCTCAGGTTGGATATGCTATGCTGAAAAGACGCTTGGATCTTATATCTTGCCATACATATCCTCTGTCAAGAGCCCCCAACAAGTCATTGGAGCTGCAATTAAGCATCACATATGCCAAAAGATGGGTCTCATGTGAGATTGACATTTGCACATTTTATTCTTATTGATTAATCACAGTAGAAAGGCACATATTTTTTCTGAATAGATGAATGAATTTATTGACAGGCCGGACAATGTGTACCATGTGACTGTGATGCCCTGTTATGATAAAAAGCTTGAAGCTGCTAGGGATGATTTTGTGTTTAAAGTGGGACATGGAGACAATGCTGGCCAGGAAAATACAGGCTCTGGATTTGCAGAGGTGGACTCTGTTCTGACATCAGGAGAAGTGTTGGAATTGATACAGGTGATAGTCAACCCTTTAATTTTTTATTTTTTGAGTTAATGAGTTAGTATCAATTTATATGATATGGTGAACCTTTTAATTCTTGTTGCTGCAGTCAAAATCCATCGATTTCAAGGCGTTGCAAGAATCTCCTCTGGATAGACTGTAAGCTTATTATATCTTTGCTAGTATTGTTTGCCTATTATTTCAGGTGCACTTGCATGTGCTTGTGTGCATGTCTTGTATGTTTTTCCTTTAGCATCTATTGTCTGTTTTCCTTTTTTGACAAATGCATATAACAAATGCAGCCTTACAAATGTTGATGAGGAGGGGCATATTTTTGGAGTATCTGGAGGCTCTGGAGGTTATGCAGAAACAATATTCCGCTATGCTGCTACAACCCTCTTCGGAAAAGAAGTTGAAGGACCTCTTGACTTCAGAATAATACGCAATTCCGACTTCCGAGAAGTAACTCTTGAAGTGAGTGACAAGAGTTTTCTCTTTCCTCTAATTCAATTTTAGATTCACTTCCCTCTGATTGGTTCAACTTTAAATTTCAAATCATCACAATCAACTTTCTGTCCAAATGATGATGAAAGCTATGTTATGATCCAGATGGATGGCAAAACAGTTCTTAAGTTTGCCCTATGTTACGGATTCCGCAATTTGCAAAATATTGTGAGAAAAATCAAAACTGGAAAATGTGACTACCATTTTTTGGAAGTCATGGCATGCCCCTCAGGTACTCTTTTGTCACGTTTATTATCCTTTATAACTAGTTTTCTTCCCTTCAAATTTCTATAGTTGAGGAAGTGCATTGAGTTGATTTATGTTGACAGGTTGTTTGAACGGTGGTGGTCAACTCAAACCTGTGGCAGGCCAGTCTGTAAAGGATGTCGTCCAGTCTCTAGAAAGTGTGTATATGCAGGATGTAAGTCTTCTAATGATAGATTACTTTGAAAGCATTGAATTCCATCATTTCTTTCTATTGTTTGCATGTTTTGTTCTTGTACATACATACGTATATACATATCCATGTTGAAAATTAGCTATATCTATGTTTTGTTCTCTATACCTATATCTATGTTTTTCCTCGTTGAAAATATCTATATCTATGTTTTATCCTCTATACCATCATCCTTTTTCGTATTGAAGAGGAACCTTTTTTTTTAAAGACATCCAGCTTCATGTTTTAACAGAGTACTATATGAACTCTATTTATTTTTTTCCCTAATTATAGAACATCAGGGTCACATATCCTGGCAAAACTATGTTACTGTTTAGGACAAAAAACAGAACAACCCAAATTTTACTATTTATTTTAATATAATGTGCTTTACATATTCCAATTAGTATGTATGTTTAAATGAAAAGGCCACTATGAAATCAAGAGACAAGGAAGGTCAGCAAAATATTTGTAGTCACGTGTCACAACCCTTTATGTATTTTATTGGATGGGATGCATTAGACTGAAATAATGACCTCCTGTTGAAATTGGCAGGTATCAGTTGCCGATCCATTCAGTAATCTGCTGGTGAAGGGCTTATATGATGAATGGCTCGACCATCCCGGTTCAGAGAATGCTAAAAGATTCACACACACCGAGTATCACCCGGTGGTGAAGAGTGTTGCTTCACAGTTGCACAATTGGTGAGGCATAAACATACATTTGCACCTGCAATTTTGAAAAAATACCCCCAATCCCTCCGTGTTTTATGTGTAACCAATCATCGATACACTTTAAAGACAAGCAAGGGGAACCTGCACACTGAATTTGGTGTAAAGAATGCGAGAAAGTTGATAATTCAAGTATCAGTTTGAGGTGAAAGAAAATTATTTTTTTGGGGCGGAATTGTGGAAATGTTGTTTAATTTATGTATATGTATATATTTCATTAAATATTGTAAGTTATGAATTTTTTGTTGTTCTCCACAGCTTAATATCATGTATATGTTTGTAACAATGGCAGAGTATGATGCCTTTGGACTGATGTTTCCAGTTTAGGTTTCATTTGGTTGAAGTGTGAAATTCTACATAAACTTCAGGTTGTCTCTCTTACAGAAGATCTCTTTCACAATAGATGCTTGTCTATGGTCACCATGCCTTCGATCGCATTTTTTTTTTGGGAAAATGATATGTTCATCCCCGCCCTAATTGCAGTCTATACTGAATTTTTTTCCAAAAAAAAATCATACTCTCCCATTGAAATACAAAGTATAAATTGAGATACATTAATATTTTTTTTTTCGTGTTGAAAAAATGATAATATTTTGCGTTATATAATATGATAGAACATTATACATTATGTATGATAACATAATATATATTACATTATCATTATCCTTAGGACCACAAAACGGGCTGTAAAAATGATTAAGTGTATCAGCGCTCTCTTTTTTTGGGTTGCCTTTCATCAGTCTGGCTTGTTTGGATGTTATAGCAAAACGTATGATCATCATTCAATGAAGATATCTTGTGACATCCTCTTATATGCATAGAATTCAAATCCAACTTAGGATGCCCGAGTAGTTTTTCTCTCTTGTGGTTCAATAGTAATACTTAGCAGCATCTGTCCATCTTTCTTCCACCTTATGCATATCCCATGCATTTTTTTTAGGTAAATACGTTTTTTTTTTTTGTCTGTTAAATATTCTCCCATCTCCCCTAATTGATTACAATTATGGTCGCATGTTTATCAAGAAAATTTTCATATGACATGTGTCCATTGAAAAATTAAAAACCATGATTATCCAAAAAAAAAATCATATTACGTAGTACCACATGTATAATAAAACCCAACATTAACCCAAAAGTGCACCCCAATATTCATCTATGAATTCCCAATTCAAATAAAATCTTCTACCAATTCTATCATCATACATTCGCGTTAAAATCATTAATTTCCACAACAGTCCTAATGTTTTTTTGTTGGTAAATCCCTCATCTCTTTTTAATTCACTTTTCGTATTCCAACTCCTATCCAGGCTTACATTAGACATGCTCATTCGAAGGCCTTCTTACAAATGTTTTCAGCCCTCATTGACTTACAACCCATTTGAACCAGCATTTGGACGAATTATGTGTTTGAAAAGACAAACAAGTCAAACCTAGATCCAAACACATTCCTCTTTTGCATTTCAAACTCATAGCTATGTTTCATTTTTATTTTTTTATTGTAAAATAACTAATTTTTAATAAGCTATTAAAATTATCATTTTTCAAAGCCGAGCCTCAAAATAAAATCATTTTTTCACTTTTCATTGCGGATTCAAGCAAAGCCTTGGTCGAAACTCTCTGTCCATTGACTCTAAATGGTTTTTTTTTTTTTTTTTTGCTTGGTAAATGATTTTTTGTATTACTTAGAATAGACAAAATTACATTGCTGAAAATAGCAAAACCAAAAAGAATACAGGGTAGGAAAAAGAAAAGCTAAGCTTGAGACAAATCAGAAGCTTAGTGACCAAGAGAAAGGTGGATCACAGCCCATCTTCACTAACATTAGAGAATGCAAACTGCAAGAGCAAAGCCATGATTAGAGTTCACGAGGGTGAAGTTTCCCATCCATGTCATCTTGAAGGAGACTAAAAAATTCTTGACCATAAAACTGGGGAAGGAGTTCTAAATGTCCTAACTCAGATTGATGGGCAGCAAGAAAATCTGCACAACCATTTCCTTCTCGATAAACATGAGAGAGACGCCATTCATCCAATTGCTGAACCAGACCTTGGAGGGATCTAAGATCCCTAATAGCTACCCACGGGATAACCCCCTTCCCTTGTGCCCAGGCAATGGCAGTGGTGGAATCCGATTCGCTCCAAAGTTTGGATGCTTTCAGAATAACCCCCATTTGCAGACCAGCAACAATGCCTTTAAGTTCAAGACTCCCAATCGACGCAGCTCGCACCCTAGCAAAAATAGACCTCAAGCAAGTCCCATTTGAGTCAAGTACCAGTGCACCAAAACCATAGCAATCCTCTGAAACAGAGCCATCAGAATTGGCCTTAAATCAACCATCAGATGGCTTTTCCCATATAACCTGAATTGTCCTAGTAACTTTTGGACTGAAAAAGACACCAAAAAGAGTGGATAACCTTTCAGCAAGAGGAGAAGAGGATCCTTCAAAGGTCTGCCCAGAAAATTTGAATTTTGTGGTCTTGATCACCAACAACACAAGCTGCTGTTTATGAAGTTTCGAGAGGTTAAAAATCCTGCTATTGCGTTCACCCCAGAGGGACCATAGAGTCTGAACAATGAGAAACTGAAGTATCTTCCTGTCAGAGAGTGAAGTCCCTTGTCTCACAAACCAGGAAACAAAATCAGCTAGATTTGAATGATTCTGCTTAGCTATATTTAGCTTCTCACATAAAACCGTCCAAACAAAAGAAGAATAAGAGCATCTCAGGAATAAATGCAGGGCTGTCTCTTGAGTTGAATAACAAAGAGAGCATCTGGACTGGCGAATGATGCCAAGGGAGAGAAGACGATCTTGAGTGGGGAGTCGACCAAGCAATGCTTGCCAGCATAAGAAGCTGTACCGAGGGGGTAAGTGAGGCTGCCAAATATCTTTGGTCCAGGTAGGGGGAGTCCTATGAACACGAAGAAACTCCCAAGCAATTGAAGTGGTAATACGGCCTGACCTGTGAGCAGACCAAATCAAGATATCTGGACCCATCCCACCCACATCAAGCTGAGAGATTTCCTCCCAAACAGAATCAAATTCAGTTGGCCACCTATTGGGCTTTCTCCATACTCCTTCTTGGATTAGAGAGTTAACCGTAGCTGCTTCAGGAGGACCCCAACTGAGAAAGGTAGAGTTATTGAAATGACAATGAAGGCCATCACCATTAAGCCAAGGGTCATTCCAAATGTTGATTGACTTTCCTTCAAAGATGATATATCTCACCTTAGGCTGAATCCAGTTCCTAGAGGAGACAATCCTCTTCCACGACCAAGAATTAGATGACCGAACTGGCACTGTCCATATGTTATGAGTCTTGAGATATTTTTTCCTTACCCATGTTGCCCAAAGAGAGTGGTGGTGAGAGACAACCTCCCAAAGTCTTGCACCCATGCTAGCTTCATTCCAGACAGAAAGGTTGCAAATCCCCAGTCCACCCTCTGCGTACGGAGAGCAAACGAGGTCCCAATTAACAGCATGAAGCTTGGCTTTACCCTCAGATCTAGACCATAGGAAAGCACGGAGGTGTTTCTCAATCAGCTTCATGGTCTTCCTGGGCGAATGGAAAGCTGATGTCCAGTAGTAGCTTAAACTCAAAAGGACAGATTTAACTAATTCAACTTTGCCTGCTTTTGAAAGAAAAAATCAGTCCACATTTGGAGTTTAGACCTAATCTTGTCAAGAAGGGGAAGACACATAGTGTGGGTTAAGGCACCACCAAAAAGAGGAAGGCCCAAATATTTCACGGGTAGGGAATATAAGAGTGCTCTGAAACTCGTCTTCTAAGCCAGATGCAAACAACTGACTCTTTGAGGGGTTGAGACATAGACCAGAAATGGCCGAGAAGGAAGCCAAAAGCTCATTAAGAGCATGGGCCAAAGTAGTTCGGCCATCCATGAAGATGATTAAGTCATCGGCAAAGCATAGGTGTGTCACATTAATGTCAGCTTTAATAAACTTGCCAATGCATCCACCATGGATAGCTGCTTCAATGCGCTGAGAGAGACATTGCATGACAATAACAAATAAGAGGGGATAAAGGGTCACCCTGTCGAAGGCCACACTTTGATCCAAAGAATCCTTGAGGGCTGCCATTAACAAGAACTGAATAAGATGGTGTGGTGACACACTGAAGCACCCATTGAATCCAGATAGGGGGGAAATTCATTCAAATCAAGGCTTCCTTAAGAAAATCCCACTTGACACTATCAAAAGCCTTGCGAACATCAATTTTTACACAGGCCCTACCCTTGGAGGAGGACACACCCAAATACCTTGAGAGCTCATGCGCCAATAGGATGCTGTGAACAATTTGTCTTCCCTTTATAAAGGCTGACTGATTTGGAAGGATAAGGCGAGAAAGAACACCTTGCAATCTGACCGCCAAGATTTTGGTAATGGTCTTGTAGATCACATTGCATAATGAAATTGGTCTAAAGCACTCAAAGGAATCAACATTTTTTACCTTCAGAATGGGGAAATGAAAGAATGATTAACTTGCTTCAACATATGTCCTCCAGAGAAGAAATAAATGATACCCTTCGTGAAATCTTCTTGAAGTAACGGCCAGAAATGCTGGAAGAATCCTACCGAGAAGCCATCTGGAGCAGGGCTGCTTAACGGCTTTAGCGAGAACATGGCTCCCATTACCTCATCAACAGAGGCCTCATGGCAAAGATGTTTATGATCATCATCAATAAAACGGGTAACAGCAGGAATAGGGGGTGAGCTGATGCTATCATCTCTATTGAGAAGAGAATAATAGAAGTCCACTGCATGAGTCTGGATATGGTGAGGATCTGATGAGTAAGAGCCATCTGGTAGTTTCACAGTTCGAATGCAGTCGATGGCTTGCCTTTCTTTTACTTTTGCATGGAAAAAACCAGAGTTCTTATCTCCTTCCTTCAACCAAATTTGACGAGATTTTTGCCTAGCAAAGGACTCATCTCGTTTGAGAACTTCCAAGTACTGGATGTGTAACATTTGAGATTAAAGAGGGATTCAAGGGATCGTCAGACAGCGCTGATTGAGCAAGTTCCAACACTTTTCTCTTGCGGTCTAGCTCTCCCTGTACAGGGCCAAAAACTTGAATATTCCATTGCTTAATCACATGCTTGAGATGTTGCAATTTTTTAACTAAAGAGAAAACAGGAGAACCAGAAAAGTGATGTTGCCATGCCGTAGACACTAGGTCGTAGAATTGTGGATGTGATTCCCACATTTTAAAATATTTGAAAGGTCGTGGCCCCGAAGGGAAATCAACTCTAGAAATCACGCGCAAAGGTGTGTGATCAGACAAACCTTCACTAAGAAAGTGCACATAGGAGTCTGGACTTGCGAGGAGCCACTGAGAATTCACCAGGATTCTATCCAATTGACATGAGACCCTTTGAGCTTGATTGTTGGACCAGGAGAAATGATTCCCAATAGAACGCAAATCAAGAAGACCACAATCAGAGATGCAATTGTTGAAACGAGCCATCCTTCTAGAATGGGCATGTTGCCCTCTCAACTTTTCATGGCTGAACCGAACTTCATTGAAGTCTCCTCCAAGAAGCCATGGGGAGATCTGACAGGAGTGAGATATAAATCTGAGATCCTCCCAAAGAGAAGTCCTCTCCACAGTATCATTTGAAGCATAAATAACAGTTACCAGAAGAGTAGGTCCGCCCAACAAAGAGGAGACTTCACAGTGAACAAATTGGGGTGAAAAAGATAATAGTTTTGCATCCACCAGAAGAGGATTCCATAAAACCCAAATACTCCCCGTGGGGGAAGGAATAAGGTACCTGTACTTAGGAAGTATAGAATGGATGATAGAAGAGGCTTTATTAGTCCCAACCTTTGTTTCTACCAGTCCAATGAAAGGGACTAGATGCTTTGACAAAAATCCTTTGACATCAAATTGCTTTTCCTTACTATTAATGCCGCGAATATTCTAAAAAAGACAGTCCATGAACATCAAAATATGAAAGGATAGCAAAAAAAAAAACAGAAATGAAACAATCTAAACACGGTCCACCTTCAGGGAGGACAGTGCCTTCCTTGATTTAGAATTCTTCAAAGTGAGCGGAGCATGTGACTGAGATATAGGACCCCTACCTTTTTTCTTTGATTTTGCTTTCTTTTTGGGCTGGACAAGAACAAAAGTATCATCAGACAGACAGTTAGATACTGTTTCAGTGTGAGTCAGCACTACTTGTGAGTCTAAGCCCTGGGGAGGAGAAATATTGGTCTTGTCTTGTGAAGTGCTAAAACGCTTGGCACGCAATCCTCTTTTACTAAAGAGAGAGGCTAAAGAGATGACCTCATCATCCTCTGGAAGGGAAACATACCTCCCCAAAGGATCAGTCGGTAAACCTTCCTCCCTCAAAATAGTTAGTGGCTTAGAGACAGCCGGATCAGTTGAAAGTTTCTGTGAGGAACCCTCCCTCCTTAATGTGGAATGGGTAGAGCCACCTAAACTGGAATTTGAATTGCTAGTTGCAGTAGAACAAGTGACCACCAAGGAGGATGTCCCAGAATAACCAGGTGGTACAGATGCAGTTCTTGTGGAGTGTGAGTCGATCAAAGTGGGAGCAGACCCTCCTATGGAAGGGGACTCAATAGAAGCAGCCTTCTGATCTCCTGACAACCAGTTTCTACTAAACCACCAATAAAGTTGGACTTCTGAAGCACACGAGCAACTGGTCCAGGTTTTTTGCAACAACTCTCAGAGAAGTGCCCAAACGTCCCACAATAGTTGCAAGGATCCGGCTTCCATTCATAAAGAACTCTGAAGGCCATCCTCGAATTCCACAGTGAGCTCATCTAGAAAAGAGGCCTTGGCATCTACTTCAACACAAACACGAGCATAATCAAGACGAGAGGCAATTCTGGTGGCATTGTCCATATAAAGCGGAGTACCAATCACACTTGCCAAATGTCCAAGACACTCTTCCGTCCAGAAATGGAAAGGAAGATCAGAAATGTCACCCAAATAGGAATACTAGTCAGACGATCTTGCTCCAATCGGATATTCTTTAACCATTTTTTTTATAATGAACGGTCTATTACCCATTATCCACGGGCCTCCTTCCAGTACACGGGTCATATCATCCTCAAGTTCAAAATTACAAACAAAGAAACCATTCCCCTTCAAAGAGATCGAGAAATGGCCCTTTGGTTTCCAAATTCTGAACAGGAAAGCAACAAAAGGGGTGTAAACTGGAATCTTACCCACCACATAACCAACAATAGCTTTGCTCCATCTACTATAAGCAATGGAGAAAGCCTTATCGGGGAAATTAACTAGTGTCTGATCACTGACAATCTGAGGTTAAAAAAACTCCAGTTTACCCAATCTTGGAGACGAAGCAGAAGGGGCACTACAAAGAGCCGCCCAGATATCGCACCACTTCAAAAAAATCCATGCAATTGACACATATGTAGCAATATTAAAGCAATTCTCATAAAATAAAAATATATAATTTTTAACAATTACCTTCAAACCCAATGATATAATTGTTAAAAATTATGTTTATTTTATTTTATGAGAATTAAAAAAATATTGTTACATAGGTGTCAATTGCATGGATTTTCGAAAGTGAGGCGATATCTGCCTTTTGGAAAGCGCATTTGTGTGTTTCGATCCACTAAATTTGTCAGATTATTCTAACTCTATATTTAATCTTAATTTTGTTGTGGATTCTCAAAATTAAAAAACTTAGTGTTGTTTTCAACAATAAAAAAATAAAAAAGTTGATGAAAATTTATAGTCTAAGTTAAAGTCCACCCCCACTAAGTAAAATTTCTCATTCTGTCACTGATTGTAGACATTAATGTTATACCCAAGTTATCTTATTTTTCTACTTGGAGACATATTTGAAGTGCAAGTTAATAAAATATTATTTTTTATTGATAAGTAGAATAATATAGTTTATAATGACTTAATTTTTTTAAAAAAAAAATTAGGTTCAGACTCCTGTTTTGGTCCAGGTGAGTTGGGGGTGTATTTTGAAAATATTATTTTTTGGGGGGTCCTTATGAAAAGATAAGGAAGCTTGGGAAGCTTGGGACTTCGGAGGTGATGAATGGTTTTTTTGGTGGGTGAGGGGGGTATTTCGAAAATATTATTTATTTTGGTTTGTTTTGAAAAGATGATGAAATGATGAAATGAGGACTTTACAGGTGGCGTGTTTTTACTGGGTGCTATAGGGAAGACTCTGTGGCATCCCACAGACGATCCCAACCCTTCACATTTGGCTACCCAGGCAATACTATTAGCCCCACAAAACTCACAAGTGCAGTCAGTGTTAATAAGTTTCCTAGCTCACCCAAGTCTTAACATTCCACCAATCCTCTATTCCCTCTAAGCCTCAGTCACTGTCTTCTTCTAGTATTATTCTAACCTATTTTTTTTTATGCTCCACTCAGCTCAGACATTTTTAGAAACCAAATATGTCATGTTTTATAAAACTTTAAGCTCATGTTTGGATTGGGTATAAGGCTCCGGATAAACCCGTATAACCCCGGATAAAAAAATTTCAGTCGTTTGTTTACCTCGGATAACCCCGGATAAAGTATGTCAGAATAAATCCAGATAAAGTGGTATATGGATTCCAATCAACCCCTGGAATTAAAGTTATTCAAAGGTATTCCACCCAAAGAATATGTGGGTCCACTATCAAATCAACTGTCACCACTTCTTCTAAATCACCTGTCAAATCAACTATCATTACTTTTTTACCTTTTATAAATCCTTATCCATACTTTATTCACATTTTACCCAAACAACAAAACATTTATTCTTACGTTTACCAACGAGAATAATTCAAAATATAATCAAACACAAAATCACTTTATCCTTATTTATGCTCGCTTATGTTTGGATAAATCTATACCCTATGATAAAATCTATCCCGTTTTAAATGGGGGCTAAGGGCCTCATTGACATCAGGTTTAAGATATTTTTGGCTGAAACATACCAAAATCAAGGGCACATTGTATTAGCCATGAATTTATCCCACTTTTATGTTTGATAGTTTTATGGATAATATAAAACAATTGCTTATTTTAAGTTTTAATTTATAAATTTTAACAAACATCTGCTAAAGGTGAGGATACGTCCTCGTTATTCTTTTGCCTGGCAGGGGTAATATCGTCAAATAAAGCAATGAATAGTAACTCAACCACCGCCATGTACGCCGGATTCTGAACTCTGGACTGGACTGCTGCGGACGTAATTGATTCGGAAATTCATTCCATTTTCAGGCCTGATTTGACATGACCTACTCTGACCCATCTGACTCTTTTTTTTTCCCTTCATTTACCTTGTACATCAATGTATCAATAATTAATATTCGAGCTTTGTGCGTGGATGGAGGGTCAGTGGTGATGTAAGAGATTGTAATACGTTGAAATAAGAAAAACATAAATGCAACTATTTCACATCTCCTTTGAAATTAGGTAATTTTAGAAATAGAATAAATGGATTTACTGTAAATCAAATGTCATCACATCTTATATATCAAGGATCTACAAGTCAATTCATTATTTTACTTTTTATAATTCTTATCCACAACTAATTCATGGTTAATCAAACAACAAAAATTTTATCATTGCATTACCGATTGAGTAATATCTTCTAGAATTGTCATAAATCATAGCATAGCTTATGTCTCTATGAAAATGACACATTGGTCTTTTTTATAGTCTAATATAATACTACATACATATTTAACACTCTCCATACACTGTAACGGGGTATTTATCTCGTAAATTTTTATTCAATTCATTGGCATACTTTATTTTTCAGGAAAATAAGTATTTCATTAGTTGAGAGTATTTCATTAGTATTCACTCTCTAGCTCAACATATAATGTGGTGCGCAATTCTTATATACATTAATTAATTTTTATATGTATAGTTAATATTTAACACTATCGTATTTTTGTTATAAAATTCATTTGTCAATCTCTGAGCTATAAATTCAAAACCCTAGCATTTATCTTCATGTATATAATCTAATAAATTATATATGAATTTTATTACATAAATAAATAAATAAATAAATAAATATTTAATAGAATATATATCTTATCAGTGAAATTATTTGTGAAATTATCTATAACCAAATAGAAAATGTCATCTGAAATAATTATCTACCACGAGATTACTTATACATGTTGCTATCCAAACATGTTTTTATATATATCGACACATACATAGGAATGATTAGTCACTCAAATAATATCATGACACGAACTAGTATCAATTACATCATTTGATTTCAAATCCAAATTAGTAACGTTCACAGTGTTTAATTAATAAATCAATATCATTACGTATTTACGGTAGTCATTTAAGAGAGAATTTTCTTGAAATATAGTAAGCCGATTTACAAAATGTACAGGTTCAATTCAACATTAAATTAACACTTTATGTGGAAAATCATATGGGAAAGCAACAGACAAAAGACTATCTCAACTCTATTGAACTACACATTGACACATCATGTGTTTTGGACAATATACAGGTTTTCTAATATGAATTTAAAATTTTTTTTTAAAATTATATTATTATGTTCTTTTTGTTAATTTCAATAGCATAAATTAAAAAATACACATGTATAAAATGAAATAAGGATATTCATATAAAACATATCACTGAATAATTTTAAAATATAATTATCATATTTTAAAACGATATGTTAAATTTTAAATTGATGATTCACAAAAAAAAGTCAAAACATAAATCTAATGTTTTTTATTTATTTAGTAGTGGGATGTTGCTGTTTAGGAATTTCATATATAGTGGGGCTCTTGACCTATATGTCATAATTAAAAAGAGTGTTGTTACACAATTTTTTTGCACCCCCAATTCTAGGATGCATTGATAGAAAATAAACGGAGCATATACTCACATTACATTAATGAGATATATGCTTTAATAATTTTTTTACATTTTCTATAGATACATCTATACAATTCATATACGCTTCATTTTTTTATAAAAATATGTACCTTATTAGATGAAATATATTATGTAAAAAAAATCAAAACACATATATACTAAAATTAGGAGTGGGGAGGGTGGGGGCATGGGAACCCCAGGCCCTAAGGTGGCTCCGCCACTGGCTGGAATGAGATTCGAGGAAACTTTCGTCCTCCGAAGAGGCCATGGGAGTAACAGATTGGATGCAGGACTTCCATAAACAAACATGGAGGTACCTGATCTGTTATGCTCATTTTCGATATGTCTTATTTATCACAATGTTACGAGAAGTATGGAAGAATGCAACGCTGCTATCTTTCACAACCGCACCCCATTGCCACTTGGAGTAGCAGGCAGAGCATGGGCAATAACTATAGATTGTTTAAGGACAGATCAGCCAAATGTATTGATTGGAGGAACAAAACTACCTCATAGAGAAGCCATTACAGTCAAGAGACAGGCTTCTATAGGAGTAAGGAATCAAGATAGGGAGGCCTAGGTGGCAACAATTATAGATGTCAGTGTTGAATGGTTGATACGAGAAGCAGAACAGCAGGTGCGGCATTTGTTATGGTGAATACTCGCACGTTCTGTATTTCGGAGGCTAGAGCATATATTAATTAAAAATTAAGGCAAGATCCAATAAACACTGAGATAATTAAATAAACCCACAATTCTCAAAAGAGAAGTAATACTCGAAATTTTATTAATCAAAAGTTGAAAATTCTTGATTACAAGCCTTACCTTTAATACTAATTGAATATTATTAAAAATAGTGAAAAGGAAAGTTTGTTATAATTAAATCTATATGATCCTAAGAGATCTTTGTGATAAAGATATTTAAAATCTAAAAAGTTATTAAAAATAACAAAATGAGAACTTAAAAATAGCAAAAAACGAAAAATAAGAGCGCGTAGAATAGTGATAACTTTTGAAGATTTCATTAATATCTAACTCTAGTAAAAATTTCATGTTATTGCCTTTGATTTTTACTTAGTTCATTTTTCTATAATTACTTTAAAATTTCAAAATAAAACTTTTTCCGGTCGATTGCTCTTTATCAAAATTGAAAGTTTTTTTCTCGATTGGAGTTCACACACGTCTTCTAGATGACATCAGTTATAACAGCTTTGGAGATTCTACTCATTCCAGAATCATTACTAATCCAAAATTGCAGTGAAAAACAGTTTTTTCATAATGAAAGAAAATTTGTTATTTTTCAACTTATTTACCTAAACCATCATTAACAACCCTAATTTTTTAATGGTTTAATAACAAGAGAACATGTTAGGTTGAATGTTAGTAGAACAATTTGATTATTTAACGCACTCGTAGTGGCGGAGTTATAATTTTTTTATTTGGGGGGGGGGGGGGGGGCTAATGTGACAAATGTTTGGGTGTTGATATCCGCACCCCGAGTTACAAGAAATCCACCCTTTTTAAAATATAAAAAAATTTGTACTGTATCAGTAAACAAAAAAACCCACCCCTAGTTCGGCAATTCCTCTGGCGACGGTGGTGAATGATGGTCGTCAAATGTTCCGACAAGTGTACCAACCCAGGTCGGCATTCCCTATGGTGACGTTGTTGAAGTGTTGTCGCCCGAGGGCCCAGTGAGCTAAAGTAAGAGAGAATAAATTCACATTTTTACAAGTTTCAAACCAAATAGACAAATTTCACATTTAAACACATATAACAGACAGTCATAACAGTATTTAAAACACATCAAAATATGACATTCGCATTTCATAACTAACCATTCACGTAACTACACAACAAATACATGTTCAAATTCCATAACCATTCATGTGACTATATTGATTTTTTCATATATAAAAATAAATAACATATCCAATAAAAATAATTACTCTTTTTTGTATATATAAATGCTAACATCATATTTTGATGTGTTTTAAATGCTACTATGCCTGTCTATTATATGTGTTTAAATGTGAAATTTGTCTATTTGGTTTGAAACTTGTAAAAATGTAAATTTATTCTCTCTTACTTTAGCTCGCCGGGCCTTCGGATAACCACATTTCAACATCGTCGTCAGAGGAAATGCCAACCTTGGTTGGTATACTTCTCGGAACCTCTGGCGATTATCATTCACCACCGTCGCCAAAGAGAATGCCGACCTTGGGGGTGGGTTTCCATTTACTGCTACACTACATAAAAAAATTAAAAAAAAAAACAAGGGTGGGTTTCTTGTAACTCGGGGTGCGGATATCGGCGCCCTAAATGTTTTCTTAAGTTTATGTTTTTTAATTTCAATATGATAGATTAAAAAATAAATATGTTTAAATGAAATAAAGACATTCATATAAAACATATCATTGAATAAATCAAAATGATGATTATCATATTTTCAAACGATATATCAAATTTAAATTGATGATTCACAAAAAAATACAATAAATCTAATGTTTTATTTTCTTCTTTTTTTTAGTGGTGGGTCGTTGCTGTTTAGAAATTTTATATGTAGGTGAGGCCCATGACCAATGGGTCATAATTAAAAGGGTGCTGTTATACACAAAAAAAAATTTGAGTCCCAATTCCAGTCCCATGCAATTCATTGAAATATAAAAACATGTAGCTTATTAGATGAAATATATCATTTAAAAAAATCAAAACATATGTAGATTAGAATTATGACATGAAATAAGATTGTACATAACATTATCCTAATTAAAATCAATATATCATAGAAAAAAGGAATTTTAGAAGAAAAAAATTCACGAGGGCATGGGACCTCCTTAGGTCCAAGGTGGCTCTACCACTGCATGCTCGTGACTGTCAGCAGTGGCGGACCTAAGATTTTTTTTGGGAGGGCGGGCTAAAAAAAGTTATAAAATACAACTAACTCTATATATATATATATATATATATATATATATATATATATATATATATGCCGACGATTAGGTGCGGTGTGCGGTCGGTGCGGTGCGCGACGTGGGCCGTCCGATCGCGGGTCCATCGCATCCAACGGTCGACGTGAATCGCACCCGACCGTCCGATGCAATGGACCCGTGATCGACGGCCCGTGATCGCGCACCGCACCGACCGCACACCGCACGTAATCGGTTCCCTATATATATATATATATATATATATATTACAGAAAAAAACTATAAATATACATTATTGTTTCATTGTTATAAATGAATTATAAATAAAAATATTTAAAAAACATGAACACTTTTAAATTTTTTTTATAAAAATTAATATGTCGTTGTGTCAACCCTGACTAATCAGGTGGCAGTCATTGTATGTAAGTGTATATATATACATGGTACAGCAGTCCCCACTGAGTATTTACACACACGAGTACAAAATTAAAACACCCAGTCTCAGTCTGTGCCCAACACTGCCATGGCACGTAGTCAACCCATGCCCAAACGACCCCATGCATGCCCCTGATTTTGCATGCAAACATAAACATGTTTCTGCGTGTGGATATAAAACACCATCACTGCCAACCACCAATATTTATAGGACTCCTGAATTAATACCATGGTATATGTTTGATACATTCCATCATCTGTCATCACTAAAGCCATTCATATAGTCCCCATCTTCTCGTAACTTGATGTTATAAGTTAGTTGCACATTCTATTTATTTTAGGAAAAAAATCCAAATAACCCCATTTAAACTGCTTGAAATTCATACAAACCCCTGACTTTTTCTTAAAATCTCTCTCTCTTTGACAACACCAATATAAATTCAAATAACTCACTGAATTAAATTCCGTTAACAGATGAGTAGTGTTCCACGAATATTCTAGTTGGTTAATCCTGACTAAAATCACAGTACACCCAAAATACCTCACAATTTTTTAAAAATGTGAAAAATATTCTATAAATCGCAATTTAATTCATCCGGATAGATTATAAAACTCTATTCAGATGAGTAAAATCATTATTCACAAAAGATTTTTCATATTTTTAAAACATTATAGAACCTTTTGGTATATTATTTTTACTAGGGTTAATCAAATAAAATATTTATAAAATAATTTTAATCTATCAATAAAAATTTAACTCTGGAGACTATTTGGATTTGCATGAGTGTTTTTTGGGTTATATGGACTTCAGAAAAAATCAAATGATTATATAAATTTTGGACAGTTTACAGGGGGTTATATGAATTTTTGCCGTTATTTTAATATATTTTATATTCATGTAAATGGAGATGGTAAAAGTACTGCAAGCTGATCAGCTACTTTTATCGGACACATTCATAGGCTGAACCTAAATTCATTGAATTGCATATTAATACTACCAAAATCCAAGTTTTTATTATCCTCGTTTGTTCTTCAGTTTGAATTCTTAATTTTTAAAAATTGCTATGTATTTCTCAACCTAAAAATAAATAAAAAAACATTTAAAAACATTTATTATCTATGATTTATTCATATACGCGCACAATATTAAATTTTGGGTTTTTTTGCATATATACCCTTGTTGGAATTCGATTTTGTAAAATTACCCCTGTTGCATTCCAGATTGCATAAATACCCCTGCCGCATTCAAAAGCAGTGCATCCGTGCCCCTGTGGTTAGTGGGCGTGAAGTGAGGTTAAAAAACTCCCGTTAATCGTCGTTAAGTGATGCAAAATATCAATATTACCCCCAGATATGTTTTTTATGGACGATTTCTTCCTTCTTCTTCTTCCTTACACCATTTTATTTTTCTTCTTCACTTTTTTCAACTTTTCACAGCACAAAAGAGAAGGGGATCCTCCCTTCTTTTGTTCTTTCATTTTGTTTTCGCCAAAGCTTCCCCTTTTATCTATTTATTTCGGACAAAGCCAAATGTCCTCATTTCATTTTTCTCAAATGTTATTTTTTTGGATGTTTGAAAATGGTGAATCTTTTGAGAGTTTTAATTAGTTTAAATTTTGATCAGGTTATGTTTTTCTTCTTATTTGTGGATGATTTGGGTTAGATTAAAAGAGTTAGGGTTTTGATTATAAGAGTTAGAGTTTCGATTGAATGATCCATGTGTTTTTCACTTAGGGCTGCAAAAGATACTCGGGTCGTTGGAGATGATAAGGGGTAAAATAGTAAAATTCAAAGGTTTGGTTAACCATGTAACCATGGTTCATGTTGGGTTACTGACGGACACTGACGGAGGGGCACAGATGCACTGCTTCTGAATGCAGTGAGAGTATTTATGCAATCTGGAATGCAACAGAGGTAATTCTGCAAAATCGGATTCCAACAAAGGTATATATGCAAAAAAACCCCTTAAATTTTTTAGGGAACTTGAACTGTATAACTTTTGCAATGCGGTTACGCGCACAATATTATAGAAGAATCATGTGATTCTCATTTAAAGCACTGCATGAAATCTCATATATATTTAATAAAGTATTAATACATTTAATCCATTTTATAGTTCTGTTTGTGATCTAAAAACGATCATTCAAACTCTCATACATCGCAACAGTTATCGTACTATATATCTCAGTGTACGAAAATGAATTTTTTTATTTTATAAAAAATGCTAATATATCTCAATGTATTTTTTTTTGTAACAATATGTATTTCAATACATAAGTGTATATTTTAAATTTTTTTTATAAAGGTTACATACAAAGCTGCACAAGGGGTGAGAGAGATCATTTTCCTTTCTAACAAAAGTGTTGTGACAGTTTTTTTTTGCGTTATAGAAAATAATCAAATAAATACTCACATTAACGAGATACACGCATCAATAAAATTTTTTTACATTTTTTATAAATACATACATGCAATTCTTTGAAACATAAGTTTCATTTAAAAAAAAAACATATACTATTTTAACAACATTAATGAGATACATGCATGATAAAATTTTTTTACATTTTTAATAAATACATCTATTCAATTCATTGAAATATGTGCTTCATTTTTTATAAAAACATGTATTATTTAAAAAAAAATTTAAAACATGTATATGACATTATGCAACCCCCAATGTGCTAACATTTTCCGGTCATCATTACATTCAACCTGTTAAACCATTTGAGAAAATTAAAAATCCAAATAACTTCATGTAAATTGTTTGAAATCCATATAACCTCCTCACTTTTTTTGAAGTCCATATAACCAACTCAAAACACATATGTAAATCCAAATAAACCCATCGAGTTAACACTTTGTTAACAGATAAATTTTTTTTAAATATTCCATTTGATTAACCGTAACTGAAAATGTAGTATATCAAAAAACCCTACAATTTATTAAAAATACAGAAAACCCTCTATAATCGATGATTTTACCCATTTGAATAAATTATATAACCCTATCGAGAGGGTTAAAATCGTCATTCACAGTTGATTTTTTATATTTTTAAAAATTGTAAGGGATTTTTGGTATGATATATTTTTATTTAAGGTTAATCAGATAGAATATTGAAAGAATAATCCTAATCTGTTAATGAAAATTTAACTCAGGAGGCTATTTGGATTTACATATGTGTTTTTAAGGGGTTACATGGACTTTAAGAAAAGTCAGGGGGTTATATGGATTTAGAAAAGTTTACAGGGGGTTATATGGATGTTTCCCTTAAGAAAAATAAAAAATGTCCCGCGGAACAATTTACCCGTCCGTGTCAAATGCATACACAGCTCCCAAGTCTGTGAACAGAGTCATGAACAGCGAGAGGGAGCGAGGGCGAGACGCACGTGCGACGCCGTCGTTTCCAATCCCCCGACGGTTTTAAATTTTTTTGCCTCCCCTCGCACGTGCGACCCACCGCCTATGTAAGCGTCTTCTCCTCCTCTCGCTCTCACTCATGTCGATCTCTCCAAATGTCGGCCTCTTCAAGTAGAGGAGGCGGAGGAGGAGATCGAGAAGCGCCGCCGCCGCCGTCTTCGTCGCGGATGAGAGGTGCCGGTGACGGAGGCGCTGGCGGGGTCTGGCCGGAGCACTTCGTGGAGGCCGTCGCCACCCGAATCGCCACCGATTCCGCCGCCTCTTCTGGCCGCCTCTCCGCCGCCACCGCCCTCGCCAATCTCTTCCAGGTCCCTCTGTCTCTCTCTCTCTCTCTCTCTCTCGATCGATCGATCGATCGATATTTGATTTCGTTGTGTTTTGATCGATTTTGATTTTAAAATCACGATTTTCATTTCATTTCGCGATTGGTTTGTTTGTATGTTTGTTTTTGAGATCTTCAACCGACCGAGAGAAACTGAAGTGCTGACCTGGCATGAACGAGTCAGTAACGAGAGGTGGGTTTTACGAAATTGAAAACAGTGATAAACACATGTCAGTACCGACGAAGAAAAAATGGGACCTTCGCTACGTCGCTTTCATTCTCTCCCCCTTTTTTTTCCCTCCAAAAATTTGGACAGCTAAGGACGCCTGTACAGACGATTCGTCTCTCTTTGATGAGTATGTGTGTTGTCTCTTTTAGGAATCTCTACAGTTCCATCTTTTTCAAGAAAAAAAACCCACCTCTGAAAACCCTAGAAATAGGTCTCGGCTTTAATTTTAATAATGGGTTTTGCGCGAATGACCCTTAAATGAAGCAGTACTCCCATTCTTGTTTTGCTTGTTTTAGTATCTCTACAGCCAGAGATGGGACTTTAATGGGTCATGAAAGAGTTGCTTTTTAAAGATGAACATGTTTTAAAATTTAAAAAGATTTTAGTACCCATATTGGGTACTGGTTTTTTTTTCCCTTAATGACTGATCTATATAGGAGTGTTGGCAGGACAAACATTTTAAGCCACCCTATTTTTGTGTATGTTTAACAGCTATAGATGGTGAAACCTTGTCTTTTTGGGGGGTTTTTAGGGGAGGAGCTTTTGAAAGCTGAGAAGAATGGCTTGTCTGTCTTTTGGGTTTTTAGCGAGGATATTTTGAGTGGTGTTGTACTGTTGTTTGGATCTTTTCTTCTTTTAAAAAATGAAAGAAATTCACCTTCATTATAGAAGAAAACTATCTAAAAAATGAAAGAAATTCACCTTCATTATAGAAGAAAACTATCTATATAAGGAGATGTGTCAGAAACATCGTGCCTTCATATTTATCTGTACCTTTCTTTTGTGTATCTCAATAGCTGTAGCTAGAGAAACCCTAGAAAGAGAACTTGTCTTTTGTGGGTTTTTTTTTTTTTTTTGGAGGAGAATGGCTTGTTTTGTTGTTTTTTTTGGGTTTTTAGACAGTCCCTTTTGCAAGAAGAACTATTATTGCAGGAGTATCAGATCCTACCAGATTTTCTTACCCATTTTTGTATCTGAAGCTATTGAATCCTAAAGAAAGTTATTGTCTTTTTGGGTTTTCACATAAGGGCATTTTGAAAGCTGAAAAAGAATAGCTGGTCTTTCTGCTTTTCTTGGAGGATCATTTGAATGTTGTCTTGTTTGAATCAATTACCAAAATAATGCACCTTCAATACTGATTATAATGGTTGGTTTAGAAGCAAACGCTTTTTGTTTATCAAACAGGTATGGCTAGTGAAACCACATGAAAAGATCATGTCTTTATTGGTTTTTAAAGAAGGGTCTTTATTTGAATTTTGTATCAATAATTACAAAAAAAAAAAAAAACTTTAATAATAGATGTTTAAAATGTTGTGCGAAACATGGATAGTGATGTGATGGGATTACCCAAGCCTAGAAGTACTTGTTTAAAGAGCTGGGAAGGAGAGAAAACCCTACTACAGAATCAGTTTTTTTTTTGGGAGGCCTTGTCTCCTTTCAAAGGGATGGATTAGTGTGTCTTATAGTTCACTTGCCTTTTTTTTCTTTAAAAATTCTCTTTTTGGTCGAAAAAGAGTCAGCTTATGATGCAAATCAGATATTTTTAATATTCCTCGTTTGTCCTCTACAGTTTGATTTGGTTTTCTATCTCACATTCTCTGTCTGTCGTAGTTCAGCTTTAAAGGCCTAACCTTTCTGCTTGAATAAGACAAACTGTGGATTATTGCAAAAGTTTATGTTTGTTATAAAAAAGTCTGGCTTAGCATAAATAGCAGTTTATGTACTTGAGCTACTGTTAAGTGTGAGCTTCTCTTGTCCAAATTTGGGGAAACCAAAACCTTTTGTTGTCATTAGTTTTTGGATTAGAAAATCTTTCCATGCTTTCCTTTTTGATGGGATGTGAGTCCTAGCGAAGACAAAGATCGATCCAAAGTACACCTACCAAAAAAAAGTTAGTGAGAGAGAACTTAGACACAACCATATCTTTTTCCCTTTTTGAGAGGTCCCCAGTCTCTTTTATAAGGGTCCTTTTTACCCTTTATTATCCAACCCATGTGGGTGTATCGGTTCACGAACATCGATGTACTTACATTAGACACAGAGGGATTCGTTTGTGGTGGTGCTACAGGCTTTATTTTGTGTATTGGCGAATCAAGTTGGGCTAGTTTACATAACCCCACTTTAGATTTAAAAAAACTACATGGCCCCACATGACAAAAGATTGGAAATTGTTGTAAGTGTGAATTGGATTTATTCATATTGGTCTGCTGTGATGTTACCAGACCTGGAATGCATGGGAGAGATTAAAGATAGAGTAACCAAAACTTTGGCTCAAAATTTTACCTCAACCAATAACTAAAATTACTACTAACATTTCCAACACTTCACAAAAAGTGATACTATGACATGTACTTTTCTCATTAGATTAAAATGCATTTAGTTAATTAAAAAGTGTAAAAAAGTTTCGGATCACAGGATTAAACCCTAGTTCGGTGATGATATAATTGTGCATAAGAGGGCAAAGTAGGCTTGGATGAATTTTTGCTTAGATGTAATAAATAGCAAAAAATATATTATTTCTGGTTGCGTTAGATCTCCAATAGAGTGGGTGCTTATGAACAAAACTATATTACATGGTTCTGGAGGTGGGGTCATCTTGCATGAATCTAGGGTTTCATGACTGGACATTTGTGTTGGCACTTGTCCGGTCGGGGGTTACAAGGTTCGTAAGGATGTGTGAGGAGTATTCAAATGACTTATCAAGTCAGTTTAAGGCGTTCAGTCACTGTGGGGCACTTGTGTTGGTATAAAGTTGAAACCACTCAGGCAAAGTGGTTTGTGCAACTTATGTGTGAACTGATTTGACTCTCTATGTATGTGCTGAACAGGTTAAAATTAGTCCCATCTCACAAAAGAAGAAAAATTAAAAGAAAAGGAAAAAAAGTGTGAATAATTCATTTTTCAGTCTTTGTATGATGCTTTCCTGGTTAATTATGTTTATGCAGACCTTATTCATGTTTTTGTTTGATATGTTTCATGTTTTTTGAGTTTTTTTTTTTTTTTTTTTGCTGTACTTAGCATTCTACGGCATACCTTGCATGCATTTCCATGATGGTGGTTGTTTATCCTTTCTACTGAAAACACCTTCCCCACTGTTCTTGCTAAGGATTTAATGCTGTGTGATTATAAAACCTTGGGAAGCAAAGGAGAAAGTAGGAAAAAAAATTAATCAAAGAATGAGTAACTCTCATTCATAAAGATCACTTATCAAGTTATTATAGGTTTTCAGGGGAGGACATTCAGGGAGAGGGCGGGAGGGGGGGGGGGGGGGGGTACACAGTACGCCATGAATAGTGACATTATCACTAAAATTGCAGGTACATAGGGGGAAGATAAACTGATAAAGCAGATAACCCTAAAGTTGAGAATTACTACAGGCATAAATATCACTTACTACAGTTGTCCATGATGATTTAATGGACATCCGAAAGAGTACGAAACAAACAATGCATGCTATAGCTAAAATTATAGGTGCAGGCGACATAAATATGCCAGCCATTCTGAAGTATATATTCTGACATCTTTTTGTAAAATTAAGTTTGGTCGATTTGTGTGCAGATTTAATTTGCTTTCATCTCCCCATGTTCAGACTATTTCTCTTGAGTGAGTCAAATAGTTGTTTGGTTGCAAAACATGTTTCCCTGGAAAATGTAGAATAACTCTTTTGGTTGAAGAACTGAAGACGGTACAGAGGGATGGAGGGCTAAATGAGCCAATGTTAAAAAAAAGTGTACAAGATAAAGTAATGCACTGTGAGATGACTCAGTGTCCCAGTGTCCCCTTAAGATTAAATTCATTCATCATTTTTTCAAAATTAATTGTTTAATGATATCTCTGTAGCTACAATGTAACTCATGCACACTACACATTCATGACATAAATGAAACTAAAATACCACGTGCCATAACAGTAGCAGCAGCAGTGATGATAATAATATATGATGTATGATGTATGTTTATTCCCATGTCCTTCTGCTCGTCAGTCTCATTAATAGCTTATTCCCCAGGGAATTGAATGTCTTCCGGTCCCTCCATTGCACGATCTTATTCACTTTTGTCATATTTTGGTGGACTCGACGTGACGTGTCATATATTGAATCCATGTGACATGTCATATATTGAATCCATGTGACATTGTGACCCCCCCTTCCACATCTACTGATTCTACTTTTTAGTTTGTCCCCTCTGCCTAAAACTACATCAGCACGTGCACTAATCCCACCCACCCTCTCATCATTTATCATTACAAGACAGTGGACCCAGCTTTGTCACCGCTAAAAACTATATTCGCACGTGCTTAATCCCACGCTCTCTTACGTTATTGTTGTTTTATTATTATTATGATATTTGTTTATACACAATATGTTGGACCTGACTTGGCAGACTGGCAGGGGTGAAGTTGTCATAAAATAAAAGTTTGACCCATAAAATAAAGTTTGACTCTCTTGACCCTAATAACAAACACATTGACTCTTGTTTTGGCCTGTACTGTAACGGATATTTCACTTAAATAGGCGACTAGCAATCTGACATGGGATATCACAGTGGTATACAGTTCCACTTACATGTTAGAAAAATAATTAAAAGAAAAATAGTTTGATAATAGGCTTATGGGAGGTCGTTGTTTTAATTATATGTTAATAATGTTAGATATCTGAACAGAGTTATGTATGAATCGCTTAAGTATTTAATTCATTTGTATTATAGATATGCCTAACTCAAAAAATTCATTTGTATTATAATTATACTATAGTAGATGCTCTTGGATTTTATTTCGTGAATGTAGTCCTTTGAATGAAAGTGTAGGCAATTTTATCTTTTTTAGTGTGTTTAATATTAATCTTGGATTTATTGTGTGCTAAAGAGATTGTGGTCTATGGGTTATGTTATAAAATGTGGGAGCAAGTATGTGTCACTTTATAAACTCACGAATGACGATTTTATGTGTATACTTGAAAGAAAAAAAAAGAAAGATATGAGACACTGACCGTCCATCGAAACCCCGATCGTCTCGCAGGTCTGCACCACGTGGCGGAACGTCTCGCGGTCCGAGCTGCTGTGGCGCGACCTGGCGCGCCGCATCTGGGGCCGGGACGTCCTCCGCTGCGCCACGTGGCACGAAGAGTACATCCTATGCCACCGGACGGCCCGCAACTTCTACGCGCGCCGCGCCGTGTACACCCCCCTCCAAGTCGTCGACGCCGCCGACGGTGACGCCGACGCCGCAGCCCTCGCGTGCCGCTGCCTCGCGATCTCCGACAACCACCTCGCCTGCGGCTTCCTCGATGGCTCGGTCCGAGTCTTCGGGTTCCACCCAACCCGCCACGTCTCCACCTTCTATCCCCACGAGCCCCGCGACCGCCTCGGCCGGTTCTCCCAGTCCGTCTCGGGCGCGGCCCTCGTCGGCCCGAACAAGCTCGTCTTCGCGTCCATGGACGGCGACGTCCACGTGGCGGTCATCGACGAGCCTTCCACCCCGGCTCGGCGCGCGCACATTGGGAACGTGGTGGAGGACGGGCCCATGCTGAGCTTCTCGGGCAGCGACCGTTACTGGGTCGGGCTCTACGCGGGGGTCCCGGGCCGGGCCCTGCACGTGTGGGACGGGGTGACCGAGGCGCTGACTTATATTGGCGGGTCGTTGACGGACCTGGACTCCGTCGCGGGCTGGCACGCGCTGAACGACCCGAACGAGTCGGTGGGGCGGGTGAGGGTCTCGGCCCGCGGGCCGAGACACTACGCGTGCGCGTGCACGAGACGGGCTGTGGAGGTTTATGATTTGGAGGAGCCCGGGGTGGTGGTGCACGGGGAGGAGGCGAGGAGAGGGGGGACGTGGTGGGTGGACGCGATGGATGTGTGGGTGGAGAGGGTGTTGACGGTGGACGGGAGGGGGTTGGCGAGGGTGAGGAGGGTGGTGGGGATGGTGGAGGTGAGGAGGTTTGTGGTGAGGGGAGGAGGGGGGGTGGGGATGGAGCAGAGGGTGGTGGGGTGCATGAATGGGGGGTATGTGGTGACGTGCGCGGGTGGGGCGGTTAGGGTCTGGGATGCTGAGAGGGGGGTGGTTTTGTATGGGTTCAGGGAGAGGGTTGGGGAGGTGGTGTGCGCCGCTGCGGATGATGGGCACGTGGCGGTTTGTTCGGCTGAGACTGGGTTGCACCTTTGGTCGTTTTGAGGTGGTGGTGGGTGGGTCTGTCTGTATGTCTGTCTTAACCTTTGTATGACTTAAGTTTAATTAAATAGAGGGCTAATGTGTGTAGGGCTGGTAAATGAATCAAGCCGCTCGGGTTCGGCTCAGACTCGGCTCGGTTTAAGCTCGTTCAGGCTCGTTCATTTAGATAAATGAGCGAGCTTGAACAAGTTTTAAAGCTCGGTTAGGCTCGGTACCTAGATCGAACTTCATTTTATGTTCAAATTCAACCCGTTTGTGTTATTAAAACTTAGTTGAAACTTGACTAAACTCCTTTATAAAATCAGAATATTAAATTAATACAAAGTTATGCTCGTTTAAGCTCATGAACTTGGTTCATTTAGGCTAAAATTTTGTTTTCAATCCCTAAAAACCCTAAAATGAAGAAGAATGCTAGGCTCGTTGAGGCTCGTGAGCTCGACTCGGCTCGGCTTGGCTCGACTCGTTTATAAACGAGCCGAGCTTGAACATGTCAAAGCTCGGCTCGTTTACCACCCCTAAATGTGTGTAGTTTGTTATTTGAGGGTGGGGAGTGTGAATAGATTAGCTTTGGATTGAATAGTGTGTTGTGTTGGGTGTATGTGGAGGTGGTGGGGAGTCGGGGGTAATGTTGATGGCTAGTGAATTATGCATATGGTTTTTAGAGCGTTTTTTGTGTACCAACACAATTTTTTGTAGTTCATTTTTCAAATCCATCTTTTTGAATAGTGTTGGCATTTTTTTTTTATATAATCACATATGTAGTCCTTGTATTCCTCGTTAGTTTCAGGGCCGGACAAGAGATTAAGAAATTTAGATGGAGCAAACTATAAAATGAGACCCCAATTCATTAGTTTGAATGCAAAAAAATATTTGTTTTACAATACATAAAAAACAAGTTAAAACAAAAATGTCAATAAAAAGTAATAAATAATCAATTTTAAAAAAATATGTTTAAAAAAATGATAAACTGAAAAATAGAAACAAGACAACAAAAAACATAACATAAATTGGAAAATTAAAACGTTTTCAAACAGGAAACTCATTTTAAAAAAAACAAAAAAAAATCTTTAAATCAAGGGATTTGTTGTTAAAAAATTTATCAAAGATCATTTATTTAAAATATTAATATGATTTCAAAATTAGTATGAATTAAATGAGTGGATATGTTTAAATTTAATTTTTTTTATCAAAAAATTTAATATATATAAAAAATCCCAGATTTTGGGGCCCTCTTTGTGGAGGGAGGCTGCATAGGCAGCCTATACCCATGGCCGACAGTGAGTTTCATAAACTCACCGAATAATGAAGTATATACTAGTTAGAAACTTTTCATATTTTTTATAAATGAAATAATTTAATTTATTGGAGTATATAATTCACTTTTTATAGCACTCATTTGCCTTAAAGATTTCATTCTAGGAGACATAACTTGTTTGCCACCCTCTTCTACACTAAGCCAGATACTAAATTTTTTTGTAACTGAGTTATCTCTATATAGTTTTGACAATTGGATATCAGTAGTGAGTCTCTGATACTTAGGGGGACTAGATTTTGGAATTTTCAAATAAAAAATGACATTGTGCCCAGCAACCCATTGAGACACATATATTACTTCCTCTGCTAATGTTAGCATGTTGCAATGCTCTTCATTCATCATTACTGTCTTCTGCTTTGCATACATATATTTCTGCACCCCCTTCTTTGATGTTTTCCAGAAGTCACCATGGTAAAATGTGATCTTGTATGGTGTCTCATCCATTATAGTTAAACAATTTCATATGATTTCACATTAATTTACTTGATCATAGGAGAAAAACATCATAAAATTCATAATAAACAAGATCATATTAACTTAAACTAAACTCATGCCCCAACTTAACCTAAATAGATAGCAAATATTTCCTAAAATGAAGCACATTTTGTTTGGCTGATGATAACAAAAACCCTAAAAACCCCTCCCTCCCTCCCTACTCACTGTTAAGAGCATCTCAAATCAATCCCCACTTAGAACAATCTTGCGTAAAAATCATAATGACATTACAAATAATTAATAAATCATATCAATCCAAATGATCATTATCTAACGATGAACCAATTACAGACTTAGACATTTAAGCTTCCGCTATATTTTCACATATATATGACAACTATCTTTGTAATTGCTTCGTTGCCTTGTATGTCTTGATAGAGTCTTTATTTGATCTTGTTATTTGATTGATGATATTATATATTTGTCACGTCTCGGGGACAGTCACCCTGGGGCGTGACAGAACTGAACCTTAAAAAACACATTTTTAGGGATCATAAAAAGATTAGAGTTCACCTCAAAAAAATTGATGAAATTGGGATCCCTGTTGATACCAACCAATGAACATGAGAAAGATGAAATCGAGTCTCCCTCGTAATCAAAACAATGAATCGGTTCCAAACAAAGAGATAAAATTGAGAGACAATCCAAATAAAAATAGGGATAGATTGATTGTACCTTTGCTGCTTAACAATGGCAGAAAGAAAGCCTTTAATCTTAGTTGGGGAAAACGGTTTATTTGGTTAGAGGTTGTGGGGTCTGTGGGGACGAAGGTTTTCAGTCTAGGGACTGTGTTGCACATTTAGGATTTTCAATGGGTGTGTATTTTAGACATTTCAAGTATCTGTTAGCATAAAATAAATAGACATTTGGTCCAAGGACTGAAAACTAACAGTGTCAAAGAATGTGGGCACTTAAAACTAAATATCCAGAATGCAGGGATCGATCCCTAAATACTATACTTTGTAGGGACTTAAAACTAAAAATCCCTTAAAAAAAATATATTTTAAATTTTTTTTATATACTTAAAAAAAACATATTTAAAAATATATATTTTTAAAATGTAAATATTTAGTTATTTATCAAATAAATAATATAAATAAATAGTGTGAACATAGCTATGAGGGTTGAGGTCTGGTTGTGAGGGGGCCAAACCTAGATCAAAACTTTTTTTTGGTTTTCAAGGAAACGATATACAATTGCTACCTGAGAATATATTAATCGAAATAGCAAAGATCAAAGTAGTTAATACAGTAAAGGAAGAGAGAAAGCAAAACAAAAGAAGTAGATCAAAACTTATTATGCTACATGGAAAATGTGTATAATCTTCTACCTAGCTATATAATGAGGTTTGTCCATTATTAGCTAAATAAGATTATCAGGCTAGGTCCTACATTAGACTAGCTGGACTAACCAAATCCATAATATAGTTGAGAATTATGATCAGTTCATAATTTATCCTATCTTAGAGAAACGAGAGGATTACACTCAAGCCTGGTCAGACAAGAATCGAGTTTGTTTATGCTTTATGTATCTTCTTCTTCTTTTTGTTACCAAGCAAAATATATATATACGGTCGTGCGGTCGCGATCACGGGTCCATCGCGATCACGGGCGGTCGCGATCACGGCCGTGATATTATACGGTTGTGATATTATACGGTCGTGCGGTCGCGATCACGGGCCGTCGATCACGGGTCCATCGCATCGGACGGTCGGGGTGCGATTCACGTCGACCGTTGGATGCGATGGACCCGTGATCGCGACCGCACGACCGCATATTATCGATTCACTATATATATATATATATATATATATATATATATATATATATATATATATATATATATATATATATATATGGCCGATTACATGCGACGAACGGCGAGTGCGACAGTGATCACGGGCCGTCGATCACGGGTCCAACGCATCCAACGGTCAGATGCAATTCACATCGACCGTCGGATGCGATGGACTCGTGATCGGACGGCCCGTGTCGCGGCCGCACCCGCCGTTCGTCGCACCTAATCGTTTCACTATAGATATATATATCATTTTAATTTGAAGGTGAATGTATCTGCCCTAGCTAACATAGGCTAACCCTAGTCTTGGTAGCTCTTATGTCAAGTATAATGGAATCTAAATCAAGGGTTAAAGACATCTAAGTTCCTACAAACATGGAAAAACCCATATAAGTCATTACTAAAATTGTAACAAACGAACGAGTCCCTGAAAACTTAAAAAAATTCAATTATCATCCCTGAGTTAAATTTCCATCCAAACTTAATGGAATATTTTGTGTGTAGATATTGAAATCTCTCTAAACAGTCATAAAGACAAATTAGTTCATGTAAAAAATGAAATTGCCCCTCAAAGACTTTTACATTAAATTGTGTACACATTACAATCCCTATAAACAATCATAAAGACCCCGCAAAAGATAAAATTGCCCCTGAAAGAATTTTACAGTTAATTGGATTGACATTACAGTTCTTATAAACAATCGTAAAGACCAATTGGTCCCTATAAAAGACAAAAATACCCCTGAAAGATTTTTACATTTAATTGTATATAGACATTACAGTCCTTATAAACAATAATAAAGACAAATAATATAATTTATTTTTATTTTTTTTTCATCTTCTATCATATTGCTCACACCTCACCTGAAGATTCCAATTTGGATGTAAAAAAATATTTTAACCGGTAGAATGCATTCTTTTTACCTTTTTGTTTGTAGGGAAGTAAAAAAAGTGGCATGAGTTTATTAAAATTCTTTATGCTAGGAATGTAAATAAACAAATTTTGTGGAAAATCATGTATCTAGGAAGGTATTTCAAAGCATGCAAACACATTAAAGAAAAGAACATTATTAATTACTTGTTCAGGTGGAGTGTGAGTGATATAATAGAAAATGAAAAAATAAATAAATAAATTATATTATTTGTCCTTATGATTGTTTATAAGTATTGCAATGTCTATACAATTAAATGTAAAAAAAATTCAGGGGCATTTTTGACTTTTACATGACTAATTTGTCTTTATGATTGTTTATAGAGACTGCAATGTATACATAATTTAATGTAAAAGTCTCTGAAGGGCAATTTTATCTTTTACAAGGACTAATTTATCTTTATGACTGTTTATAGGGACTTCAATGTCTACACAATTATATGTGATAGAATATTCTGTTAAGTTTGGATAAAAATTTAACTCAGGGATGATAACTGAATTTTTGTAAGTTTTCAGGGATGTGTACGTCTGTCCTAATTTTAGTAGGGACATATATGGTTTTTCTCATGTTTGTAGGGACTTAGATGCACATGTTTAACCCCTAAATCAAATTAAGAATAGCATTGTTTGATGTGTGCTTGTTCATTTATTTATGGATTTTAGCTGCTCAAATTGTAGCTTAAAAATGTGTTTTTTTCTCATATAGGGTAATTATATGAAGAAATGATATAATGTTCATATTAGCAAGATTAAGTTTTGAGTTTAAACTATGAGAAATGATTAACCTTTCTCCTTTAACTGTTGATGGCCTCTACCTACATCTAAAAAGGACCTAAAATAGAAATATTCATCTAGTCCTATATATTGTAGTCTCACTTTAACCTTTGGTATATATATGAGGAGAATATTTGGAAATATGTTGAAAACTTCATTAAAGTGTGGGGTCTTTTTTTGAGTTGGTGCGAAGAGGATGGCTTTTATTAGGGAGAGACTATACATTGAGAAGTAGTTTGTATTAAGTTTCTTCTCTTTTTACCAAGAGATAGAGTAGACACCTCATCTACTCTTATCTTCTTTATGAGTTTTTTTATTTGCACACCCATTTTCTTTGAAATATAATTAAAAACATATACCTACCATTTCGTCAAAAAAAAAAAAAAAACTTTGGTGTGTATATATATATCTTCTTCAAATGAAAATACATGAATTTTTTCCTTAGATTATCACAAACAAACTTAGTTATATTTTCACAAATTCATGATAACCCTAGCCTGGAATCCAAATCCATTCTAAAATACCACCAGTCAAACAGGCTTTAAGGTAGTGTTTAAAGAAAACGACTAAAACTTTTAGTTATAAGAGAACTTTTTAAAAGGGGCGCGGATATCGGCACCCCACATAGCAAGAAACCTACCCCTTAAAAAATTTTAAAAAAATGTGTGCATTGTAGTAGTAGGAATAAACCCACTCTGAGGCCGGCAATCCCTCTGGCGATGGCAAATTTCAAACCAATTATGGCAAATTTCACATGTAAACACATGGAATATACAACCATAACAGTATTCATGACACATTAAAATACAATATTCGCATTCCATAACCAATCATTTATGTGATTACACAACAAAATGCATGTTCAAATTCTACAATCATTCATATGACTATATAGATTTTTCCATGTATAAAAATAAAAAACCTATCCAATAAAAGCAATTATTCTTTTTAAAAAAAATAAATAAACATAAAAATAATTACTTGTGGTGTAGTCACATATATGATTGGTTATGGAATGCTAACATCGTATTTTGATGTGTTATAAATGCAGCAATGATTGTCTATTTTATGTGTTTACATGTAAAATTTGTCATAATTTATTTGAAACTTGTAATAATGTAAATTTATTTTCTCTGAATTTAGCTCGCCGGACTTCCTGATGACCATACTTCAACACTGTCGCACAAGTGGTTGCTGACCTGGGTTGGTATACACGTCAAACACTCAGTCGACTATAATTCATCACCATCGTCAGAGGGATTGTCGACCTCGGGATGGGTTTACTCCTATAGCTACAGTACACTATTTTTTTAAAAAAAATTATTTTAAAGGATAGATTTTTTACGATGTGGGGTGCCGATATCCACGTCCTTTTAAAAATTTAGGAAACATTTTTCATATAAAGCCATTTTCAAACTGTTTTAAGTGAAACATTATTTTTCAAGCCAATTCCTAAACGCTACCCAAAGGAATAACTTTTCGAAGGCCTCTGTGTGGGTGGGTTAAGATTGTTTAACTAAGTATACCACAATGATGGATATTGTAATATCAATGTACTTGACTCACTTTTATTTTTAAAAACATAATAATGTAGCCTTATTATATACATAAATCACTTTTCAGGTAAATGTTGGATTTGAACCATGAGCTGTCAGTTACAAATTCTATGGTCAACCATAAATTCTTTTTTAAACTATTTTTACATTTGACTGAGAATTAATATTTTATAGGAATTACATATGATTACCAGTACTGCATGCATCCTGAATGTACGGGTTATGTTTGTTGCTTTTTTAGGCTTTTTAGGGGACTCCATGGTTGATTATTGGTTGCTGGATTAAAAAATTTCCTGGCTCATCCAGTTCTTGGAAAATGTTCAATGTTTTTTTTTGGATGGAATGATGTGCATGTTTTTAATGTATTCTTTTAATCTTGGATTCCTTTGGAAATGAAAGTGGCAATGTATCCCACAAAGACAAACATGTGCTTTTCTTGGAAATGAAAGTGGACTGAACAAGAAGAACAAACCTAGTGTTGTGATTCACAAACCTAATAATATATTAATGTTTTCAATTTTTTGGTACCGGGTTACGAGGACTCATCACAGGAAAGTGTCCCATCTTGGTTTCCCAACTCATTATAAAAAGGAAAATTGTTATAACCAATAAGGGGGAAATAGATATGACTACTTGAAAACTTTTAGTTAAATCGGAATCGGTTCTTATAAAATCGGATTAATCGTTACATGTCTTTTAAAAAATTATATATGATTAACAAATTTAATTTTTAAATCATATTATTATAAGTTTACAATCAATATTTTAAGAATGTTTCATTAACTAAACGAAGCTCCAATAAATCTCATTCGAATAAATCACTACAAAATATAAAAAAAATCTGATTTAGTTCTTTTGATTTTTGAACGATAAAAATGTTTTTGTCTTTCTTGAAAATTCTTTTACCATCCTATATTTTTAAACGGTAAAAAAAGAAGAACATTTGATATAACTTCCTGAAACATTATGGAAATCAGAAAAATGTTCTTGTAAAATCAGCAAATTTCCTTAAAATCCCTATATTTTGTTATGGTTAATGATTTTAGTCTTTGAATCAACATTACGTTATTGTAAGAAGCATATTCCAGAAATATTTTGTTTAATTAATGGAATCTTTGAAAAAACATTCGAATAAGGTGTGAGGGCATTCTAATAACTTTTAATGTGTAGTTAGAGTTAACCATATACCTGATTAGTTGGGATATCAATAGGGGTTGAAATGATATTTTTTTAATAACATAAGGACCTGCGATGATTTTTCATTTTCATATTGATTAAAATCGATTTAACTAACTTTGCAGTGAGTTATATCAATTTTTTTCTATTGTTATTTTTTAGATCACATAAAGTTTCAAATTTTGTACAAGATATATTTTATAAAAATAAATAAATAAAACGCATGTCACTCTTGCAAATCGCACATGGTTTACATGATAATCTCCAACTATGGATGTTTCAAGATTATGCTTCCAAAATGCGGCTGTCTAACCAATGTGAGTCGGGTGCAATCCCTTTTAACTTGTGTTTTAACCGAACATGAATATGTTAGACTCATCATTTTTATAGTTTAAAACTCAGACTGTATATATTTTTTATTTAAAAAAATAATATACATCATTTAATGAAATATACACTTTGATAAAAATAAAAAAAAGTATATATCGACTCATCTCAAATTGAATAAGCTTATTTTTAGTAAATATAAGAAAAAATTTAGTGATGCATATATATCGTCCACTAGTGTATATATTTAACTAAATCTTTAACGAGATATATAAAACTATACTTTGAATTGTAAAAAAAATCTGAGTGTAACAACACCTTATGTTTTTGTTCTCATGCTTGCACATGGACCGCCGAAAGAAATAAACACGTTATTTAAGAAGAGATTGGAGGTCCATTTGAAGGCCCATCTCATAGAGATCTAATAGCTTTAAAACCTATAGTGTTGTTATACATAGTATATTTTTTCAACCTCAATTTCAGTCTCATATGCGTCGATAAAAAATTACCGAAACATATACTCATATTAACAAGGTATATACGTTAAGAAAAAAAATTTCACATTTTTTATACATGCATCAATGCAATTTATTGGAGCATATGCTTATCATTTTTTATAAAAACATTTATCTCATTAGATAAAGTATTATATTTTAAAATAATTCAAAACACGTGTAGACTCAAATTGGGATTGAAAAAGAGACTATGTAACATCATCCTAAAACTTAACATTAGCAATGTGGTACATAGCTTTTCTTCATAAAATCAAGTATAATTGAGCTTTCTTTCTTTATGTCCACTCTTCTGAGATCTTGTTTGGATCCGCAATGAGGAAACTAATAAAATGCCACCACGGATCCAAATGAATTTTTGCTTCTGTGTTCACACTATTCATTCACTGTTAATTACACCATTTTTTTCGGCGTTTTAAAAACCTAAGAAACAGTGCTTCTTCAATGCCGTGTTTAAACATCCTCCCCCCTCCCCCCAATCGTAGGAAGATGGGTTCCCACCATTGATCCAAACGAGATCTAATAATCCTTTGGTACCTCTTACCAAAGGTCCTCAATGATCCAAGCATTTCTTCACATCAAGGTTCAATCGTTTCTTCATTATAACTCGACAATATAAAGTGGTCACGTAGACTAGGTTTCACAACTCTTCCTAATGTCACAATTCTTCCTAGTGTTACAACTCGTCCATTGACACTAGTATTGGAGGTCAATCAAATGATTCAAATCAACCTAACATTATTGAATCAATTCTTTGATTTAGACATATGAAAAAATATTTATGACACATGATATCATGTAAATAAATATTTATGACATGTGAGGTCATATAAAAGAAGATTTATATTTTTATATTTTTTTAATTCATGATGACTAACATGGTAATTATAAATTATTGGTTAGACATCACATAAGCGTCATTTGATGCAACTCTTCCACGTTTCTTCCATCATCCTATTAGTTGTTTTTTTTTTTTTTTGGTAAACAGTGGCCCCTGATTAATCAGGGCATATAAGTTAACCTTCTAATATATTTTGTACATTCCCACTAGATAGAGGAGGATGATTTTGATGTACAAAATTAATACAAGAGTCTACACTTTGTATATATGGGTAGATAACCTGCGAATACAATCATCCAGTAGATGGAATCATCCTATTAGTTGTTGATCTACCAAATGTTTTGATTTCATATTTTGATTTTTAAATGTTAAAAAGTCAATAAAATATATGAAAAAGTTGGTTGATAGTAGTTTTATCGTAATCCTTTATTTTAATCAATTTCAGCATAAACTATGTTTACCAATTATTTTTGGATAAAAAGTTCCACACGAGGAAATTTTTTTTAATGGAATACGTATCTCTTTACCTTGATTGTTGGTGGATAAGAAGGTATATGAGGCTGTAAAATGAGTTGATGTGACATTACACTTTTTAAAATTAGTTTTTGACTTAGGTAGTATTTGGAAACGAATTTGTTCCCCTTTTAACTTTTTAAAAAAGTGAAAACACAAATGTGTTTCCGAACATCTCCAGAAAAACAAATTTAATTAAAAAATTATTTATAGATTTTAGTACAAAATGTATGCTTTTAAAAAAAATGCACAAAATGGGTTTATTAGAAATTGAATTTATTTAAGTTATTTTATTTAAAATCATAATTTTTCAACGCGCTTTCAAACGGGCAGCTTTAAACTACGTGTGCATGTCTCATGTGCTTTGCTTGCGTGATACTTCCCTTATATTTTGACCAGGCCTTAACTCGGCCCAATAAACCTACTCAGGCCCATTAGTTCACGGGCCCACTTTATATTTGGACTCATGGCCCAATAACTTTTAGGTGAACAAAGCATTTGATATCACTATGGTTTGAGAACATTTCATTTTTGCCCATACCACCTATTTTCGTATGGTTTTAAAGAAAACCTCAAATCAAAATGTTACCCATACAAACATTTTGATTTTTTTATTATATAGAATTAACTGATGAAATATATATTTTTATATAAAATAAGTACATACTCTTATGAATTAGATGCATAATTTTTTCATAATAGAATATATATCATGAAATAATGGAGTATATATACTGTATTAGATATTTCATATACTGTTTTAGTACTGTGATGATTGCAAAAAGGGTTGCAAAATGATCCGATTGTATCAACATCCAAACCTGGTGAGTTGTTTGATTTTATTTTTTTTTTAGTTTTTCTTTAGGTGTTGATAGACTTATTCTGTGTGGTTTTTTTTGCATTCTCCACTTTGTTTCTAGCTAGTATATGCTAGATTTGATTGGGGGTGTGTTTGTGCACAATCTCAAAAGGAAAATGAAGGAATTTGAGTTAAAGGGAAAGTGATGGAAAAGAAAATATTTTTCCTTTGACTAGTTTATATGATGTTTGTGCATGTAATGGAAAGTGATGGAAAATAAAAATGGTTGTCTGTGCATGTGATGGAAAATAAAAATGTGTGTAAATAAAAATAACAGAAAATAAGAAAACATTGTTTGTGAGAGATTCACATAATCTATATCATGAATTTCACAAATCTTAAATTTCAAAAATAAATGTGTATAAATATATGATTTTAATTAACATTTTAACAAATTACCTAAAAATTTTCAAAAGTTGAAAATAAAATAATGTAAGTTATGGTGTCATTATAATATACATTACCCTCAAATATCATATTTTACACATAATATTATTTAATATAAGTTTTTTTAAAATATGTATAAAATATTATATGTCTTATTAATATTATTTTTATTTTTATTCACATCGTTTCATTGAGAAAGACTACTATTGTCTATTTAAAAAATCACACAAATAGATCTAAGATCTCAGTATAGATAGGTTAAGCAAAACAAAATACCCAAAAAAAGAAGACATATTCAACAAATAAAAAAAAATCATTTAATAAATCAAATATGAATGAATAGAAAGAAAAAAAAGCAAAGATCATAAAAGGAGATCTTACATGAATGTTTATTCATGTGTTTTTGTTGGTATGTAAGAGAAATTCACAGATTCCCTCACTTTCCCTCACTTTCTTTTTTCTAGAATGAGGGAGATTTTTTTTCCCAAATCTTAAATAAGATAAAAATAACAAATGTAAAGTGAGAGAAAAAAAATTTCCTCTATTGATTTGGCACAAACACGAGGTTTTTGATTGGTCAAATGAAAAGTTTTTAATTTCCCTCCCTTTTCCACGTGACACAAACATACCCTAAGAAAATAGAAAAACACATTTATTTAATTTATTCAAGTATTATAATTGGATGTCTTTTGATTGGAAGCTGCAAAAATGACTATAAGAATGACAGTCTCTATCATTTTTCTTTTTCTTTGGGTGTTTATACACTCATGTATTCATGCGTCTCCTAATTATTATTATTTTTTTGGGCTTGGTTTTAGTAATTTTTTTATTTTATGCTGTTATGAAACAATCAAAGGATTCCTAATTTAGTACATACTATGTACTAGATTGTGAAAATATAAAAACAATATACATTCATTCGTTCTGAGTGTTTACTTCATTTTAAACAAGTTATAGGGAAACTCCAGAGAGTGTACAGGGATCAACATTTTCCTTTTGGATAATGTTTAGGGACAATCTCCACCATGAATTGCCAAATTAGACCCAACTCTTAAAATTGAGACACAATGACCCATTTGGATCCAAAGAATATGAATTACTTGACATGTTCCAACCACAAACACAAAGTATAAATATTCCGCAAATGTTTCATTATATGCAATTAAGTAAGACTAAACACAGTAAAACATAAAGATAATTGAACTATTTTCAAGATGTGTTCTAATATTAATTGAAGAGATACAACTATAAATACAGAAATTTTTGGAGTACTTGTTGCAATGATATATATAAAAGATAAAAACAAAATCATACCAGTGCAAATTGACTCTCTCACTCATGTTTTCTAACTGACAAAAAAAACATAAAGAGCAATACAAAAATTTAAACCCCACAGACACCACCACCATCTCTCAAACTAATACCCATAGTCATAGTTGAATTCAGACATGCCCACCATGGCATTCAGGACCTGAGACACAATGTAGAAACTCCCTCCAAAGATTGTGATGAGGAGGATGGCTGTGATTGGGTTCTTCAAAAGCTCCACTATAGGCTCCAAAAGGGTGTAAATAGCACCTGTGCTCACTGTGAGCACATACAAACCATACCTCCTCATGTTGTCCCAAAACTCCTCCAACAAAGGTCCATCAGGCCCCAAGGCCAAGGCCTTCTGCCCATCAATCCCTCCCAGGAGGAGCACAGCAAGGCCAAGTGAAGCTGCACCAAGAATGACTAGCCTTGTTTGAGCTCTTGTTGATGTGGTTGACCATAACATTGGTTTTGGTGGGTGGGATTTGATTATTATTGTGCTGGGTGATTTGGGTGTTAGTGAAGATGGGGAGTTGGGTTTGTATCTTGAGGTGGTGGTGGTGGTGATTGGGGGGAGGAGGAGGTGGGTGGATTTTAGGGTTGAAGTGATGAGGTAGGAGTGACGCATGAAAGGGGAGAACATGATGTGAGTTTGATTTTTTTTTCTTTTTTCACAAGAAGGAGATCATTTGCTAGAGAGATTGGGTGGGTGGTCTTTGGGTACTTTTTTTTGTTTCGTGGATTTTGTGGTAGTGGTGGTCCTTGTGGTGCTGGTTGCCTTATCTTGAAGAGTTATGAATGGATTCTGATTCCTAATGCCCAAATCACCTTTCTTGTTTTATAGAGTGAGTTTTCAATCCCAGAGGGCCTTCTAAAAAGTATACATCTAACGAGCTATTTATTTTTATAAAAGGTGAAATATAGAACTATTTATTTTTATAAAAGGTGAAATATAGACTTCAAGTGAATTGAATAATATCATTTATAAAAAAATCTAAAAAAAATTCAACAAGTTATATATCTCCTTATCAATGATCGTAGAGGCTAATGAATTATATAAGATTGCATTTAAGACTGCAAAATGTTTGAATGTAATGGAACGCATTAAAAAATAATCTAAAAGGACTTGAAAGGCCTTTGTTGTCTATCAAAAATATTAAATCTCATCTCATTCATTTATGAAAAAATTATATACCTTTTTGACATATTGAATGTACTAGTTCCTAGAAAATGTGAAATCAACCAATGTTTTGTTTTTTTAATATAAAAAATCTTGCGATTACGTTTCACTCTCACATCCAAATGGAGAATAACCCAGCGAAAAATTAGATAAAAAATCCAATCAATGTTGAGATCTCATAAACACCTTAAATCTATAAGGAATCATTGAATCTACAAGGAAGAAAGCCCCAAAACAAAAGAAATTCAAAATATGATTGATAAAAAATGAATACCCTAGATTACAAGTCTGCTATTTATACTAATAGCATAAAATAAAAAATTACTAAAAATAGTAAAATCCTAAAACTAATTTTTCAGATTCTATGAGATCTTAAATGATCATAGGAATTGATAAAAATTAATTCCGATCTGTTATGATTGAAATATCACAAATATAAAATTTACTAAAAATAGTAAAATCCATAATTTAAAGGCCTAAATAAATGAATTTTAAAAAAATAAGAATTGTTAGTTGTATAACAATTAATCCAGAAGATCTCTTCGATATATTTCACCATGTAAAATTTCGTGTGATTCCGAGATCGTGACCGTTGATTTGTAATTTATTTGATGGACCTCTTTCGGTAGTCCCATCTGCATAATCTGTCCTACATCAGGGAACTTCAATAAAAAATAATAATAATTAGGGAAGATTCGATTTAGCTCTATGAAAACTTATAAAAATCAGAAAAATTCCCTGTAAAATTGATAAATCCCCTTAGATCCCTATCTTATTAAATAATATTTATTTTAATCCTTATAACTAACCAGATGTGTAGTAACCCTAACCATGCATGGTAAACTACTGTTATACTATTTTAAAATTTATTTTCTTTGTTGAAAAATAGATATAACTCCCTCAAAACTTATAAAAATAAAAGAGTAATTGTGAAATTTTAAAATCGTCTTAACTCCTTGAAATCTTCTTAAAATCACAAAAAATCCATGTGATTATCTAAAAATATATACTGATTTATTTAAATTTTATTAAAAAAAATTATAGTTTTATAATCAAAGTGTTATGCTTTTTATTGCTAGTATTTTTGAGTTAAGAATGCATTATAGAATTTTGATTTAGTGTTTAAATTGTTTTCTCTACTGATTTTATAATGGAATTGATGAAACTGTAATTTTTTTGTTCAGTCTCTGTAATGAAATTATGTGAAAATGTTGAAAATGACTTAATTTTATAGATCAAATGAGGTTCGATGGATTTTTTTAACAGATGAGGATGACATATGAGGTGATGAAGACGTTGAAAAATAACGGGGGTATTTTTGTCTTATATAAGAACTAAATCTGATTTTATTAAGTTTGTAGGGATTGAATCCAATTTTAGTAAGTTTCTGAAGACTTCTTTCAATATAGTGTTGACCGAATGATTAAATTCATTAACCATATACACTTTATGGGGACATATGATGATTTTGTGATTTTAGAGGGACTTTTTATTATTTCAAAAAGATTTAAGGGAGTTAGAAGATTTGTCCCTAATAATTATGATGTAGTATCGACAATATCTTGATCGATTTATTGTAAAAGATTAATGCATCTATAGCATGAGTAATATGTTTAATATGTTAAATGCGTGAATTATCGATTAATTTGTGATTTAAACGAAAAATTATATTTTGCTTGGAAGTATGCAGTTAGGGCATGTTTGGATACTGTGCAAATGGGGGTGGGTTTTCATTTGTATATGGTCAAACATAATTTTTTGTTTGGTTATGATATTTAAAGTGTAACAAATAAAATCTAGGGTTTTCATTTGCCTCATTAAATGGGACAAACAAAATCCCAACCAATTCATGTGTTTTCATTTGTAACAGATTTTATTTTCACACCTCTCAAGTGTATGTAAAGCAATTTTACATTTTTACACTCTAACAAATTTATTAAAGTCCATATTATCCAAAACAAATATTTCATCTCCTACTCTTATCTTAAGAATTAAAATAGATAATTATATTTTATATATTTATATAGCTTACAATAATATAATTGTGTGGCTTATAAATATTAATGTGGCATGAAAATATAAATGTTATTATATTAAAATATATCAAGAAATCTTAACTAACTATCATAGATATTATCCAACAAAATTCTTATTTATAAAATATAAAAAAAAACTTGTAGGATCATTTGTTACTTGAAATCAGATTAATTTTTATTTATATTCTATATATTAGAACTTTTTTTAACCACATTGATTTGTATATAAATTAAAAAAATTAATATATGCAATATTTAAATTTAACTTTTTTTATATATAATATATTTTTCATTAATTTTTTGGGTTTTAAGAAAATAATATATTTGATAATCATTTGAAAAAAATATTTTATCTATTTATAATATTATTATCTTTTAACATAATAAATTGACACATATACAAACAATTTCACATGTGTAAGACAAACAACTACTAAAAAGAACATGTGTATAAATGATAGCACAACATGAAAACAGACAAACATATGTAAACAGTGTACAAAGTTTTCCTGCACGTGCATTGTAAAATTTGTATGTGCAAAAAAACATGTACAAATAATCACTACATCCAAATGTGTCCTTAATACCTGAATTTACTCGATAATGTGACACATTCAATGACAAAGGTCAGAGGTAATGTAGACTTTATTTGGATCTTTAAGCCCCATTTGGGTAGCGGGTTAAGCAAGAATAAATGTGGTATAAGGGTGATATAAGAATGAATAAAGAAAATGACTGTTTGTTTGTAAAGTATAACTTGGTATTAATTGCCAGTTTAAACGAGTATAAGAGAGTATAACAATTTTAAGTAACCCTTATGGTAAGTTATACTCACTTTATCTATTCCAACCCACATGTCAAATCAACTTTTTACACCTCATCGCATCATATCATCTATCAACACCTCATATACATCAATGGGACTCACATGTCAAATAAACTTTTTACATCTTATTTATATTTTATTCTTTATCAACCAAACAATTCAACATTTATTCTTACGTTTTTCAATGAGAATAAAAAAACATAATCAAACAGAAAATCTCTTATTCATGTAGAATTGTTATCTATACTGGTATAGTTATCTATCCAGAATAACTCAATTCTCCAATCCAAACGGGGCATAAATGTACTAAGACCATCCATCCTTGATTTTGTTGTACTTTCATGGAAAAAGTAAATCCTTTATTATACGAATGAGTTTTGAAAATGTTACGGTTTATGTTGTGGCAAGTAATATTAGAGGGGACAAAAATCAGGTAACTGGGTTTGGGTTGTCAGATTCATCCACTCCCACTCTCCTCCGACGGGATGGTGGTTGACTCCAAAAAACACAGGGAGGTAGGGGTGGTTAGGGTTGCCCTAACAATCGATCTCTTCCCACACGAGATATGAGGAGAGATCCTCGACTTAGGGGATATGATATATTTGTTTGGAATTTGGAGAATCAGCAAAGATAACCCCAAATCAAACATTGAGATTTGTTTCCAACTTGATTTGATTAGATTTGGTCATCGGACATGAGTGAGTTGATGGACCGAACTCATTGGTTGTGGGCCGTATGGGTTTCAGGCGCTGATCGGGTCATGGGCTGCGTGCACGTGGTTCCCCAACTATGGACTCAAGAAATGACCCCTATAAATATATATGTAAATATAAACAATGTAAAGATGAATTCCACATTGAAACCACTCTATTTCATAGTTATTTTTAAAGATCTAAAGTTCCACACTGAAACATTTGAAAGATCTTCCCATATAATAGAAATTAATTAAACCCATCTGTTATGAGATGTATTTCATTCTAGCATTAGGGAATCTATTCTGAAATATTGAAATGGTAGTTCCTTTTTTTTGTATTCTTGTTTATCTAGTTTCTTTGTTGTTAGGATTAAGATTATTTATTATTAGGAAGTCATCATCCTCATACATGATTATTTTGTAATCAAGGGCGGTAATGAGAAAAGATGTTGATGATTTTTTTCATATATTTTGTTGCCTAATATAGTGAATTAATTAATCACCTCTTTCACAAATGTACTCAAATTTTATCAAAATATGTAAATCTGTGTATTGTTTTTTTTTTTTTTTTTTTTCCTGCATGTATTAAAACTCTAGAAAGGCCTGGATGCCTCAAAATCATCAGATCCTCCAAGGCATCTTTGACTGTGTGTATCATTGCTTGCTGAACACTGATTCAATTCAATTCAATTTCTTGTCATCTTCAGGAGTCATAAATGATCAAACAAGTGAACTTGGATGTGGTGACAGCTTTCATTAATGTTGCATTGTTTTTAAATCTCTTTTTCTGTGTTTCTTTGTGTAAAAGCAACAGTCAGTGAAATTATATGATACTTTATATATACAAATCAAATATTTTTGAGTCCCTTGGAAGCAAACAAGGAGAAGCTATTTATCTCCCAGGATACAATATTGATAAGAGTATACTAATTTTGATGTGTACTCTTATGAAAATGGAGAGTACATAGTCCTCCTATTTAATAAGAATAATGCATATTAGGAAGCATGTTAGTAAAGAAACCATTACTTGTTAAGGGGTACTGGATTGAAGTTTTATTTCTCTTGATAGGAAAAATATCTGGAAAAAAAAATTACACACCAAAAATAAATACCAGAGAATACACATTTGCTATGTGCATTCAACATCTAATCAGCGTGATCCACTCAAGTTAACACTTTAACCAGAGACTCGGTTTGTTGCTTAAATATCTTCAAAATTCTAATTCTCTTGAACTTATCTTATGCCCGATTAAATAGATTTTCTAACTGAGCACACTATCGAGATAGCTTTCCCTCCACTCTTTTCTTTGTTTTTACATTATTTACTGTTTTGCTTTAATTCCTCTCATCTCCTTTAAAATTGTACTTTAAAATCTTTAATGAAATCGTAATAACAACATTTATATTTATTTTAAAATAAAAAAATATGAGCAATATATATATATATGAACCGATTAGGTGCGGCGAACGGCGGGTGCAGCAGCGATCACGGGCCGTCGATCACGGGTCCATCGCATCGGACGGTCGGGTGCGATTCACGTCAACCGTTGGATGCGATGGACCCACGCGGATGGCCCACGTCGCGGCCGCACCTGCCGTTCGCCGCACCTAATCGCGAGCGTGTATATATATATATATAGTCGCGATTATGTGCGGTATGCGGTCGGTGCGGTTTACGACGTGGGCCATCCGATCGCGGGTCCATCGCATCCAACGGTCGACGTGAATCGCACCTGACCGTCCGATGCGATGGACCCGTGATCGACGGCCCGTGATCGCGCACCGCACCGACCGTAAACCGCACCTAATCGGCTCCATATATATATATATATATATATATATATATATATATATATATATATATATATATATAGAGAGAGAGAGAGAGAGAGAGAGAGAGAACCGCATCCAATCACTCGACTATATAGGGAGAACCGATTAGGTGCGGCGGAACGGCGGGTGCGGCCGCGATCACGTGGGTCGTCGATCACGGGTCCACGGTCGGGTGCAATTCACATCGACCGTCAGATGCGATGGACCCACGATCGAACGACCCATGTCGCGGCCGCACCCGTCGTTCCGCCGCACCCGTAATCACTCGACTATATATATATATATATATATATATATATATATATATATATATATATATGAGCGATTAGGTGCGGCGGCCGCACGGTGCGGCGTCGACCACGGGCGTCGTCACGGGTCCATCGCATCGGACGGTCGGGTGCGATTCACGTCGACCGTTAGATGCGATGGACCCGCGATCGGACGGCTGCCGCACCTCATCGCGCTCGTGTGTGTGTGTGTGTGTGTGTGTATATATATATATATATATATATATATATATATATATATATATATATATACGCGAGCGATTCAGTGCGGGAATGCGGGAAACGACGTCGATCGTTCGATCGCGGGTCCATCGCATCCAACGGTCGAGATGAATCGCACCCGACCGTCCGATGCGATGGACCCGTGATCGACGGCCCGTGATCGCTTCCCGCACGACCGCATTCCCGCACTGAATCGACTCCCTATATATATATATATATATATATATATATATATATATATATATATATATATATATATATATATATTTCCGATAATATGCGGTCGGTGCGGTCGTGCGGATTCGACGTGCGTCGTCCGATCGCGGGTTCATCGCATCCAACGGTCGACGTGAATCGCACCCGACCGTCCGATGCGATGGACCCGTGATCGACGGCCCGTGAATCGCGAACCGCACGACCGCACGACCGTATAATATCACGACTCTATATATATATATATATATATATATATATAAAGAAAAGAAAATAAATGTCAGGTTGCACATGCTGAATATAACCGTACCGTAGGGATGTCCAAAAGAACCAGTTTCACTGTACAGAGTTGGCCCGGCCCAACCCCGGCCCAGCCCGGCATTTTGTCTTCCCCTTATAAATGCTAAGTTGCACTCATTAAACAAACTGTCACACCCCACCTAAAAAGGTTAAAAATGAATGCCACTTTCTTTGTCAGTCACCCCCAGTCTATCAAGATCTGGTGAATGGACACCATATATACCACCCACTCCATTTTGGCATTTGGGCAAATGGATTCCATGACAATGAAAAAGAGAAACCTCAACTCAGTTGTTACTATAATTATAACACAATTAATCTCAATTTGACATTCATTTCATTCTCTTTCTATTAAAACACGCAACAAAATTCTGTTTAAAATTCTTCATTTTTGTATTTATTTTTAAATGTACTAGGTAAAAATGTATCTTTATGAAATTTTTTTTATAATAGATATTTAATTTAATATGTATTTTCTTATATAATTATATATCTTTAAAAAATTCAAAACGTGATGGAAATGGTAAAAGTGATTTTTTCAATCATTTTTCTATCTATTTAGTTGGAGAGTAACTATCCCAATTTGTGTTTCATGAAGTCAAATAAAGTCAATCCACCTATTAACTCTAAGAAATTTTTTTAGAGTGAGGAGCTGGGTTGACCAAGAATATGAATAATAATTATCTGATTTCTATTCTTATTTTTGTTTTCTTTTTGAACATACAATTGTAAAAATTGTATGCATCAATTGATTATACAAAAAGAGGATCTGTATAGGATCCGATAATTATACATCAATTGATTATTATAGCCTTGATAATAATTTCTGAGTGAGGCTAAGAATGCTTATCCACCCTCATCAATAATGAATTACAATTCTCTTTCATGTTATTTTAAGAAAATATATTACACCTAACATTCACCCACACGCAATTAGAACATGCAACATTTGTTACGTCTCTAACACACAAAACACATAAAAATATATATGGATATAATTCTCATTTAAAAGTTGTGTGTGTTCATTATTCATCTTTTATTTATATCTGATTTTTAATTTTATTTAAGATGAAAAAATAAAAAAAATAAAAAAATGTAATTTTTAATGTGAAAAACAAAAGACACAATCTAGTACAGTTATCTATCATACATAATAAATTTGTCAATCGCATAGACTTAAAATATAATAATATTTACTCATTTTTATCATTTATTTTAAAAAAGACAATATTGAGGACAATTTTACATGTTGCACCATTATAAAAAAATATAAACTTCAACAAATTATATATACTTAATTTATTACATAAAATAATCCCATATTTCATGTAATACAATATATATCTCGTTAGTTAAATAAGATTATATTCAAAATTACATGTAAAGACTTCGAATAACAACATCCATATAAAAGTAGCCCTTTGAATCCATACCCACAATGTCCTCCTTGCATTAAAAAAAGAAAAAAGATTTAGTAGAAAAAAAATTAACAGAACATTTGACCTAAAACAACAATAAAAAAAGGATAACTGATCTTTCAAACAGAGTAACTAATCCCCCAGCCATATTGCCAAATCCACTATCATTTTTTTTTGGTGGTAGGTTTGGCAATTGAAAGGGGGAGGGAAAAGAAAGAAAAAAGGGGGAGAGAGAAAGAGGGGTATATAGGTATAGGAAGGTGGCGGCTAGAGGTGGCACTGGGGCGGAGATGGCGGTGGCCGGAGAGACTAAGGGGGGAGGAATAATAGAGATAGAAAGGGAGAACAAGAGAGGGAGAGAGAGAGAGAGAGTCCAGAGGGGTGCCCTCTCCTCCCCACCACTTCTCCAGCCGCCGCCATCTTCGCCCTGCTGAGGAGAGGGCACCCCTCCCGGCTCTCTCTCTCTCCCCCTTTCTCTCTCTCCCTCTCTCTAATTGGCCTGCACCACGCCATCTATCTGATTGCCGTTGTCTTCGCCTCATTTCTTTCTTTCTCCTCCCCCCTCCCAGGTTGACAAACCCACCACCCAAAAAAAATTGATGGTGGGTTTGACAATGTGGTTAGGGGGATTAATTGCTCCCCTTTCAAGCACCTCTCTTCATAAGTGACAAGATGTCATTTCATATTGTCATTGGTTTTAAAATATGTTTAATTAGAAAATTAATGAGTCATTTAATCAAGGCTTATTTAAAAAAATAAATAAAAATGCTTCAAAATAAAGATTGCATCATAATTATCAGAGCTTTGATATACTTAACCCTAAAATCTCCTTAAAAATTATCTCCAGGTCATATACACTTATTCTCATACACAGCTAGATATATCATAGTATATGCGCATACACTATGGTGTATATTCATACAAATACATATGAACTCAAACCCAAGATATAAAACTAATTTTTAGGGTTAGAGTGTATAATATTTCTAAGAAAATAATAGGGCAATTAACAAAAATAGCAATGTTCAAGGGAATATTTGTAAAAATAGCATTGATCGGTGAATATTTGTAAAAAATAGCACTGACACTGTTCCAAACTGGAGGCGCCATCGTATTTTCAAACCTTCAATATTCGAGGATTTTTACACTGGAGGCGCCTTATATATATGGACGCTTCCAGTGTTTTTGTCATTGTAAAGGAGGCGCCGTATATAAATGGTGCCTCCTTTGAAAAACCTAAACGGCCCCATAATTTTAAGAAAAATATCAAATCTGGTTTAGTCTAACCAGATTTCTTTTTATATTCAGTTTGAATGTGTTTATGTATGACTAATTGTAATCCATGTTGTGATATTGCAGATTATGGATGTCCATGAGTGGCATGGACCCGTCGTTGATGATCTATTACATTTTCAGTCATCCCATATGTGTCATCAAGGTTTTGAGGGGAAGGTAATATTTCTATCTCATTTCATTTATAAGATGTAAGCCATCTCAAGTATCTAAAAATTTATCATTTTTGTATGACAGACCGATATCATGGCTTTGAAGATATACATGGTTCAATTGCGTCATTGGCCTATGGATCCGCGTATCGAGCCATATGTTCGAGCCTTGGAATCATACTATTTGACTCAGATGGGATACACTAGAGTTGATACGACTACTGACGGCTTTGATTGAGTGATGGAGACCAGAGACCAACACATTCCACCTACGTCAAGGGGAGATGACTATCACACTAGAGGATGTTGTTGTGCTCACTGGTCTTCCCGTTGCTGGCAAGGCTGTTACAGAGGTCACAGACTGTGATGATTGGAGATCGGTATGTGAGGAGTTGTTAGGTATTGTTCCTCCCGCAGGGAAGTTGACAAGGGGGAGGATTCTTTTATCTTGGTTGAGAGACACATTCAGCGTGATACCGGATGTTGAGATGGACGAGGTTATTATGCAGTAGTATGCCCGGATATATCTTCTATTCGTTCTTGGATGCACGATCTTCGCTGATGGCATGGGGAATAAGATACATGGTTGTTGGCTTTATCTTCTGAGAGATTTCGATGAGGCTGGACGCTATTCTTGGGAATCAGATGCATTGGCCCATTTGTATAGAGCCCTGTCCAGGGGCAGTGTGCTTGGACAGAGGACATCAGCGGGGTTAGCTGGTTATTTTGCGCTTCTACAGGTTTACAATATCTGCCATCATTTTATACTGTTCATGCCTATCTATGTAGAAACATTTGTCTAAACATACAATTGTTTTATATTGTATCAGTTATGGTCGTAGGAAAGATTACATGTTGGACGGCCAACATTACAGGAAGAAGACTTTGTGCTCGGTGATAGACCTCTTGGAGCTAGGTAATTACTGAAAATTACATTTTGTTAACAACTAATATGATTAATGTGGTTTAATGATATAATATAACTGTCTTTATTCATTCAGGTGGAACATATTTCAAAGATTTGATGAAAACACACGTGTTCTGATGTGGTATATGTCGGTATGTAAAACTGGGGGTTCTGCGAACTTGGTCCTGGTCCGTCTCACGACTGATCAGGTCACCGCCCGGAGAGTCGTTCCTGAGCCGCCCGACTGCTTCTCAGAAAAGACAGGGTTTGTGTGATCGCCACCTGCTTTCTCAAAAAAAGCAGGAAAAGTTGGTGTTGGATTTGATCGCCTACGTGGGGAGTTTGTGGGGTCTCCGCTCTGAGACACAGATATACCGTACACATAGGTGAAAAACAGGTAATCATATTCTGCTTCCGGGCTTGACTAAAGGAGTCTTGGGACAAAGGAGTGTGGATATGGGGTGTGGATATGGGGGGCGGCTAGTTGGATCTAGCCGTCTGGTGAGGGGCGGTTACTAGGGTTTAGCCGTCCCAGGTCTGGTTTGGTTTGGGCAGAGCTTTGGTTAGGAAATAGGTTTGGTTTTGGGCAGAGGCTAAGCTAGGTTTAGCCCGGGTTTCTGGAGGGTGGAATGAGAGGGTGTTTTTGTGTAGGGAATAGGTGTTTTCTCTCACAAAAGAGGCTCTCTCTCTCTCTCTAGGGATTTCTAGTGTGGAAAGGGAATGTGAATTGTGGGATGTTAGTGTGGATTTTGTGGATTGAAGGATGTTGGAATTTTTTGGTGATGTTGTATTTGGGCTTGGGACCCCTCTATTTATAGTAAAAGAGAGGAAGGGAAATATCCCGGGGGTAATGGAGTGGATTGGCTTCGATTAGACCCCTCATTAATTCCCTGGTTCTTCTGTCAGGACCAGGTGAAGGGCGGCTAGTTCTATCTAGCCTCCCAGGATGGGGCGGCTACTTCTTGGTAGCCGCCCCCATCATGACCTGCCAAACGTCCCATCTCTGACAAGCGGTGGCTTGGGTCGGTTACTTGGATTGATCCGGCCAAGAGAGGGCGGCTAAAGGTCATGACCCGCCGCAATGATCAGCATTTATTGCTGCTTTATGTCCCATCCAGGGGACTGGTCCAAAGTCGGCCAGGGGGCGGTTAGAGGGGGCGGCTAGTTAGATCTAGTCGCCCCTTGCCAGGGACACAGGGTTTTTGGGTCTTAGGGTTAGGGTTAGGGTTTCTGGTTTTAGGTCTAGGTCAATGCTAGGGTCAGGTTTAGTTTTAGTTTTAGGGTTTCCGGTTAGGGTTTCTGGCTAGGTTTAGTTTAGGGCTGGGGTTAGGGTTTCTGGCTAGGTTTAGTTTAGGGCTGGGGTTAGGGTTTCCGGTTTCTTGAATTTTGGTTCTCTACTGGATGTTCAAAAGTGGGATATTTTCGGGTGAACCTTGAAGTATTTATGTCTTTCTGAACAGTCAAAATTGGGGTATCTACAGTATAGAGCACAGTTGGACTACCAGGATCAGTCACAGGTAAATGATCAAGTTTTATTATTTCATAACACACTTATAATTAACAAAGAAAACTATTCATTCTTTTATTTTTTGTAGGTTGTATGGCAACCATACGTTGGAAAATATGAGTCACTTCCACCGGTTTGTAGAGATCATCATATGTTGTGGTTGGCTAGAGTTTCATTGATTTGTTTTGATATCGTGGAGATGCACCTACCTAATCGGGTTGCTCGTCAATTTGGATGGCACCAAGATATACCAGCTGATGTGGAGGATATGGATAGGGTGAACAGGCGAGGCAGACAAGATGTGAATTGGATGGACTTCCATCAGTCTTACATCGAGCGTTGGGACCAACACGATGAACACATCCATCAATTTCCTCGCATTCGAAATAATAGAGGATACATGGAGTGGTACTGGGAGAGAACTGTGAGGCATATCACACCACCACCACCCCCACGATGCCCTCCAGGCTATATTGCACAAGTTCCGGTAAATTTTTATTTCTCTATTATTATTTTAACTTTAAACTATCTGTAACGTTTCTGTTTTTGTAGCCTTATATATTTATTTTAAATATATAATGAAAATTTTAATTGAAATTTAATTATTTCATTTTTCAGTTTGGGTGGTGGGCCCAATAGGTCCAATTTGATTTATAATTATGATAATTATAAATTGATGTTGAAATATTTATTTTATATTTTTATGTAGATCTTTATAGTGTCAAGATACTTTGGTTGAAATTTGGTGAGATTCGGAGTTCGGGAAGTTAGGTTTTTAGGATTTTGTGTTAAGTTATTGGGCCCAGGGATCTAGTTGCGAATCCAGAATACCCTTTCATAGCCTTCAGGGATCTATTTGTAAATCGGATAGGGATCTGTTTGTAAATCGGATAGGGACCTCCTTGTAAAATGGAAACACTTCAAGGGTCGTTTTGTAATTTCGGTAAACCTTTTCATCTAAATTTCAGAAGGTGTGAAGGGTGGTGATGATCTAACCCTAGATGGAGATGGTGGGTGGTGTAACCGGATCTAAGGTGAGAAATCATGCTTCTAATGATTTTTGTTGTTTAGGGTTTCAATTTATTTTCTTGTTAGGATATGAATGTGTCGATTAATTATTTGGGGAAGAAGTTTGATGGATTAGGGTTATGGTTTGATCGATTTTAATTAGTTGATTATTTGATTATATTTCAATGAATCTTGAAGGAATTCTTAAGATCAAATTAGATTTATTAGTTTTGGGGATTTAATGCCTATTTTCGGGTTGATTTTATGCTTGGATGTAAATCGTGTTTTTGACTATGATAGATTCGTTTCTGGGAAAAATGTATTTGACGAACAGAAATAGATTTTGAAAAGAGCTTTCCAACGAATCATGAATCGTCTAATTCAGAGTTACGGGTAGAAAGTTATGAATTTTGAAAGATTTCTGTGCAGTTTATTAGAATTCAAATATTTAGCTTGATTACCAAGTTTGATGAATTTTAGAGATTAAAGGGATCCCAAATTTGATGTTTAATGAAATATAAATTTGTTTTGCGGGTTTTGATGATTTTATTGATCTTGAGAACTTAAATAAAATCTTAAATCGATAATTAGGTTTAGTGGGATCAATGAATATTGATTGTATATTATTGTTATTTGGATGTAAATTGATTGAATTTGAGTTACTCGATCAAGGAATTATAGTTGAGCCTTATTGGATTTGTCCAAATATTTATTCGAGGATTGATCGATCATATGAGTCTTATGGAATAAATGGATATTGATTATCGGATCGGATCATTGTGAGTATATGAGTATTCTAATATTTATTCGAAGTTGAGATTTTCATTAGGACTTTGAAGTGAGTTGTTGATTGTAGGTTTATAAGATATGGGCTTTTGAGATTATTGGGCATAGTGTTGTTATAAGTTGGTTGTCAGTTGTTTGGGTCATGATTGGTTGTTTCTGATCTATTATTGTATAATTGTTATGCTAGGTTATCAACGTGCGAGTGTGTATCGTTGATGCTTGCGTGGACCGAAGGTGAGTGGGTCTAGTCTCATATGTAGTTTTTGAAACTATCGATATGGTATATCATTCCGCATCATGGTTATTTTAAAATATATCATTGTTATTTGGGGTATATAGTACTTGAACACTTCGTCATAATTTTGATGCGTTATTTTACATATATAACTTATATATTTTGAGACTATATTTTACCGCATGCATATGTTTTGGAATGAAGGGTTGATCATGCATGCATTGCATCGTCTCGGTGGCTCGGTCTTGGTGGCCAACGTCTAGGTGGGCGTACGTCTACGTGGCCAGGTCCGAGAACGTAGGACCAAGTCTTTGTGGCTATGTCTACGTGGCCTTGCTTGTGGAAAGCCTTGCGAGCTAGGTGCTGCGAAGACGGACATGCGTGTTCGTAGTGTTGCATGCATCATGTTGGATATGATTGTGTGTGTTTGTTTATATATATTATTGCATGTCTTGGTGGCCTTTTATATATATATTTTTGATATATTATATGTCTGCGTGGACATTTTATGACTATTATATTTTGATTATAAATGTACTAACGGGACGCCATAGGTCCATTCACTGAGCGTGTGGTTGCTCACCTCTCATTTTCCCAACCTTTCAGATTAGTTATTGGTGGTCGTCGATCTCATTAAGGCATTGGAGGTTGAAGCTCGTATAATGATTTCCAGAGCACTAAACTCATGTAGAAGGTGTAGATCATTTCTTGGCATGTAGAAGATCCATATGTATGATAGCATGATGATATTTAGAATTTAATTTATCCCGATGTATATCCAGTAATTGAGAATTTGTTTGGATTTTATCTTGAAAAATTTATGAATAAAATATGGTGATGTATTGATATATAATTCATGGTGATGTATTCTTATGTTTCTAGAAAAAAAAGAACTCTGGTATTCGAGGAACTAAGGTAACGCAACCGGACTTCGCGCTTCAAAACGGAGTCGTGAGTTCGGGGACGTTACACTATCTCTAATTTTTATATTTTTCATTACAAGGTCACAATTGCACACGATATCAATGAGGTGCTTGCATGGGGTGCAGTATTGTATCCTGATTTTAACTAGTTGGAGCGTATAGCAGCGGTTACACGAGACCTTGCAGAGGCGATGGTGGAAGATAGGGAACAATCACACGATCAGAGCTCTTACGTTGCATCAATGTATGATCGTGTCTACGATGACGTGTCAGGGGCTGATTTCGGTGAATCTGAGCCCATGTTCACAATTGAGGAGCTATTCAGTGATTTGGTACACCTTAATCAGGATTTACATGACCAGTTACACCAGCCAAATGATATTCCATAGCATATTCCACATGTGCCACATAGGTCATCGATGTCCACGAGACCTTTGCAGACATATGTACGTGGACCGCGCAGATTATTTGGAATTTCTAAAGTTGCACGTCGATCCGATGAGTTCACTACACCAGTTCAGCCAATGATACCATCATCTCAATCCACTGATGCACCTTCTTCTTCTGCACCACCAGCTTATAGGAAAAATAAACTAAATGTATGGAAAAAAGTGTTTGGATGATTGTTAAGCAAAACTTTTGTATGTTAGTAAATGTAAATGCTTTTTCGTACTTTTAGTTTGTTAACTAAAAATATTGTATGTTGGTAAATATAAACTGTTTTTTCACAGATTTATCTAATGTCAAAAACAAAAGATTTCTTATCTAGATATGATTGAAATTACTGCAAAGGAGGCGTTATATATATACGGCGCCTCCCTTTATAATCTATATTACTATATAAAAGTCTCTTAAACAAAAAATCAGTCGTTTGACCTTTTTACCCCTATCAATTCATTCAATCCCATTACAGTCCATTCACACCACCTTAATGACAATCATTTTTTCATTTAACCCCTACATTTCAATTCAATTCTAAGAAAACTCATTTACATCATTTTAATCTTATTTATACCACTTTAATGACAATCATTTTTTCATTTAATCTCTATATTCGATTCAATTCCAAGAAAACCCATTTACATCATTTTAATCTCATTTATAGTATTTTATAATACAATACATTTCATTATGTAACATATTCATTAACTTATAATTAAAATTGGTTATCATAATATTATTAGGATATTCTTACATTTCTACTCAATTCCATTAAATCCATTTACAACATTTTAGTTTCATTCATAGTTTATTATAATACATACATTTTATCATGTAACATATTGATTAACTTATAGCTAGATTTGATTATCATAATATCATTAGGATATGACATGATATATTATACATTAAAAATATAATTCACAAAAAAAATTATTCCCATTTCATATGCAAAAACATGATATATTAAAAAAAATGTATCAAATATTAATGTAATTCACATCTATTAGCATTTATTTAATTCACACATATTTGATTAGCATTTACACTATTCTCTTGGATTTCTCTACTCTATTAATGCCCTAAATAATCAATAGTCCATAAGCTCTATCCAACAAAAAATATATATAATTCACAGTAATTAAAATGCAATCCAATAAAAAAACAAACGTATAAAATATTGGTACAACAAAAATTGCTATAAAATGGACAAATTCAGATTTGAGTTTTGTGTGAACTCAACAATAGATTTATCCAATGAAAATCTATTCATATCATTGTAATCTCATCCATAATTTATTCATATTTTCATCATATCACGTATGACATATTAAAAGTTTAAGCTTCATATTTCATTATACTTATATGATGACTACTATAGATATATCATAAAATAATATTAATAATTTACATCATTTATGATAAAATTACATTCATATGTTGACTTATCCATGAAAAAATTCTTTTACATCAATTATGATTAAATTACATTAATATACCGACTAAAATTATATTAATATGTTTATTATTTTATAATCATATTTGAGTATCATAATATTATTAGGATAATATGATCCTTATAAAATGAAAATATATTCAAAATATAATTCAAAAAAAAATTCTCATTTCATATGCAAAGACATGATACATTAAAAAAGATATCAAATATTAATGTAATATCTTTATTATAGATTTTCAAATTATATTATGAAAATTCATCCACCCTTCATTCAATCTCCTCATCATTCATCCCCTTTCCATTCAATCCTCTCATCTTCTTCTAGAGACAATGGCTTATGCTCTTCCACAAACCCCCAAATATATTTATGTAAATTGAATACCCATTTATTGTCATCCCCGTTCATTTGGATAAATGGATCTATCATCGATCTATTTTTTCTTCTCTCTCTCAAAATTTTTTAACCTTAGGAAGGTGATTTAATCTTTTATAGATATGATGCTTATTTTGGAGTTTTATGTTGCAAATAAACTAAATATGTAATTTTTTCATTTGATTCCTCTTTTTTAAAAATTGGCATGTACCTACTGTTAAAAGAAAAAAAATTCTCAAATAAAATATTTGTTTTGCCTTTAACAGACTGATCTTCGATTCTCTATTCTGATTGGAAGTATCGCAATAGTGGATCTGGTTTTTATTCATATATTTTTTGTAATATAATTTCATTATGATATTTTCATCATCATAATAGAGTACCATTTTTTTTCTATCTAATCATGAGAATATTATGATGTCCGAATTAAATTGACTGTTTAACCAATTTTTTAAAAAAATTTACTATCTAAATTTTTTTTTCAATTTTGCTCTTCATGATACAGGATGTGTAGCCGTCTTCAAATTATTAAATCTGATGATCTTAAAATATTTTATTTTAAATTTATTACCCATATCAATTGTTGATTTTTGCATTCACCATGTTTGAGTTTTAATGATACGGTTTATAATATTATCACTCGCCGTCAACCAGAGAACACACGTTTATAATCTTGTTAATTCAAATTGTTGACCTGATTATTTTAAAAAAAAATTACGAGTGGTCTATAAGTGCAACATTTTTCATTAACTAAAAACAACATTGATTATTCTACGTACTTCCAAATTACGTTACTGAAAATGCTTTGCCAATAGCATTATAGATTATAGATATGTTAATTTATTATAATAGAAAATACTACATGATTATCAATTTTCTAAACTGTTTCCAAATAGATGAAAGGGTAACATTATCATATCTAATGAAATATGTCAAGTGAAATTTTATAAATTTTATTACTCATATCAATTGGTGGTTATCATAATATTATTAGGATACTCTTACATTTCTACTCAATTCAATAAAAATCCATTTACAATATTTTAATTTCATTCATAGTTTATTATTATACATACATTTTATCATGTAACATATTGATTAACTTATAATTAGATTTGATTATCATAATATTATTAGGATAAAACATGATATATTATACATTAAAAATATAATTCACAAAAAAAAATTATTCCCCTTTCATATGCAAAAACATGATACATTAAAAAAGGTATCAAATATTAATGTAATTCACATCTATTAGCATTTATTTAATTCACACATATTTGATTAGCATTTACTCTATTTACTTGGATTTCTCTACTCTATTAACTCCCTAAATAATCAATAGTCCATAAGATTTACCCAACAAAAAAATATATAATTCACAGTAATTAAAAATGCAATAAAAAAATGTATAAATACTGGTACAAAAAAATATATTGCTATAAAAATGGACAAATTCTGATTCGAGCTTTGTGTGAACTCAACAATAGATTTAATCCAACGAAAATTCATTCATATTATTGTAATCTCATCCATAATTTATTCATATTTTCATCATATCATGCATGACATATTAAAATTTTAAGCTTCATATTTCATCATCCTTATATGATAACTATTATAGATATATCATAAAATAATATTAATAATTTACATCATTTATGATAAAATTACATTCATATGCCGACTTATCCATGAAAAATTCCTTTGTATCAATTATGATTAAATGAAAATGTTACATCAATTATGAAAATGTTATTGTAACTAAATTTTTTGATATTAATATTAATCAAAACATATATTACATTTTGTCTATGTGCATATGCACATACACAACAACTAGTCTTACAACAAAGGAGGCGCCATATATATACGGCGCCTCCTTTAGAATCAGAGCCTTTTAGGTTTTTCAAAGGAGGCGCCGTTTATATACGGCGCCTCCTTTATATTGGAAAAAACACTGGATCTAGTGTAAAAAGTGTTAAATATTGGGGCATGAAATTACAAAGGAGGCGCCATACATATATAACGCCTCCTGTTTGAAACAGTGTCAGTGCTACATTTTGTAAATATTCATCGACTAGTGCTACTTTTACAAATATTCGTTTCAATGGGGCTATTTTTGTTAATTACCCAAAATAATATGTCTAGCCCTACATGGAATACTATCCATAACCCTTACTATTTTTCTTTTGTTTTTTTAAAATAAGACTCTAATTATACATTGAGATACACTAGGATAAATGTTTTTTTAAAAATGATTATTTTTTTTAATTATCATACAAAGCTAGATATCATAGTATATACGCATACACTATGGTGTATATGCGGAGGTGTATTTGCGGAGGTGTGACAGGTTTTTTTAGCCTTTATGTTCCAGATGAAAAGGAACAACCAATGGCAAGTAAACCCTTCCCAACCATCATGAATTGGACGGCTCAGAGTGGTGGACTCCAACACAGATTCCGAAACCTAAAGCGAGTGAGAATACCCCAAAAGCTCACCGCGAGTGACTACAAACAAGGTCCCTCCTCTTCTTCCCCTCTCTCTCTAACACCAACTCATCAGCTCTTCCTTGCTGTTGCTCTCTCTCTCTATCTCTCTCTGTTTTGTTTTTCTTTGATCATGGTTTGTGACCCACTCTAACAAGACTCTACCGATTCCAGTTTTGATTTCAGATTCAGATACCCTTTTGAATCCTCTGATCGCCCACAAAAAAACAGCCTCTTTTGACATACAAATTCAAGGCATTTCACCTTCTAAAGCTTCTGCAAAACCTCTCTCTCTCTCTCTCTCTCTAACATCAACAAAACCCAAAACAAGGAAAACAAGGACATGACCTTGTCTTTGATGATCATGGTTTCTCCCCCATAACAAGACGCCCACTTCTGATTTCAGATTCAGATACCCTTTTTAGATCCTACAAAAAAACCAGTCTCTTTGAAGCTGGAACCAAAAGGAAATCCGTGGACACAAACGTCCACTCCTTCCCTTCTTGTGTTTCCCAGGAACCCATTTGACCACTTCACGCAGCCGTCCCTTCAAAACCACGGTTTTGGATCCCTTTGAGAGGTTCCCCAAACAGACCCACTCGTCGGTTTCAGAAGTTTTCCCCCTTTTGAGGAAGAACCCATAAAAAAAGGCGACTTCTTGTTAGGGTTTCTGGGTTTGCCATGGATTCTGAGGCGGCGGAGGAGGCGATGGAGACGGAGGAGGGTGTCCGGTGTTTTGTGGAGTGGGAGGAGAGGTTCGTGTCGCAGGAGAGGGGGAACAGGGTGGTCCACTACTTCCTGAAGGACTCGGAAGGGGAATCGGTGTTGGCGGTGGTTGGGACGGAGAGGAGCCTCCGCCACATGGTGTACGTCGTGCCCGAGGAGTTCTCGCGAGCGCATGGGACTTACGAGAGGGCGGCGGGCCTGCCGCCGGGGTTCAAGTGGCGGTCCCGGAGGGAGGTTGTGGATTGGCTCACGTCGCTGCTCTCCTGGCAGCCTGGATTGCATGATCTTCGCGGTGAGAATCTCTTCTTGAGCTTTTTGCATTGTTTGCGGGTTGTAGATCTGTGGATTTTGAGTTATGGTTTGTGTGTGTGTGTGTGTGTGTGTGGTTTGTTTTGATTCTGTAGTGGAAGAGTTTGGTTTTCTTTTTTGGTCAATACAATTTTTTTTAGAATTATATGTGCATGCAAGCAAGCTTGAACCAAAGTTAGATATAGGGCGAGTTTAGATAATCCTTCTCATTCTCCTTCTGTTGGAGCACACAGGTAAATGACATTTGGAATCCTGTATTCATGCGACCATTCCTGAGGAATGGAGGAAAATGTTCCTTTATTCCTCCTTCCCACAAAAAACTATCAAAGTTAGATTTCTAAGGAAGGAAGAATTATCCTTTTGGACTAGGGTTACCAAATTGGCTCGTAGTTATAGGTTTGTGTAAACCACAGAATGTTGAAAACAAAAATTGAATATAATGGAAGCCATATCACCGAATGTTTGATTTTATCGGAAGACGTGGTTGCTGAAACCTCTTGACAATGTGGTATTAGGTCTATGGTGCGTTGGTTTGTGAAATTTTGCCTTGTTGTTTGGCTATTTATAAAGGGTGAGTCTTGTTTTATTTTCCATTTTTTACTCTTTCTTTTCACATATTAAGACACTGGAGTGGGAGGTCAGGAGAGCATGATTGGGAACTTCTGGCTAGAAGTATGATATGGGATATGTATCCTTTTGAACCTTCTAGGAGGCGATGGTTCTATTTAAGTTAGTAGTCTAAATATAAGTTTGTGGATCATTTTGGAAAATGAACAGTTGTTTGACAACTTTTCATGTCATTCCAAGATTTTCGTGAATTAGCTAAGCAGATGATCAGCATATGGCATAGAAGCATCTGTTCGATTCATGGTCTGGAGTTGGGTTCATATGTTGAAGAACCATGCCCAATTCCTTTTATGTAGAACTTGGAGGTACAGATTCGGAGAACATCAAGGTTATCGGTTAATTGCTTAGAAAGCGTGTGTTGATGACCACATTTAGTAAGGGTATAGTCAGCAAGGCATTGATTTAATAATGTTTAGGTTTTCACTTTTGAGATATTGAATAATAATGCTTCCTAGTGGAAGTATTGCCTAATGATTTTCCAGACAACAAAAAGGGATGGATATGGTTAATGATGATAAATACAAATATTTATTACTCCAGATTTCTTGTTTATGAAAATTTGCCACATATAAAAAGACTTTATTTGGTTAGTTATGACTCCTCTGTCAATCTTAAGGTGCATGGATGTTTGGTTATAATGAGCTTATAATACTGAGTGTATGCATATTTCAATTAATTAGAGAAGTTATCTAATGATAATTTGCAATGGATGCAGAGAAAATGCAGCCATCGAAGAATTTGTACAGTCATGTATTATATTGATAAGCAAATTTTATAGGGAAGAAGACCATGCAATACTATACATATATGCAAGATCCTTTTTCATCCTATTGAGGGAAGCACAGATGCGCTAGTCCCTAAAACTTCAATATACCAAATGGGCTTTTCTGATGTGGTCAAAATGAATGTGGAGACCTTAGAGGTTACATTGTTGATTTTCTATAGATGAGCAAACTTCATTTTCCTAAAACTTGAATATAGGTCCGCCTAAGGGCTTATTCCATGCAATGAAAGCTCTCTAACCATCTTATCTTTTTTATATTGACAATATATGAGAGCACTTATTTTAGTAATAGTTGCTCCTGTAGTGGACAAGTTTTCCAAACTCGACATCTGTCAAATATGTAAAGTTTACTAAACTTACTAGTCATCTGTAGGCACGTGTGCAGCAAACGTGCTCATGTAAAATGGAAAGATATCTCGCAGAAGAATTTCTCTTTTTGGTTCTTCTATTACTAGCAATGTATTGATTTATCCATACATCATTTTTTTATGAATGATTGGATGAGTTTCCATTTTACTTTTTGTTTACACGGGCCAGTTTCTCAACTTCTACAATTTTCCTGACAGAATCTTCAGACAATCCTTCAGAATTGTTAGGCACCAACCAAATGGCTGGACTTGATCATCCTGGAAGCTGTTCTCACAAACGGATGGTACCCATTTTCTGAGCAACTATTCACTTTAATTTTTTTTCCCATGCTTAATGTACTACGCTTCCTCATTTCAGGGTCACTTTGCAAGGAGTTTCAGAGACTGTAATTGGGATATCATGTGGTCAGGCTCTGCCTGGACGTGTGGCAAACAACTGAAGCATTACCAAGGATTTTGTCGCAATGGAATAACTATAGCTGTGGGCACCTAAATTTAACCTCAGTTCTTGTAATGTTTTTGGTTTTTATGATTTTTTAAGGTTGTTTTTGCTTTCAAATATGAAATGAAAATTCCCCAAAATATGTTTTTCAATTTGCATTTGTTTTATAACATAAAAAAATCAATAAAAAATCATTTGTGAGTTTTTTACTTTTTTTTTTTGAGAGGAGAGAAATATTAAATTCAGTTTTTTTATTGGTTTTGTGGGCCTTGTTGAACTTCTTTTGTCTAGAATGTCAAGTATTTTAGTGGTTTGTAATGACTAAGGTTGTATATATATTTTGATGGGCAGGTTTATTCTTTTGTTTCTGTAATGGCTGAGGAGGATAACAGTTACCTAGCTTATTTGGAAGATATGTATGAAGATCGTAAAGGACAAAAGAAGGTCAAAGTACGATGGTTTCATCAAAGCCAAGAAGTGTCTGGGCCAATCCCTCCACCAGCACCTCACCCGAAGGAAGTCTTTATAACCCCTTATACACAGGTCATTAGTGTGGAGTGCGTTGATGATCTTGCCAGCGTTTTCACTCCTGAGCATTTTGAGAAATGCTTGGCTTCTTGTCCACACATCTCTACGGCCAAAATGCACTTTTGCTTCCGGCAATACAATAAAAATAAATTCAAGCCATTTGATATCAGTACTTTGCGGGGCTATTATGATCAGATGGTTCTTTCGTGCTTGGATATATGCTCCATTTCTAACCGTGGAGTTGGGGAGGAAATAGATGAGCTCGTTGGAGGGGGTACACCGGGACATGGTTCTAAGAAAAATAGAAGCTTGAAGGGCCGATTAGGTGTCAAGGTTTCAAGACATGCTCACCAGATGGCGGCATACAGGCTAGCTTATCAAAACCTTAAGTTCAGATTGCCGGGTAGAAAGCCATTGTCTGTGAAATTCACTGGGCCACCCCGTCAGCTTTCTCACCTTTTTAAAGTTGGAGAAAAGATAGAACTACTTTGTCAAGATAGTGGAATTAGAGGTTGCTGGTTCAGATGCATAGTTTTACAGTTGTCTCAGAATAAACTCAAGGTTCAATATCAAGATGTGGAAAATGAAGATGGATCAGGCAATCTAGAGGTATGTACAATTTCTCGGTCACTTTTTTCTTTGCATGGGTCGATTAGTTGGATGCCATGATTAGAATAAGCACATAAGTCTCTGAACCTTGTTGCCTGCTCAGCATTATTTCACGTATACTCGCCAATTAAAGTTAAAATTCCCGTTTAAATCATGTCTCATGACAAGACACGCTTTCATGTTTTTTGTATTAAACAAACTAAGATGCATGATTCATATTTTATTTATGCAATAGAATTAAAACCAAAACAGGAAAAAAATGCTCGACTAGGCTTTGTTTTGCTGGATTTTAATCAGTTATTGATGATTTAACCTAAATTCAAATATAACTTGAACGCAGAAGTCTTTTATATTATGATGTTAGCATTATTGGGAGATCATGGATTTGATTTGATATTAATGATTTTTTGAATGTCATAATTATTTTTTTTAATGTTTTATTTTCTATACTTTCCCTGAAATATACTTGAATATAACAAATTGCAAAATTTTGCCCTTGTCGAATTATTCCTGAAACATGATATGATTCACTCTCTGTTACTATGCTTTTCTTCTTGGAGTAATATTGTATTAGTTTCTGGAAGCAATGAAAAATATCTTTTTTTCCATCTGGATCAACAAAAGGTTTTGAAAATTGTGAATTTCTTATCCCCCTTCTTTTTTTTGCAGGAATGGGTTCCTGCATTCAGAACTGCAATTCCTGATAGACTTGGCATGAGATTCTCTGGCCGTTCCACTATTCGGCCATGGCTTCCCTATGAGAGTCTGAAGGATTGTGTTCTTGAGATCGGAACCCCCGTGGATGCTTGGTGGAATGATGGCTGGTGGGAAGGGGTGCTGACTGGAGTTGATAATTTTGGAGATGATGCTCTGCAAGTATATTTTCCTGGTATGCGTTTCTCTTTGGGATCAGTGTTCTTTTATCATTATTCATTAGTAGAATATATAGTTTCTTATTTAGTAGATTCAGAACTTTCCCAATGCCAGAACAATATATACCCTGCCTGTGATGACACCAATCATTTTTTTGAGTAATCATACAGAACAGGTATTGTTAAATTAATGTAAAAACAGAATATGAATTTCCATTGGGAGTCTTAAATTTCTAATATGTAATCTTGCTTGAAAGCAACATATTTGTCTCTTCACTTTTCCTGGTTGCTCATGTTAATGATAGTGAGATATAGGATGAACATAAGAATGCATTGGATGGTTTATAGAATACGAAACAGCAACTGTGTTTCTCATTTTGCTTTGGTGTTTTACTGTACTTCATATAAATGAAAATCATCTATTGATTTCTAAGTAATGAAGTATAATACATCTGAAAAGAAAAAATGTCTTCATTCTTGTTTTATAAAAAGTTTGTCTCCCAAGCATGTGTATGAGTTCATGTTACGTATGCGCGCATTAATCTGGGTGTGCGGGTGCATATGCAAGTGCACATTCTGGATGTCGTTTTTAAATTTTGGCTTATGAATTTTCAACTTCACAATTGTGTATATTTCTACAGTCACAAATCCTGGCTAGTAATGTAAAAGCCACATGAGCATGGTTTATTCTTCTTGTGGGGACCAAAACCTAGCTAGTTTTGATCTATGGGGCACGGACATGACTTGGGACATGGACACGACTTGATACCGGACCCGATGATACGGAAATCTTGAAAAACTAGGACACAAACACGGCAATAAATAAAAAATAAATAATTTAAATGTTATATTATGATTATTTGAAAAAATAGAGCATGCATGCATAAACTACTAGGTGTATCAATTTCTCAACTCCATTAAGATTTTAGAATCATTGGGCTTCATGTGAGCATAAACCCTACAATAGATATTATGATTTGACTATCATATATGGTGTGTCCACATCATGTCCATTGTGTATCCAAAATTTAGAAAATTATATTTGATTTTGGACACAAATGGGGCATGTTTGACTTGTGTCCAACGTGTGTCATATCATGTTCATTGAAGTGTTTGTGCTTCCTAAGTTTTGATATATATCCTTTTGTTTTCGTCAAAAAAAGGGGGAGAAACAAAGAAAAGATGATGCACCAGGTAGGGATCAAACCAATGAATTTATGATTAGAAAACAAGAGCCATCTACTGCACTCGCTGACCCATTACTGACTTTCATTCTAGTGTTTGACAAGAATATTTTCAACAGAGAGCTTTTGGGTCTCAAGCTCAATTCACTCTGAAAAAGGAAATAAAAAAGGAATTTGTGTAAAGTTTTTGTTTCACATTGGTATCTTTCTCTGGTCTTTTATTTGTTACAGGTATTTATGAATTTGCTCTTTGAAATATCCCATAATTAACTATACTTTAAAAAAAAAATCTATAGTGCATTATAAGATATTTGCTTGCATTCTCTATGTACTGATTGGGATTTGATAAATGAGGATTTCTTGTTTTTCTACCATTACATCATACCGTTTTTTTTTTTTTTGAAATTAGATAGGAATTTTTATTGATTAAAAAGTCCCCGAATATCATACCGTATTTAAATTGATAATACGCTTTATGTTCAACAAAAACATGATCAGTAAACATGGTAATTATAGATGATGGTGGAGCATGGATGGAGAGTTGGAGACAACCTTCTGAGACAACTAATAATATGAATATTTCTCAATATTATAACTCTATACAAAAATCAAAGTGGATTGAGGATGAGCTAAAAGAGAGTAATCTTATTTCTAAGCGTTGTATGGGGTGTGACATAGACTTATTTATCGCTGATAACTATACCGGGATAGATAGCAATCCATGCTGAATAAATAAATTTTTGTTTGGCTGTCTCTTTTGTTATTCTCATTGGGAAATGTAAAAGCGACAATTTTGTTATTTGATTCAGCTTGGATAAAGTGATGATAAGTGGTAGATTAAATGATAACTATACCCTTGAATAAGAGTGAGAGATGTGTGGCTGATTTGATAGATGTGACAGTTTTTGGAATGTGTGTATAAGACTGTTAGGTGGGATAATTTTTTTAAAATGATAGAGACGAGTATTTTTATTCATAGGCATAGATAAACACTGATAAACAATTACAGTATTTCCTTAGAATAGTTATCAAACATTATCTTAGCTTATCCAGACATAACTATCACAGTTTATTCAGGGAAAACAAACAATGAACAAATGCTACCCTCCAGTGTTCACCCCTATTCTCGGCTAATTTTCCACCACAAACTGGGGGGGGGGGGGGGGGGGGTTGTGTAAAGGTCAATGCCATTTTCAATGCTATCACCCTTGATGAGTTTAGGAGAATCTCTACCTGTTACATTTAAAAGGAAGATTGGGACTGTTTGGAGACTAAACATGATGGTACCAACTGTCATAAATTCCCGACCATGACCTTTTAGCAAGCCAAGTAGACATTTGAATTGCAAGAGTCGTCTATTCGTTTTTTTACAAAAACAATTTCATCATCCAACATTGAATGGAGTTGTTTCAATCCTTTTATTTATGAAATCATCAATATGGGCATCATGTAAATTCTGTTGTTTCAGGTGAAGACATCTTCATGAATTGCCAAAGTAGAAATTTGAGGAGGAGCAAGGACTGGGTAGGAAACAATTGGATTGAAATCAAAACGAAGCTAGACGTCCTCTCTGCCATATCAGCCATCAGCACCACCTCGAAGATAATCTCGTCCTCTGTCATCGGTAAGGGAGCGGAGTCCGGTGGCTCAGCCATGTCTGACAGGGAAGCCCCAACAACTCCCAGGCTTGATTTGATTGAAGAAGATAATAAAGAAAGAAGCGATGGATCTCAAGAAGATGTGGAGTTGATCAATTCAAGAAAGCGTAGGGAGGAGCATAAAAAAGATGATCAGGGTAACTGTGATGAGACAGTTGGAAAAGAAGAGGAGATCACCGTCACAGAATGCGAAGCGATCAAACTTGAGATGGTTGTCGAAGGTTAGGTAAAAAGTTGGTTCAATTGAACTTCATAAAGTTTTGTATATATGAAGATACGGAGAAGAAGGTGTCTGTTCACGCGGGCTGATGCAACAGTAGTTGGACATGGATGTTTATGTAATGGAAGCTAGAGGGTATTATGTAAGTTTTAATGTCAAGTTTAAGAAACCTTAAAGAATGCAATGTTGTGTATTGGAGGCGGCATAAAATTTATCATGTTGGAATGAGCTGGGCTTATTCATTTTGTTGGGATCTTATATTGTTATCCTTGGTGCTTGTGTTTTCAGTTGCCTAAGAACTGTTTTTATTCCAGAATCACACATTTATGGCACGATTGTAACAGATGTACTATGTTGTACTGGCATGGATGTGCAGACTTTAACTACCCAGAGTTCCATAACTGGAAATTCACTCAAAACAACACTAGGACAAGTGTAGGGATGCATGCAAGACCATGTGGTGATTGTGTACATAGAGGGGTCATAAAAATTGAAGAAGCACCCAAAAGTTGAATACTCACAAGTGTTTTATATCAAAGTAGACTTACACTCAGAGCCCCTGAAGTTCCTTGTGAGTACGAGTGCCCATAACATTTCTTTAGGCTGAGAGTTTGTCTTGGCCTTATAAAAAGAGTACAAGTTTAGGAAGGCTGACTTGGTCACCATGACAAGAGCAATCCCTTTCACATATATTTCAGCGTGTATGCATGTCTGAGTACGCACATGATTGCACTGTAACTCGAATATTGAATCCTTTACCAGGCATAGCTCATTATTTAATCTTTTGTTTGTAACAAAGCCCTAGCCATAAGCCGGAAGCCATCTTATCGAAAAAATTTGGCAATGTCAAATTATTCCATATTTCAATTTCCCACTGATGATGCTGAATTGTTATTCATCAGCATTTGTGAATGAAAAAAAAAACCCCATGTAAATGGAAATGCATGATTACTTGAAAAACATCCCATTTTGTCTTTCCATTTCTTTTGGGATGTAAGATAGTGAGATCTCTCTCTCTCTCTCTCTCTCTCTCTCTCTCTCTCCATCTTATGTACTCAAAATCCTATTCCCTATAGAAGGCAATATCCCCATCAGAGTGAATGGATCTTCATCTGCTTATTTGGAGCTAAACAACCCTTATTCATCATATCGTGCCTTCAGCATGGCCATTCACCACATTGCATCATCTCTCTTTCTTTCTAAAGTCTCAGTCCACTTAAGCAGCCATCATGAGTCATGATCACTCCATAAGCATGACATGCGCGGAGCATGAAAAATGTCAACAATTTGAATTTTCATTAATTAGGGTGTCCGTTTTATAAAAAAAATATATACATATATTATATTATATATTTATTCTAAATATCTTTACTTTATACATACAATTATATAAGTATACATTATTATTATACATATAATATAAATTAGATACTTCGGATAATTATCCGAAATTGAATATTTCATTCAATTTAGATTTAGATATTTTGTTTTGAATATGTGTCTACTTGGTAATAAATTTAGATATGAATTCAGATATATCTTTCCACATGTTTGTTATAAAGAACTGATTAGAATTAGAATTTTAGTTTCCAAGTATGGCAAAATTGTATTAAATTGGGATTCTGAATCAGCCCAGACCCATCCTTTTCCGAGGAAAATAGTCATGATGATGTCATAAAAAATTTAAGAAATCTGATATACTCATTCTGTTTTACAGTTTCATCTGCAACCTTATTTACTGCGTTATTATAGTGTATGACACAATTTCTTTTTTTCAAAGTGAAAAAATGCACCATGTATTTCAGTATATAAATTATTGCATATAACAGTATGTATTTCAATTAGATAGTATATGATTTATAAAAAAATGATGTGGACTGCGAATGAGACTGTAATTGGGGTTGGAAATCCAAAATTTAATCAATTTAGAAACCAAATCTACACATCATCTTATTACATTTTAGTAAGGAGTTCTATCACTTTTGTTACACTGGTCTACATCACTTTTGATCATAAAATTAATCAAGTTTTTTTTAATAGATCATTTTCAAATAAAATAAGCGGGTGTTCTAATTCCAAAAAGTCTGGTAGAGAACAGATTGGTGTTGAAATTCTTATTCACGTGGAATTGGTTTAACTTCAAACTCCCACCCACTCATGTGGGAATTAAAAACAAGGGAACTAGGATGACTTAAAAGATTCCAATTCCACCCAATTCAGTTTTTCATAATTTCAATTTTAATCCCATCCAATCCCTCAAATAAACACACAACACCACTAATGCCAACATCTAACCAATCTTCCATGAAACTAGAATTCCAGTTTCACTCAATTCTCAATTCAAATGCATCCCTAACAGACTTCCAGGTATTCTATCTGTTTACATGTGCAATTAATGCTGCACATAAAAATGGACCAAAACAACAACAACAACTATAAAAGGAAGAACAATTCATAGCCTCAGCCACTGATCGCCGTCGATGTAATTCAGGTCGAGGAAAGGCCTCGCTTCATCGTAAGTTAGCGATTTCGCCCACGGGACCCTCTCGCTCGAATAAGCTCCTCTTCCCGTGCATTCGAATTCTCCGAACCACACTGTCCTGCAAATTCAACAGTTTGGAATTAATTGTCAAACTAATTCAGTTTTTTATAACATGACTGGTTGAGGCATGACTTTTATAAAAAAAAACTGATTGAGAGTAGCTTTTATGAAAAAAACCGTATCACCTTCTTCTAGATGGGTCGCCCCAGTCATCCCATCCTTGCGGAATAACAATTCCATCCAATTCACAGAACGAGTAGACCACCGTTGCGTACCTCCCCCAAGCCCTCCCCAAATAGAGTGACCCGTGCCCGTCGAGCCGACAGTGGAAGAATGAAAAACCCGAGTCCTGCGCTGTGGAGTTCCTCTGTGAGGCAGCGATCGCGCCATAGCTCGTGGCCACCGAATGAAGCGTGCACTCCTGCTTGAACAAATAAACCTATCAATTATCCAAGAAAAAAGAAAATTGTATCCATTTTGAATCTATTCTAAAAAAAATCATAATTTATCTAATATTCATGAATACAAATATCAATGTATTGAACCTATAGTAAATTCATATACGCTACCCGTATTGTTCAAATTCAATTACCTTGTACGATTCATCATAATATTCAAAATTTAGAATGCTCTCTAAATAAGATGAGAAGCCCATCTCTCTAATCCATCACTCATCAGTTGAACTACTGTCCATAATAAAACATGTCAATTATGTTTAAGAGCATATGCATCAAGATACATATATATTACATATATTGTGATATCCTATCCCTATCCAATTGGTTGACAACAACATTGGTGGATACAATTATATAGTGTTCATAAGACATGTCAACTATATTGAAAAAATGAATAATGTCAAGATAGTTCCACAGACACTTCGCACATGTTTTGAGTTTTTAAAAATAATTGTAAACCCCATCCAGTAATTGAATGAACCCTTTTTTTTATAGCAAATGTAAAAAAAAAACTCATGCGAACTACGTGTAACAACGCTCTTAAAATATACGTATGTGCAATACTTACAGTATCTGATCCATATCCAATCAATTAGTATCTGATCCATATCCAATCAATTGAAAGAAACAATTGGTTCGTACCTGATACAATGATTTGGCATCGCCAAATATGAAATCGATGGAGCCCTGGATGAAGCAATCCAAGAAGTAGTGCCTCCCATTGTGATCAAACAGTGTGTCCTGCGAACCCAAGATCCTACAATCCAAGAACATCGCCTTATCCGCCGACACCCTCAGCGCCACCGCTTGCATTCCTTTCGCCCCCGGCTTCGCATTCGGCGACGTGTTCTTCCCCAAAACAAACAATACAAAATCAATTTTTTTTCAACCAAAACCATAATTCGATGATGCAGACCCAAACCCATACCTCAAAAGTGATCCCTTTCGCGCAGAAGTACTCGGCCTCGACCGCGAACGTCGCCGAATCGAGCGTCCCGACGTACCCACCATCGGAGCTCCGATCCGACGCTCTCGCGTTCCATGAAATCACGGTGTTCGCGCTGTCGTTCCCGATGAAGGTCACGTAAGGCTTCGTGATCGGTACGACCACCTTCTCTCTGTTTTTCAAGATCGAATGAATTGTTGTTGCTCTGTTTTTGCAAGAACTTCAAAATCAAACAGAACCCAAACCTGTAAATCCCCGGAAACAAGAAGATCTTCACGCGCGCAGGATTCCCATCCGGGACCATGTCGAGCGCGCCTCGCACGGTCGACGAATCACCCTTCCCGCGCTTGTCGACGACGATCACGCGGTCGCCGCCGTCTCCGTCGAAGCTGGTGGTCCTCCCGAGGTGGAGGTCGCCCCAGGTGATGAACCCATCTTCGCATCTACAAATGGTGGTGTGGGTCGTAAGGATTAAGAGAAGAGAAGCTATGGAGAGGCCGTTCATGGCTTTTGGGAGGCTCTGTTTGAGGTGGCCCGGTTCGGTTTCTTGTATTGATTGCGGGGGGAGCGTTTGAAGTGAAGGCGTGCATGAAGTGGAGGGGGTTTTTAAAGGTCGGTCATGACATGTGTGGGGATTCAAAAACAAAATTAAAAATTGAAAATTAAAAATGAAGGCCTTGAAGAGGGATTTGGAGAGGTGGTTGACGAGTAGTTCTTCTTCTTCTTCACCACAGGTTGGAGACGGTTATGTTTCCGGAGCCAACACTGGAACTGAATTTTGAAGTGGTGTTGGGAAAGTACGAAAATGACCCTGATTTTTTGTGGGTATTTCGGGATCTTGGACTGGGGAAACCTTTTCATCTCCTCATGGAGTTTAGACAAGAATCACAAGATGTAGACATTAAAAATTATTTTAGTGAATCTTCCCAATCTTGCTCCATTTGGATCATAAGCAAATAAGTATTTCAGTATAGATCATAAATGAGTCATTTATGTTTAGTTGTACAAGATAAGCTTTTTTGCAGCCCCATTTTCAATGATAACATCACTGATGCTATATGTAAAATCTAGGTATCCAGGCTATTGAGGTCCTTGATTTCCAATGCCCATTTAAGATATTGGAATAACAAAAATAGAATATGATATGAAATACAATAAAAGAGTGGAAGGGTACGTGCTCATACGTTCAATTTTGTAGACACTTGGTGTATAAAATCATTATATACTCTATTATAAAATAAAAATACAAGCACATAATTATGTATTACTGTATATATCTATTTTTATAAAAAAATTGAGTTTATTGAGCAAGATTTTTTTAAATCAATATGCCACAGCAATGAAAAAGGATTAATCATAACATTTTAAAATAAAGTTAAGATCAATACACATGGCAGCCTTCCGTGCAATCCCCACACATCTTAATTTTTTTAAATGATATACTTAATCTAATTAGATATATATTTATATGAAAAATTTATATACATGATTTATTGTAATACCGATTTGAAACATGAAAAATTATGAAGAAGATATATATGTTACATAAAGCAGTGTTGAATGACTATCGAGATATATGGATGGTTCACTCAACTATCACCGCATACCAGCGTGTAAAAGTGCTCAACATTTTATTAAAAAGCTCATTTAGATCCGTGGTGAAACGAATTTGGTAGTGGAAAATCTAGAGAAACACCACTGCATCCAAATAAGTTTTAGGTTTTCGCATCGACACCAGCTAACACCGCCAAATAACACCGTGTCACGTGAAATTTTAAATTGTCCAGTATTTTCAAACACTTGCAAAACAAAACTTTTTCCTGTAAGATTTGAAACCTTGAATTTTCAGAACGCAGGCATACCCAATTTGGATCTAGTCGACCCTAATGTATATATGAAGAAAAATGATATGTCCACAACCCTTCGTGCAACGTCATTCACACTTCACATTTAAAAAAAAAAAATTATGGTCTATTGAAGTATATACTATTATATGAAATAAAATATATACTAAAATACAATATTATTATTTTTTCTTTTAAAAAAATAAATTCTTTTAATCCATACACTTGATATAACCTTATACATTATAATAATAGCTTTATAGTTGCAATATAAGTACTTTTAGTGTATACAATATAACTTTATAGTTGCAATATAAGTACTTTTAGTGTATACAACTATGGATAAAGTTGTGTACAATCCTTTTTCCAGCCCAATTCTAGTATGCACTTGTTTAGAATTTTTAAAAATAGTATACCTCATTTAATAAAAGTGCATGTGTTTATAAACAATTAAACATATACTTAAATGTATTTATAAGAAATATGAAAAATTTCTATTGAAGAATATACTTTATTAATGTAAATATATGCTCAAAAAATATTCTATCGCCGCCGCATATTATACTGGAAAGGGGCTGGCAAAAAATGGTGCAAGGCATGCTATACATTCACTGCTCATAAAATCAAGGGTAAAATGCATGTACACCCCCTTGAAGTTTGTAAAACCAGTAGAAACACCCCCTTATACTTTAAAAATATACACTTAACATCCCTATTGTAATTGAGAAATACACTTACACCCCCTACTATATACTCCTCATTAAACTATAAAAATGATAACATAAAGGTGTTATTGTACCATTCAAATAATATTTGATATTTACATACATATATTTTAAGTAATAAAAACATTCTTACATCTCAAATTAACGTCCATATGTCTTAATTAATATAATAAATCATTCATACATTTCAAGTAACTGTATTTTTCATGTTATCATTTTTATTATGTTACCATGCAATTTAACTGATAGGGGATGTAAGTGCATATTTTTAAATCACAGGGCTTGAGAGGGGGGGGGGGGGTTGTTTCAAAATGCATTTTTACCTTAAAGCCCTGTTTAGTTTGTGTCATTCTAAGGTGGATTTTGATTCCATGTGAGATTACTAAGAAAATGTGTAAAATTCAGTGTTTGGTTAGTGGTAATCTTAATGATAATTGTGTGTCCCATTAGGATTAAAAGCAAGGTATATGAGAAAATATGGTGGAATCAAATTCTCATTTTTTCTGTGGTAATCTCAAATTCTACCAGAAATATCTTAAATCAGATTATTATTCTATCATTTTCAAATTAATTAAATTACTATTTACATCATTTCTAAAATAAATAGCCCTGTCTCTTTTTTTACCCACTGTTTATATATTCGTTTTGATTTTATAATTGAAAAACTTTGTTATAAGTGATATATGTGAAGTGAAAATCTTCACTGTATAGTAGATTATGATTTATGTTTTTGAATTCAATTTAATTTTTATAGACATGTTTGGATATTATTATACTTGATATAATAGTTTTTATTTATTTGCATTAAATATTTATAAAAATTACTTTTTTTTTAAATTGTGATATAGGTAAATAAATAAATTTTGTAAATATATGTATAATAATAAGAGTATTTAAGATATTTAAATCAAATGCATTATCATTTTTCATGTGTCAACCAAACACTGAAAGTGGTTATTTTAATAAATTGATTCTTAATAAAGTGATTCTCAATAAAATATTTCACAGTAAAATAATTTTATCAAAAAAATAAAAACACTAATCAAACAGCACCTAAAATCAATCTTTCCTCCTAACCGAGCTAACGTGCTCCTTAAAAAAGTTAAAATCCACAGAAATCCACTCAAAAACCTCGAATCGGATAACGAGAGAGAGAGAGAGAGACAACAAAGAGGAGCAGCTCATCCGCCATGGCCGTCTCATCGTGTCTCTCTTCATCCCTTCCCCCTCTCCCCTTCCAAGCCCCATCCAGGCCGTCCATCCGGTTCTCCTCCCTCCACAACCTCAGACGCGCCTCGTCCGTCGCTTCCGCCGCCTCCGTTGCCGCTCCTCCTCGTCCGCGGTCGGTCTTGGCATTCGCCGCTCCAGAGGCCTTGGAGACTCCCTCGGAAACCCTAGATGGAGGCGAGGACTCGTTCGAGGTTTGTTTTTTTTCTCTCTCTCTCATTGTATCTTGGAAGTGAAAGAGGGAGACGATTTTCTTTGATGAATTGAAATTATGGGTGCCTAACCTAAAAATCATGTAAAAACATTTCTTCGTAAATGGAAAAATTGTGTCGAAGATGTCGAAATTAATGAAAACAAAATCAGAATTTTATAATTTGAGTTTGTGTCAAAATTGTTTTGTAATTCCTTTTTTTTGCGTGTATGTGATTACAGAATGTACAAGATATTGATCTTATTTGGGAGCTTTGTTTGAACAATGATAATGTAGTTGAGAATGTACATTGAGTAATATTTGCAGAAATTTGAAAGGGTTAAGCAAAAAGCCAATCAATTTGTACCAAGCGGGTATATATATATACCCGACTATATGGGAAGTGATTAGGAAGTGATTCGGTGCGGGAATGCGGTCGTGCGGGAAGCGATCACGGGTCCATCGCATCGGACGGTCGGGGGCGATTCATCTCGACCGTTGGATGCGATGGACCCGCGATCGAACGATCGACGTCGTTTCCGCATTCCCGCATTCCCGCACTGAATCACTCGACTATATATATATATAGGGGCGTGATTACGTGCGGCGAACGGCAGGTGCGGCAGCGATCACGGGCCGTCGATCACGGGTCCATCGCATCGGACGGTCGGGGGCGATTCATCTCGACCGTTGGATGCGATGGACCCGCGATCGAACGGCCCACGTCGCGGCCGCACCTGCCGTTCGCCGCACGCAATCATTTATATATATATGTATATATATTCAATCAATTTTGAAAAAGGAAAATTTCCTTTGCACTCCAAACTCCTCAATCTAGGTGACCCGAATGATTGTTTATATTTTTATTAGTTTTTCTGAACAATGTGGATGATTTTGCCTCACCAGCTGAGCTTTTCATAGTGAGGTTGTTTGATCAAAATGTATTGATCAAGAGGTCTAAAATAAGTTTACTTATTGGATTTATTAGATTTAGAGCCAGTCATAGTTGTCTGGGCAGCTAAGCGAGCTTAGGTGGTGCTTAATTGTGAAATTAAAAAAACTCGATCACTTTTTTTTAAAAGACCAACATGATTATATTATTATACACACATCAACAATACCATAAAAAATTGTTTATCATATAGGACAAACTAAACTTCACCATAGTTTGACATTAAATAAGTTTTACATGCAAAATTGTCAATAGATATTTATAAAAAAAAAAACAGCTGAGACATAAAACAAGGGAGAGAGCTAAGAGATAGAGAATGAGAAAGAGGGAAAAAGAGGCTGGATTGGGTGACAAACTGAGATGGTGGGATCGGGAGGGGCCATGACTGGAGTTGGAGAAGGAGAACAGGGGGAGAGATTGAGGGAGAATGAGATAGGAGTTAAATATATGAAGGAGAGATGGGTGGGAGAGACAAAAAAATCCAGTAGAGACTCACTTGGAGACCAGAAGAGAATTCGCTGCACCGTTGGCTGGTAGGGTAGGTTATGTTTCAATATTTTGATCATGTTTTTTTCTTCTTTTATTTTTGAGGTTCAGGCAAGGGATTGGGCAGACTAGACGTGTTTAGGCGGGTAGGCGGGCCCAGGCGCCCGCTTAATGAACTTATTGTTAGGCGGGAGGTCGCCTAGGTCCATTTGGACCGCCTACCCAACTAGGCGTCGCCCAGACAACTTTGGAGCCAGTTTGCTAACTATGGTCCAGAAATAGAATTTCTCCTTCTCCAAGAATTCAATTATGATAGATTTTGTGGGAAGGAGGAATTAAAGAAATTTTGCCTGCTCAGGAATGATCACATGAATGGAGGATTCCTTATGCCATTTACTTGGGTGTTTCCACTTAAGTAGAGTGAGGATGAAAGCTAAACTAGTTTCTTTTGATATGGTTAAATGTGTAAGGTGGAGGAGCCATAGGTGTTATACATGTCTAATGTGGTGGTGCCAGGCTATATGACTATCATTAGGCCCCTCCCTCCTCCGCGCGCGTGTGTGTGATGTTTCTTTTTTTTGTGTGCAGGTTGACACTCCTGGATCTTCCCCACTTGCTGTTGATTCTGATTATGACAAGGTAATGATTGGCAACACAAGTGACTGGTTCAGCTGCTTTTTTTTTGTACTTTGATTATTGGAGTGTAATTTAGTGTTTTTAAGGGGTTTGATGCTGGCAGTAGATGACTTTTTTTCACTTGCTTGCTTGAGCTGCTAATCTTCACAAATTCTTTAAAAAATGGAGAAATTGACCCTGTTCACCCTTCGATTCATTTATGATTCACCATTGAGTCTAATAATTAATAAGAGTAGCATGAGAAGGGTGTTCTACAAACTTGTAGTTTCAACAAATGGAGTACTTCCATAAGGGTAGATAAGTGCAAGTTTAATTAAATGATCATGATGAGTGATGATACATGCCTGTTGAAGACTCTCCTTGAAAGTAAGTATCAGATATACTTCAGTAATGAGATATAAAATGTGTCTTCATTCACTCGGTCTGAATGTCACTAAATGACAGCTGATAGATTAATATTTGAGTTGTGCCATTTTTTGACATTCCATAAACTACTAAGAATTTGATATTTCAGAAGGACCTTTTTCCCACATTTCTTGCAGTACATTCATTATTGTTTGATGAGGATAACCAGCATATCCAATTCCAATAAACATTCTGACCCGGTTTCTAAATTGGAAATTAAATTCATACATTGAATCTTGCAATTGGAATCTGGATTGAGAATTGCAAGATAAACACATAAAATTGGCAACATTGATTACTGGGTCTTCTTTTTGGTATGTGCTTTATTATAGCTTTTGTTGGTGTTAATGAGCTTCTTTTTATCTTGTACTTTGATATTATCTGGATGCTATGGGCTGTATCATTCACCTCTTTCGCAATAAATCATGGTGGTACTGAACACCAATGTTTATATTATATAACTCCCTGATGGGCAAGCACCACTATTTTTATCAATTCCATGGACTTGAAACTGATTTTGTCAAGTAGTGTACAGTGTGTGATTAGTGTAATTGCATCCTTTTCTATTATGTAATGCCAGGTTGGAAAAAAAAAACCCAGATGAGCCACTGCATCACAATGTTAAACTTAAAGTTCATGCAGAAATAAGATGGACACATATTACTTTGTTTCTTGCGTGTATATACTGGTAAATAAATCTTAATAACGGCCCAAGTATCTGAAAATTTGGTCTTCCTTTGTCAGATGGCTCTGAAACAGAAAATCAGAATTAAGCTGAGGTCCTACTGGGTTCCCCTGATCGAGGATTCATGCAAGCAGATAATGGACGCAGCACGCACGAGCAATGCCAAGACCATGGGCCCTGTGCCTCTGCCCACCAAGAAACGGATCTATTGTGTGCTCAAATCGCCACACGTTCACAAGGATGCACGGTTCCACTTCGAGATCCGCACCCACCAGCGTCTCATTGATATTCTGAACCCGACCTCACAGACGATTGATTCGTTGATGCAGCTCGACCTTCCTGCAGGTGTAGATGTTGACATCAAGCTTTGAGTTTTGGACATGGAAGCCATTTGGGTAAGTGATAGTCTTCATTTAGGTAGCGACTGGAAATGGGTTTGATAATAGAATTTTAAGAAGCAGTTCTTTTATAACCTTTGGGGCATTTGAAAATGAATTTGATTTAAATATCATTTTTGCAAAAGCAGAATCTTTAAAAGTTGTGCAAACTCATTTTCCAAAGTACGCTTGACTAACAAAAACCTTCATAGTTGTTGATAGAGCTTTCCAATAATCAAGCCTTGAAAAATGACGTATACATCTTCTATAATGTAATTGATGTGTAATTGTTAGTCTTTTATCCTCGTTTAATTCAATGCAACCGTATGATCATGTCAAATATGTGGGACTTGTTTCTATGTCCATGTTGCTATGAAAAGAGCATTTACTACTTGTATGTTGTGTCCTTCCATGCAGGTTAAGCACATCCACCTTCCATTTCATGCCCTACAAATTCAGCAAGCTCAAGATGCACACGCATTTTGTCAAAACTGATCTTCTGAAAGCGTTTGAGGTATGATCGCTTGAGCCCGTTTTAAGTTTCCTTCTAGAGAGCATTAGATGAATGTATGGTTATCTTTGCTTGCTTTTCTGTTATTTATGTTTTTTAATATATTGTACACAGTGAACCTCCATTGTTCAGTATTAACAATGATTGTTGCCACTTCAATCCTTGATTGGCCTCCCATGGTGAACCTGTGGGAGCCACCATCTCTTTTGATATTATTTGCCCGAGATGGAGACATTGCATAGAACAATTGAACATAGGATGACAAGACAGATTATAAGAATCCACATTTTTTTATGTTTTCTTTTGTAGACCCTTATCGTGTTCTGATTTGGGACCAGACTTCTCTCTGGGTTTATAATAAATATAGATTCACAATTGATTAAAAGACATTGAATGGATAAAAAAAAATTTGAGAGGTCCTTTTCTGTTTTTTCACGTAAATCTCAATTGAAGTTAGGGATTTTTCGCTAGAAATGGTTGTTGTCTAGGTGGTGCTCTCTTATCGCCTCACATAGGGATTCTCATTATCTAGATTTGAAATGTGAAGAGATCTTGTGTGTGTTAGACAAGTTGTGTGTCGAAGATCCAAAGAACACTTGGGTACATGTGTAATTTTTCGTATAAATCTTAATTGAAGTGAGGTTAGTTTTACTAGCAAAAGTGTCACACTTCACTCTTTAGTCATTCTACAGAAATATACACTCGAAGGGATTGGATGCATAACTTCTTACATTTTTTTATAATTGAAGTATACACTCATCTAACATAATGTTATTCTTGGGACCATTCAATACAATGATATTATCCATATATTATACTGTTTTTTAAAGGCATTTAAATGATCAAAATTATCAAACAATAGCTGACATTTTCGCAAGATAAATTTCTGATATTATATATATGAAAATATTTATATGCATGTTATAAAATACAATTTTATCTAGTCTAATAATCTGATCAAATCTAGTGTTTAGTGTTTTTTAAGCTCCCACAGTTTAATAAATAACCTCAATTGATGTCTGATGATGTGGTGATGCAAGTTGCTCTTCTGCAGCCACTTTTGAAATAGCATTGTAGGATATTATCATGGTATTGTAGGATATTATATCATGGTATCATAAAATCCAAATATGTATCCATAATGTGAAGGAAAAAGTGAAATAGCATTGTTTTTTCCAAAGATATGAAGCAATATATAAAAATGTAATGGATGGTCAAGGATGATCAAGTCTAGTGAAATTTTTTCTAATGATTTTTTTAAAAATCAAAAGTGTATCCTTTATGTTTGGGGCAACATTTCAGTATCCAGGAACCATGTTGTTTCCATGCTAGCTTTCTCTGTCAGGTTGTTAAGGTTTTGTAATCTTGTGAAGAAGAGAGATTTCTGTGACTTGTTAAGAGTATTATAACTAATAAAGAGTCATTACTTTGAAAAGAAAAATCACGTATACTAGATTAGACGAGTATATTAATTGAATATATATATATATAGTCGCGATTACATGCGGTGTGCGGTCGGTGCGGTTTACGACGTGAGCCGTTCGATCGCGGGCCCATCGCATCCAACGGTCGACGTGAATCGCACCCGACCGTCCGATGCGATGGACCCGTGATCGACGGCCCGTGATCGCACACCGCACCAACCGTAAACCGCATGTAATCGGCTCCCTATATATATATATATATATATATATATATATATATATTAATGCATGTGTAATATTAGACAAGTATGGACCTTTCAAAACATATTGAGGTGGTAAAAATCAGCACATTTTTCTATCAAATTAAATCATCTAAACTGTGTCAATTGAGACAGTCCCATGTGTTTGTGGGGGCCTATATGTGTGCAAAGTCTACATGCCTGTTAGGTTCTGATGTCTTTCTTTTTGGGAAAAAGATATACGCAGCCCCAATTATAGTCCATTCTGTTTTTCTTTTTTTTAAAAAAATAAAATTATACACTAACCTTTGAAATACATGCTGTTATATGAAATGAAGTATATACTGAGATACATTAGTGTATTTTTTTCATTGTGAAAAATGAAAAAAAATTAGATCATATACTATGATATTATTCATACACTATGATAGTGCAGTATATACTACATTATCATAGCGTATGGGGCTGTAAAACGGACCGCAAAAAAGACTGCGTGTATCAACGCTCTTCTTTTTTAGACTAGGGGCTCTTCTTTTTTAGACTAGACTAGGGGCCCGAGAAAGGGAGATTAAATTCAGTTCAATTCATGTATGATTGGGGTACTAAATGTAACCAAATAAAACCTAAGTCAGAATTTGGTAGCGGGATATGTAGTAGGATAATAGGACAAGTTGTAGGATGGTGGTTGAAGAATAACTTATTCTGCTTGTTATACAAAATAACCATGATAAAGTTAAAAATGAAGAATTTTTTTTGTTCCATGTAAAAGTTAGAATAATTTATTCTTTTTTCTTGTGTCAAAGTTAACAAATGTGAATAATGACAGAAAATGTTGGGTACAATTTTTTTTTAGCCACAATTTCAATGTCGACATGTTTTGAGTTTTAAAAATTATTATATATAATCTAATGATGCATATGTTTTTATAAAATGTGAAATATTATATTTTATAAAAAATGTGAATAATTTTTAACAATGTATATACATAGTTAATGTAGGTATATGAGATAGGAAAAGAACTAACAAAGCTCTAATGACAAAATATATGGACGTTTATCCTCTAAAATTGTGATAAACTGACCTCACTATGTAGCTTATCCCTATATCAAACTATATCTAAGGCCTCAATTTATGAGGGGACAAGTGACAAGCCAGATAACAACTCAATCTTGTTTGTTGTAAAAAAATCCAAAGCCAGTACTGATAATTGTGTTGATTTTGAATTAAAATGAGGTTTTCCAGCGATAAGTTTATGAGAGAATGAATTGGGTTGAATAAATAATTACAGATAAATACAAATATCAATGCATTCTCATTTATTAAGTTATACTTTATCCATCTATTCCCGAAGCCCCTATTTGGGTAACGGGGTAAAGCGAAATAAAGGTGGTATAAGGGTGGTATAAGAATGGACAAGGAAAATGACTGTTTATTTGCAGAGTATAACTTAGTATTACTAAGCCAGTTTAAACAAGTATAAGAGAGTATAACAATTCTAAGTAACCCCTATGACAAGCTATACTCACTTTATCTATTCCCAGAGTTCACATGTCAAATCAATTTTTACACATCATCACATCATATCACCTATCAACACCTCTTATATATTAATGGGGCTCACATGCCAAATCAATTTTTATATCTTATTTATATTTTATTCTTTATCAACCAAACAACTTAACATTTATTCTTACGTTTTTCAATGAGAATAAAAAAACATAACCAAATAGAAAATCTCTTATTCATGTAAAATTATTATCTATACTGATATAGTTATCTATTCAGAATAACTCAATTGCTCAATCCAAACGAAGCCAAAATGAATATATTCTTATTTATCTCGCTCTATATTCTATTCTATTCCTCCATGTTCCTCTTTCGAAACAAGGCATGAGAATTCAAAATGAGGTGTGTAGTACATCCAAGATTATCAATCACTGTTGGGTGGTGGGGGCTCTCTGTATGCCCAATCCCCCAAATAATGGAACCCATGATAATCATCTGCTCATGATAAAATATATTAAAAAATATAATAACTTAGGAAATTAAAAATAAAATTAAGAGAGCGCAATAATTTTCTCATTGACTAAAAAAAAAGTATGATGTTTGTGTCAAACATATTTAATAAAAAAAAATTATAGGGATAATTTTTTTTATATCATTTTAGAGGAAGGAAAGTGAAAGAATGTGATTCTCTCTCTCACAGCATATTTTATTTTTTTCTTATTTTTCTTTACTTTTTGTTGGTACAAACAGTACATTGTATTTGTCATTTTTCAATTATATGCATAAATAACCATTTTTATTTTTCATTAATTTTCATTATAAGTACTAATAACATAAACTGGTGCATCAATTTTCCTTCAACTCAAATTTTTTCATTTTCTTAGAGCATATTTAATTATATATTCATACCTAAACTTAAAATTTAAGTAAAAGTCATTCACAAGTCTCTCTAATCATTTATCCATATTCATATTCAACTAAGTTTTTATTCAAAATTTTATCAAATCAAGGAAAACTCAAATTTTTACTTAAATTTAAAAAATTATTTTTCTTTTTCAATTTCATATTTTTAAAAAGATTTGAGTAAAACATAAAGTGAAAATTAAAAACAACGTATCAAATAAAATTTTTATTTAATTTTTTAAATAAAATTTAAATATAAATTTGTGCATAGATTGCACCAAACACACTCTTATTAATCTGTCTCGCCGACACAAAGGACCCAAAGTTCATGCACGGCTTCGTTTTCTGGCGGTCAACGTTTTGGGGAAACCCAACGTGGACTTCCGTACTGTTGACACGTCATCACGGGCGTCACTTCCTTCTCGTACACTCCATTTTTGGGAGGCTGAAATGACGTTTATACCCTTGATCTTCCGCGGAATTTGGCATATATGAGGATAAAATGATAATTTTGACGCCTGTATTTTTTATTTGACTGTTTATACCCGAAAAAATATATTTTATTTGGTATCCTTACATTTAAGTCCTTTCATTTTCTTTCTAATCCAGTCACAAATTTAATTGTAAAACAACTTAAATGTAGATAGATAGCATGAATGTAAGAAAAATTGAATCCGCAAGCAAAAAAAAGGAATATTAATCACATTGGTGCAATGCAGTCAGGGGAGCAAGTATTGAAGGCTCCACAAAGTGGCGAATATGTGAAGGAAGATTAATCACATTGGTGCCATGCAGTCAGGGGAGCAAGTATTGGAGGTTCCATAAAGTGGCGAATATGTGAAGGAAGATTAATCACATTGGTGCCATGCAGTCAGGGGAGCAAGTATTGGAGGCCCAGGAGGAAATCGAATAGCTCCTTGTTTCACATTTCACTTCGGCTTACAAGAAAGATCGTCATCATATCCCAGTTTGGGTGGATGAGGACCTCAAAAAGGTGCCAGATCATTTGTGGACAGAACTAGAGGCGCCTTTTTTGGCTGAAGAGGTGAAGAAAGCGGTCTTCAGTGCGGCATCTGACAAAGCTCCTGGTCGAGATAGCTTTGGCCTCCGATTTTATCAAGAATTTTGGTAGATTGTACAAGCTGACTTGTTAGAACTGTTCGCTGAGTTTCAAAGGGGTGCATGTAGTCTTAGCTGTTTAAATTCCACTTTCCTAGTTCTGATTCCTAAAAAGGAGGGAGCAGCTGAAGTGGAAAACTATCGACCCATAAGCCTAGTCAATGGGGCATATAAAATGGTGGCAAGAGTGTTGGCGAACATGCTGAAATGTGCGATTGGGTTCATGATTGAGGAGAACCAATCTGCCTTCATCCCGGGACGAGTTCTTCATGACAGGTTCATGGTGGTTCAAGAGTGTATCTCGGCTGCCCACAGGGATGGGAAGAGAGGTGTAGTCATCAAGCTGGATTTCTCTAAAGCATATGACAATGTTCGGTGGGATTTCTTGCTCCATCTCTTGACTTGTCATGGTTTCGAGCCCAACTGGATCCGGATGGTTAGAGATTGCATCTCTATTGCTAAGGGGTCGGTGTTGGTGAATGGCAAACCATGTGGCTTCTTCCACATGAACAAGGGTCTTCGACAGGGCGACCCATTATCTCCCATTTTGTTCACTGTGGTGGCTAACGCTTTTAGTAGGATGATGTAGATGGCGGAAGCGGATGGGTGGATCGAGGGCTTATTCATTTGCACCGGTGGGCATTCCACTTCACATGTCCAGTATGCGGATGACACGGTAATCCTTTGTGCAGCTAACTCCCTTTAATTAGGGGAGTCAAGTTCGTTTGCAAATGTTTTGAATTTTTTTCGGGCCTTTGGATCAATTTTCACAAAAGCTCCATGCTTGGCATCTATGGGCCCACATATTAAATTAACTTTTTACACCTTATCACATTAAATAATCTTTAACACCTCTTATACATCAAAAGATCCACATGTCAAATCAACATTTTTACCCTTTATTTATATTTTATTTTTTTATTAATCAAACAACTCAACCTTTATTCTTATGTTTTCAAATGAGAATTAAAAAAAACACAATCAAACAGAAAAACATTTATTCATACATTTTCAAATGAGAATAAAAAAAACACAATCAAACAGAAAAGTCTCTTATTCCTGTAAAATTGTTATCTATATTAGTATTGTTAACTATCCAGAATAACTCAATTCCTCAATTCAAACGGGGACTAAATGTCAAGAGTGCTCCCATTCATTTTTTATTATGTTGCATGTATTATAAAGTATTGAGGACTTTATTACTCTGGTGTCTAGGACATTTACGGTCAATTTTGGACGTTCTTCTCATTCTAATCCCAAACAAAATAAAATTTAACTCCTTAATTCTCACTATAACTATCAGATTGGGTTTTTGGATAAGAAGAAATTCTAATTATTTGGTCCTTAATTAGTCAACTAAAAGAAACGTCTTATTAAAATAAATTATTTTATTTTAATTATTTGTCAAAACCTACCACTCATCAGGTGCCACTCAAAATTCTTGGCAATAATTAAAATCAAGCCTTCAACATTGATACCGATTTAAACCTTTCATACACTGGTCATTTCTGCAGTATACTAGGTTAAAACCCCCAAAACATACACACGCAAATCATTCAAATATATGCATTCTTTTAAATTAAAACATGTATTTTATTAGACAAATACATATAATTTAAAAATAACTTACTAAAAGAATATAAATATGACAGGGGGAAGATTGCAAAAAAACCATTCAACTTTTTCAGAGACCCATTAACGCCATGCGTTACATCACCCTCTCCAATCTCTCTTTCCACCCTTTATTGGATCCTCCCCCAAATCGTGTCCCACTTGCATACCATCCATTAAAAAAACCCAAAAATCAAGACCCCAAAAACGAAGACCATTTAAACAAAGAACCTCAACTAATCCTCCAAACCACAAAAAAACTCTCCCAACTTCCATTGAAAATTCTTCCCTTCCAAACCAATATATATTAATCCCACCCCCCTATCCCCCCCCAAATGTCTTCCGCTTCTCTAATCCAACACGCACTCCTCCCGAATCAAAAACCAATCCCACCCACCATGTCCGCCTGCGTCGACCACCTCTCGCGCACCCTCCGCGTCCCCTCCCGCATCACGCGCACCTGCTATTCCAACACCCTCTCTTGCGAACCCACCACCCAAGCCCCCTCCATCGACCACCTACCCATCCCTGGCGGCGACTCCGACGAAGACGTCGACGACCTCTGGTGGACCCTCCGCGCGGAGGCCGAGCGCGACGTGGAGTCCGAACCCGTCCTGCGCGCGTACTACGCGCACGCCATCCTCTCCCACCCCTCCCTCGAATCCGCGCTCGCGCGCCACCTCGCGCGCAAGCTAGGCCACCCCGACATGGTCCCCGCGGACGCCCTCTTCGAGATCTTCTCCCACGTCCTCCGCGACGACCCGCGCGCGCGCGCCGCGGCGCGCGACGACCTGCGCGCGGCGCGCGAGCGCGACGCGGCGTGCGAGAGCTACGCGCACTGCCTCCTCAACTACAAGGGGTTCCTCGCGGTGCAGGCGCATCGCGTCGCGCACGCGCTCTGGTGCTGCGGACGGCGCGCGCTCGCGCTGCTGATACAAAACAGGGTGTCGGAGGTGTTCGCGGTGGACATCCACCCGGGCGCGCGCGTGGGGCGCGGGATCCTGTTGGATCACGCGACGGGGGTGGTGGTCGGGGAGACGACGGTGATTGGGGATAACGTGTCGGTGCTGCATAATGTGACGTTGGGGGGGACCGGGAAGGCGTCGGGGGACCGACACCCGAAGATCGGGGACGGGGTGCTTATCGGGGCGGGGACGCATGTTTTGGGGAATGTGAGGGTCGGGGGAGGGGCGAAGATCGGCGCGGGATCGGTTGTGCTTAAGGAAGTTCCGCCGAGGACTACGGCGGTCGGGAACCCGGCGAAGCTCATCGGAGGGAAGGAGAACCCAATCAAGTGTGAGAGGTCGCCTAGCTTGACCATGGACCACACCTCGTGGTCTGATTATGTCATCTAATTCACTTTGGGGTAATGTTTGATGTATATTATCTTTATTTGTTTTTTCATACCATGAAAAGTTACTGATCATAACTCCTGATGGAATCGAGATGTGGCTAGATTGTGATGATGTTTTGTTGTAGAATTTGTTGTTCTGCAAGTTGATTATTTGATTAGTTGGGAGGGATGTATGATAGATTATGAAAGGATTTTTAGTAACCATGGACCACACCTTGTGGTCTGATTATGTGATCTAAGTTTGGGGGTAATGTTTGATGTATAATTTTTTGTTTTATACTATGAAAAGTGGAATCGAGATGTGACTAGACTATGATGATGTTTTGTAATAGATTTGTGTTGTTTTTGCAAGTTTTTTTTTACTTGGTAATTTGGATTTTGTTATTACTATAGCTGAACAAAGAATACATAATGCACATCAAAATAACAAAAAATGACAATACTTCACAACAATGGAAGTATTGAATTCTCAATGAGGGTCAGTACATTTGTAGAGAGTTTTCCAAAAGCAGAGGGGTTCAGGATTTCTTATGTAAATGGTGCCATCTCTATCAAGTTTCAGCAGGTCTTCAAGGGCAGGTTAAAGTGTTGCGATTGGAGATGGGATTCCCCGTTTGAAGATCTGTGCAAGGCCAGCATATCAGCAGCAGCGTTACCCTCTCTATGGATATGAGAGATTTTCCAAAGAGTGAAGAGTAGACAGTCCTTGGGTGATTTTCCTGTGGGTTCGGAGAGCTGTCCATGGAAGGTTTCCTCGCCCTTGTAGCCAAGCAATCACTGTGGTTGAGTCTGCTTCAAACCACATCTTGGAAGCACCTAACCAGATGCCCAATCCCAAGTTAGAGAGAATACCTTGATATTATCAAAAGATTTATGAAGGAAGGATTACATTGGCCCGCCACCCCTAGAAGAAAAACACCTTGATCATCCCGAATGAGCACCAAAACCACCCTGTCAGCAGTGAAAGATCCATCTAAGTTAGACTTCAGCCAGAGAGGGTCAGGGAGAACACATTGGACATAGGTGCCAGTGATTGGTATATCCAATATGGTGATTCTGAAATTGGCACCTATCTGAATGATATCCGGATTGAGAATTGTTGGGAGGGTTGTACAATAGTCAATATAATGTAGTTTTTGCAAGTTGATAAATTGAATAGTTGGGAGGGATGTATTATAGATTATAGTATTTTTTTTCCTTCATGCTATGAAAGGATTTTTAGTAACCATGAACCACATCTCGTGATCTGATTATGTGATCTAAGTTTGGGGTTGTGTTTGATGTATATATCTTTTTTTCCATACTATGAAAATATTTTGGTCATTTATCGGGAATTGAACTGATGGAATTCAGATGTGACTAGAGTCTGATGATGTATGTGATCTAATTTTGGGTAACATATAATTGATGTTATTGTTATTGTTTTTTTTTGTACCATGAAAGTTTCTGTTTTTTGGTTTTGTTAGTATTGGGGAAATGAAGTTTTTATGGAATGTAGACATGTGACATAATTTGTTGATTTTGAAGGGTGTATACATTATGGTTTTGTTGGATGCCTCTCCAAGTTGATTATTGGAATAGATGGGAGGGGCGCATGATATATTATAGTAATTTTTTTCTTCATACTATGAAAGGAGAGGAGAACTAAAGTTTTCTAAGTGTTGGTGATATTTGTTTTCTTTGTTGGAGACTGAGACGATGAAATTCAGACATGATAGAATTTGTTGTTTTAGAAGGTATGCATATTATGTTTATGTTGAATGCCTTCTCAAATTTGATTATTTGAATAGTTGGGAGGGTTATATGATATATTATAGTAATTTTTTTTGTTAGTAATGGAGAATTGAAGTTCTCTAGTGTGAGTGATATATTTGATTTTGTGGGGTGGGGGGAGGTTATCATCAATACTCAATTGGTTATCATTTATGATATTATTTGTACTCAGACTAGTGAAATCTGATAGAATCATGCCCAATAGTCTCACAGTGAAAACTGTTATTGGAGGGGTATATACATTATGATTTTGTTGGATGCATTGCCAGATAGATTATTTGAATTATTTGAATGGTTGGGAGGTCTATAATTGATTGTAGTGTTGTTGATTGCACCTGGAGGAACTTATCCTGATTCAATGATTCTAAATTTTTCTTTGTTGGTATGCAATGAAGTCACATGACGCCTTATGTTAAGGACAAAAACTATATTAGATTGACTATTGCAATTCATTGACAATTCCAACTTTACCTGTAGAACTGTAGAAGGTTTTTTATTTTAAAAAAATTATTAGAGCATCGTAAATGTCCTTGGAGATGTTGGTGATTGGTTAGTCAAATAAATGCATTGTGCTTTAATTCCCTAAAAGTTATCCTGATTCAATGATTTTAAATTTATTTATAATGGTATGCAATGAAGTCACATGAAGCCCTATGTTAAGGACAAAAAACTATATTAGATTGACTATTGTAGTTCATTGACAATTCCAACTTTACCTGTAGAGGTTTTTTTTCAATTAAAAAAAATTCTATTAGAGCATCATAAATGTCCTTGGAGATGTTGGTGAATGGTTACTCAAACAAATGCAATGTGTTTTAATTCCCTTCTATGTTAGGTTTGGGACCATCAGTATTTGTTTATGTGCTTCCATTATAAGGGAATCAAGGGATGTAAAGACAAAAATAATTAAACAGCTTTTAGAAGGGACCATTTGCCTTTGGAAGGGCATGCTTTTTAGGCATCTAGTCAAGAACACAATATATTGTTGCAACAAAAGAATGTATTAAAGTTAAAATGCTACGGTGAAGGCAATTCAAATTCATAATTTACATATCAATAAAAGAAAAAAAAATGAACAAAATGACCCACACCAGGTTGGCTTGGCTCTATTTGCTCTCCATTGATGATAGATCAGACAAGTTTGAATCCCCTAAACTTGCATGATCCACAAGAGTGTGTAGTGAGTAATTAATTTGAATCACAGCTGTAACTTCCAAAATGATTATCTAACTGAGATTTGATTAATTTAAATCTATTGATTTTGTGCTCTTGTCGAAACCTGAATGTTTGACATAAAACCAACATGGACCAAATGCAAGCAATATATAAAGAATATAACAAAGTTTAACACTGATTCTTATATATATATTTTGAGTTAAAGACATTTAAGTTCCTACAAACATTGGAAAACCCATATAAGTCCCTGCTAAAGTTGGGACAGACGTACGAGTCCCTGAAAACTCAGAAAAACCCATATGCATCCCTGCAATTAACAGAAGTTAACCCTAACCTAACCTACCTTAGTTAACTCTAACCTATACAATGAAATGACTAATGTATCCCTAACCTTTTCTCTCCCACTGATCTCTCTCATCCGGCCCCTTTAACCTAGACTCTAAATAAAAATAAAAATAGAATAAAAGGGTTTCTGCCGATCCCTTCACAAATCGTCCACAACAACCACCCTGTTAGCGTTCGGCGTCCCGCGGCGGCGAGGATCTGACAAAGAAATAACGGTAAACATTCACCATCCATCGTTGGCGTCCCTTGTTTATTTGTTTGTATGGTGTTTGGTTGAAGATAGATTTATTGGAAGGGATAGTAGAGACAGTAGGATTTGATGTTTCCGTTGAAGATATTTTAGGGATGCAGGTTGATATTTGGTCGAAGATTTGTATGGGTTGAAGAAGACATCAATGGCATTGGGTGGTAAATTTGATAAAGTCTAGGGGCTTTAAAGGGTGTTGCATGGGTTGTCACGTGGGCATGGTTTAATTGGTTTTTCTGTGTATTTTAATGAAGGTTTGAGTCTCTAAAACAAAATTTCACATAAGTTGTGAATCAGATGGTTTTTTTTATTGATAATTTTTATTTTTATTTTTTAGGTTTATTGGTAATCAGATGGTTTATTTAGGTTGAATAAAAATAGTTTGATGTTTGTTGTGTTTTATTTAATTTAATAATATATTAGTAAACTAGAATTATTTGAGTCTTTTTTAACTAGTAATGTTATGGGAATTTGGTTTCATAAAAAAACAAATAAAATAAAAAATATTTATGCTTTTTCTATTTTGTTGTGTCTTTTTAATGTTAATTTAATTGAAATTAAGTAATTTTTGTGAATTACAGAAGATGAATGATGATACAAAGTATCGTGTCACTTTTGTGCATGGTGGGTATTGGAAAAAAGTGAAATCAGAATTTGGTCAACAATATGTTCTTGGCAAGCAATTCACAAGAATAATAGATCGAGATGAGTGCTCCTTGGTGGTCTTGCATGATGAGATAAGAAGTCAGATTTCAAAGAGTGATAGGGAAACCATGATCTTCACATACTTACTTCCTGGTGTTATGCCAAAGCATTATGTGGAGGTTACAAGAGATGCACAGTTGTTGGGGATCTTTGATGAGAATTCGAGAACAAAGAAGAGGACGACCAAAGAAGAAGAAGAGAACAGTTGTTGGAGGTTACTTCCTGGTGTTATGCCAAAGCATTATGTAGAGGTAAGCCTGTCAACGGAGCGGATACGGAGCGGATATGGTCATATCCGTATCCGTATCCGTATCCGTATCCGACGGATATTTCAAAAGTGTATCCGTATCCGATCCGAAATTTCGGATACGGATTCGGATAATTATCCGAAATATCCGAAATCAATAAATAAATAATTAAGCATAACAGATTTTCATTTAAAGTTCCAAATTGACTTAAAATTTAAAATTCACAAACATAAATCCTAATATTTCCAACAAAAAGATATTCTACCAAATACAAGTCCTTAGAGCAGATAACAAAGCTTCGAAATTGTTCAAATTTCCTTACACCAAAAAAAAAAAAAATTGTTCAAATTTCCAATAGATTAATAAACTGAAAATAAAGCTTCCAACTTCCCAAAATCAGACAAAAAAATGTCTTCTTTAACATTGCCTTGGATAATGAAGATTCAAAACCACCATCTGATGCTGTAAAAGGGAACATAAATGTGGTTCTGCACCAAAAAGATAAAACAACAATGTAAGTTAAGGAATATTGTTGGGCTCTGTTTCAATAACAGAGTGTCAATTGACTTTCAGGACATCAGATTCTCTCATCTAATGAAAATCTAAATGGAAGAATGGCAAGGTTACCACGTTCATTTGGATCTGTATTAAACTGACATGGAGAGTTTAATGTCCCCCATCATATATGGCCTAACAGGTATCCATCCATGCAATATTTACATAGCAAGAGAGATGATACATTTATGTGACTAAAATTTTCCCTTGATAAAAATGGAATATAGTTCACATAATGCAAATAGGCAAGATGTTCAATTATGTTCGACCATCTAAATGTTATATAGTCATCAAAACTACATATCATGCATTGCATACTGTGCGTGAGCATGCACAAACTTAACTGCTCGTTTCCTTGGCTGCATGTCTATATGTAGATCCATGTGTGGATTCATGATGTTCCATGCAATTTTGATGAGTAATATGAGAGATGAAAACACATTGAATTATACCTGAAGCATATGAGAGATGAAAGCATACTGACATTATCAACCTGAAGCATATAGCCATACACTGTTTAATTTAAGCATACAACCTAAAGCAATAAATCAAACATCACATGGGCTGACTTTGTTGAAGCTATGGATTGGTATATCCATCTGAACCTGAAGAAGTCATTCTTGTCACTGTACAACCTAAAATCTAAACCATTTTCATTGGTTGGTCCAGAAACCCACAAGGAAAAAAAAAAACAAGAAAGAAAACCTAATGGAAAAGAAAAAAAATGAAAAGGTTGAATGCTACTTTAAAATGATTTATTCACAAATATATATATGATCAAGAAAGAAAACATATAATATATTAGTATGATCATCACATCTATTTATTCAAAGAAAAGCTTTTATCTTTTACTGTTGATTTTGAACAAACCAAGGTGCTTTACAGATTTTGAACCACAATTGATTTTGAACCAACCAAGGTGCTTTACAGATTTTGAACCACAGTCCACAAATATACTCTGGAAAAAAAAACCCCTTCAAATTTCAAACTATAAAATATAAACATGTAAAATTGAAAAATCTATGTAAATATATATACCTAAGAGGTGAATAGTTGAAGCTGGACAGATTATATAAAAAAAAAGATGATCTACCACTGATCCCTTCTTCGATTGGGTCTGGAATGGAGGGAGAGAGAGGAAGACGAGCAGATAATCGAGAGTGGAGAAAGAGACGCTGATCAGTTGAAGGTGAGGCCGTGAAGGAGAAGATGATGGGAGAAGCCAGGAAGGGTGAGGTGTGATCATGGAGGATTGGAGCCTTGGAGGGTTTTCATTGTTGAGAATGCCAAGATCTGTAATGGTAAGTTTGTAAGTGTTGTGACGGCAAGCCTTAGAAACCTAGTTTTGCAAAAACCCTTAAATGAATGGCTGCCATTAGATCAAAATCAAAGGGCCTATATTGAGTACTAAAATTAATTTTTTTTAAATGCCATCGGATACAGATATATTTCGGATCGGATAGGGTCATATCCGTATCCGATCCGAAAATTTTCGGATACGGATATTTTTTTCGGATACGGATACGGATTATTCGGATATCGGATATTTTTTGTATTTTCGGATACGGATTCGGATCGGATACGGATAATTTTTCGGATAATTGACAGGCTTATGTAGAGGACGACCAAAGAAGAAGAGAATTCGTGACCCGAACAAGAAGAAGAGAAGACATAAATGTACAAGATGCAAAGAGTTTGGACATCATAGGAGTTCATGTAAAAATCCGATTGCAGAGTTAAGCGTTCAATCTGCCTCCATAGAAAGGTAAAAAGTGTATGAGTAAACATTTTAAGTTCTTTTTGCACTTTAATTTATTTGAATGCACTATAATTATGATTTTGATTACAAATATATTACAGAGAAGGACAAAGTAATACTTCAAGGCATCCACAAGTTAGTGATGTGGGAACACCTAATCCACCTGTGCGTAATGAGGAATTCAGTTCTCAAGCAAGTATTGATAGCACTGGAAGGATGGAAGGACAACCCCAAAGGGCTAGAAGAGGGAACTTTCAAGACAGGCGATTGTAATGTTTTGCTATTAAAATTGTTCATCCTTAGTTATCAGTTATGTTTTAATGTACACCAAACTACTGATTACTGTTGAGTTATGCTATCGATATGTAATCGTTGTTGATCAATGTTTTCCTTTTCATCACTATTGGATATGTAGGTTATTTTTTAGAATAAAAATATATTACTGATCTTACAGCCATACATTTTTTTACACCCAAATTGGAATCTTTAGGTGGAGTGTGAGTGATAGGATAGAAGATGAAAAAAAAAAATTATATTATTTATTTTTGTGATTGTTTATATATTTATTTTTGTGATTGTTTATAAGGGCTGTAATATCTACATAATTAAATTTAAAAATCATTCAGGGGCATTTTTGTCTTTTATAGAGACTAATTTGTCTTTACAACTGTTTGTAAGCCTGTAAGGACTGTAATATCTACACAATTAAATTTAAAAATCATTCAGGGATATTTTTATCTTTTACAGGGACCAATTTGTCTTTACGACTGTTTATAAAGACTATAATGTCTACACAATTAAATTTAAAAATCCTTCAGGGGCGTTTTTGTCTTTTACAGGGACCAATTTGACTTTACGACTGTTTATAAGGACTATAATGTCTATCCAATTAAATGTAAAAGTCTTTAAGGGTAATTTTGTCTTTTGTAGGGATTGATTTATCTTTATGACTGTTTATAGGGACTTCAATGTCTATACAATTATATGTGATGGAATATTCTGGGAATATTCCGTTAAGTTTGAATGTAAATTTAACTCAGGGATGATATTTGGGTTTTTGTGAGTTTTTAGGGACTCGTACGTCTGTCCCAACTTTAGCAGGGATTAATATGGATTTTCCTATGTTTGTAGGGATTTAGATATCTTTAACCCATATATTTTTTGACATTTCCAAATGCGACCAAAACAATGATCCTATAATATAGGGTTTAAACTAATGGATTCTTGGAACGTGAGCATCCACACTGTAACTCGTTTTGATTTTTTTTAAGTGCATTTTTTTTTTGGAAGGTATGTTTTATTGTTTGATATAGGGGCCGGCCCGGCCCTGGGCCCAGGCCCGTGGGCCTGCTTGGCCAACGGGCCCGGGCCGGGCCGGCCCGTGGCAAAAAAACAGGGCCCGGGCCTGAACGGGCCTCACGGGCCGGGCCTGGGTTCGGGCCCACGGGCGGGCCTACGGGCCCAAATTCAAAACATTTTATTTTTTTATTTTACGTTGTTTATTTGTATATAATGTTAAAATAACATAAAATTTAAAGTATAATGTTGAAAAAAATATTTATATCTATTGAATTTTCAAAATAAAAATATTAAATGAATTAATTACTTACAAAAATAAATAATTACATGTACCTAACTAGGTTAACACCTATATAAATGTTAATAATTTGTATAACTTAACCACAATTCAAATAAAAATTACATGTTACTAGTTCATTGGATCACCCTCCATGGGCCTACGGGTCGGGCCCGTGGGCGGGCCTACGTGCCAGCCCGAACGGGCCGGGCTCGGGCGGGCCTACGGGCCGGGCCGGGGCCCCAGAACCAGGCCCAAGCCCGGCCCTCCCTGAAAACGGGCCGGGCAGGCCCGGCCCGCGAACGGGCCCGGGCCGGGCTTTCGGGCCACGGGCTTTTTGGTGACCCTTAGTTTGATATAACATTATATGTACTTTTACAATTAATAAACCAATACCCTAATGAATTGTATTATGTTATATAAAATACCAAAGATCACATGATGAATATAATAAAACATATAACTCGTTAGAGAAAATAGGTAAGACCTTTTGCTTATGCATACATAAAAGAAAAAGTACTTTTCGAACAAATAAGGGTAATAAGGGTACAACTGCCAATAAAGATTTTTTTGGGAGGGCATAATGCAAAACTCCCTGTGTGAAAAAATAAAGGGTTTTTTTGCATGTATTCAATTGAAAAACATATTGTTTATTTATAGGGACAATGACCAAAATAATCTCCTAAAATTTAAAAATACCCAAATAAACCACTTTTTAAAATTATACAAAAAATCTCATTTCACAATTTTGAAAACTCAAAAGACTAATATACCCTTATGTAATTAGATCTTTAACAGACATTTAACTCTTATTAGGTTAATCCACACAAAAAATCTACTTTTACTACAAAACAACAATATCTCTTTAAATGACCTAAACCAATCCCCTTTCTCCCTACCCATTAAAAAAAAAAAAAAACTAAAACCCTAGCTATGTGATCCTTTGAATTGTGGCAATGGAGGTTGATCATACTGAGGTAATCTTAAAATTATTCATAATATTTATGTAAATATCTCTTTATTTTTATTTAGGGTTGAAGGTAGGTTTTGTTGGTAATTGCATAAGTTGTCATATATTATCATATCAAATATCCTGCTCTTGTATTGGGTTATCAAATAGTGTTTTTATTTTATTTTAAGAGGAGACATACATGGAAAAGGAATCCCATAATTAGATGAACTCCAATAGAAATATAGGTTTAGGGTTTATTGCACTCAAAATAAGAACCCCACCACCATATATGTGGTGATATATTGGCACATATCTTATAAATTCCACCTAATAACAAATAATTTAGAGTAAAAAAAAGTTTTACATGAGAATGCGTGAAATTCTTTAACAAAGTTAAGAGGTGTGAAATATTTTAATAAAGTCAAGAGGTGTGGATTAAATTAATTAACAAAGGTTAGAGGCATGTTAAGGATTTAATTACATAAGGGTATTTTGAGTTTTCAAAATTGTAAAATGAGGCTTTTTTTGTATAATTTTAAAAAGTAATTGATTTATATATTTCTAATTTTTTAAAGTTTTTTTTGATCATTTTTCTTTATTTTTATACCAACACAAATAATCTATTTACTTTTATACCATTAAAATATTTAAAAATTATGCATTTTTAGCATCCTAATTAAGTTTCATCAAATTTTCTACTAACACCATTAAATCAAGGAGAAATTACTAAAATACCCTTATTTTTATTTTATATTTCCCCTTACAAAATATTGTATTTTTATACTATAAAAAAATTATAATTATTCTTATACCATGAAAAAAACAAAAAATTTTACCATGAGAAAAAAATTTAATTCATTGAAAAAAAAAGGTGGCCACAATAAAGATAGATATCCTAGAAAATTAACTCAAATTTTATTATACTGGTCCATCATGTTTTTCTTGAGGTCCCGTTTGGTTCGTGTCATTCTGGGAGGGAATCTGATTCCATGTGAGATTACCAGGAAAGTGTATAAAATCTAATGTTTGGTTGGTGGTAATGTTGATGGTAATTGTGGGTCCCACTAGAATTAAAATCCACCCATGTGGGAAAATAAGGTGGAATCAGATTCCCACCCTTTGTGGTGGTAATCTCAAATTTCACAAGGAATTCTAAATTAGATTACTACTATACCCTTTACAAATTAATGAAATTAATATGTATATCCACTCTATAATAAATAGCCTCTTTTTTTTTCATTGGTTTATATAGTTATTTTTATTTTTTAACTAAAAATTTCTGTTATAATTTTTACATGTGATATAAAAAATCATAATTGTGTATTAGATATTAATTTATATTTTAAAATTAGTTTTTATTTTTGTAGATGAGTTTAGATATTATTATAATTGATATAATATATGATGTGTGATGTGGATTTAGGCCTAAAGCAATACCTCTCCATCCTAACTAATAAAATTGGTTATTTATTTTTTAAGGGAGTTCATAATATTTAACTGATGTAGAAAAATTACTATTATTATATGTTTAATTACATAATTGATTATTTTATTTATTTGCATTCATTAAGTATTTATAAATTATTTATTTATATTATTGTGATATAGATAAAGAAATAAATTTTATAAGCATATATATAATAGTAAGGGTATTTTAGACATTTAAATCAAATTCCTTGTCATTTTCCATGTATGAACAAAACATTTGAAAATGATTATTTGAAGAAATACACTAGCAAACCAAACAGTATGATGGAATTAGGATTTCTGGTAAAATAATTCCTGGTAAACCGAATCCTGATAAAATAATTCCATTTAAAAAAATGACATGAACCAAACAGGACCTGAAAATCATTCACATGCCCCATCATGAAAATATGGCAAAAAATCACACGTAGTCAATTAATTTATTATATATTCATGATTGTTGCTGAGGAACGATGAAATCCAGAAAAAAAAACAAAAACCTAACTCTTAATTCATGAAAAAATAGGAAGGAAGGAGAGAAGAAAGGCAAATGACAGTTTGAAAAGAACAAGAAATCAATTAAGTTATTATATTTAATTATTTACATGATAGAAGGTATGATGCCAAGGTTCTTTTTGTTTTTTTCAAATTATATGTTTGAAAGTTAACTCTTAGTTAAATTTTTTTTATACTTAAAAAGTGAGAGAATGACATATTTGTTCATTAATTTTTTTTAATAGTATATATTTAAATATATTATTTATGATAATAAAAAATAAATAGCATGTTTTTTTAGTTTACATGCAAAGAAACCAAATAGGGCCTCATTTAGATGGGGGATGCATGGTCAAGTCCTGCCTCCAGGAAGGAAATCCAGCCCTGTGGGCTGTGTTTGTGGGCTTTGGCCCGTCTAAGTCATCCAGTCCGGGCCTATGATGTACCAAAAAAAAAAAAAAAAAAGAAAAGCTATTCTCATTAGGGGTGCAACTTGGGCGGGTTGAATCTGACCTAACCCGGTTCATGGGTGGGTTCGAATTGGAGTTTTTCTCTATTAGGTTCAACCCGACCCGAACTTGAACTAACCCGAACCCAATTCGGGTCGGGGGGTTCAACCTGCATGTTAACAAATGTTATGCTGTCATAACAACATACCTATATCTAAAACTTTAAATTCTTAAAACACAATAAACAATTACACAAATCAGAGCATCACTATATTTGTTGTGTTCGAGTTAATTAATCAGAGATATTCACTTTTAATTATTTGTATATAAGGTTTAATTAATAATTAATTAGAGTTTGTTGTGTTATTTGTTAAATTTTTTTTTATGATCTTTTAAGTGTTAAACCCGAACCTGAACCGAATCCGCGGGTTGAGGTTGAGTTCGGGTTGAACCCTTCGGGTTGAGATCAGGTTCGGGCTCGGATTCGAGTTGAGCTCTATGCATCGCGGGTTAAAGTTGAATCCGACCCGAACCCGACCCAACCCGCTCGAGTTGCACCCCTAATTCCCATTACCTATTTTTAAACCCACCACCCTATGAAAACTTCTCTAACCCCAAACCCTAACCCAGCACCCACCCATTTTTTTGAATCAGGAACCCCTCTGTCGGCGATTTTTTTTCATTTCTCACTGTGCCTCACATCAAACCCTCTTGAACAAGCCGGAGAAGAAGCCAGAGAAGAAGCCGGCAACGCCTAGATCTCCCGCCGGGACTAAGCCGAGTAAGCCCTTCTCCTGGCACATTGACCATCTCACGTTGGAAAAAACAGGTGAATGTGTATTTATTGTTTTTCAAATTTCTTTTGAAATCAAAAGTGATTGGTGATCTTATGAGTGATATTGTTGATGATGTATATAGTGTAAAAAGTTAGTTTTTTTGTGGATAGGAAGCTCTTTTTTTTGTTTTTTTGAGGAATCTAGGGTTTTGGAATGAATATGGAACAAATTTTGGTTTGAGAAATGTAGTGTTTTGGAAAGAAAATTATTATTATTTTTTTTTAGAAATTGAGGGTTTTGTTTGGTTTACAAATGAATCATGTTATTTGAGCTAAAAATCATAGATTTGTATGTTGAAGTTTGAAAAATGTTGATCAACATGTGTATATTGATTTAAAGTTGTATATTGGTTTTTGATTTTTTTTTTTTTTTTGAGGAAATGGTACTGTATAACTTGTCAACATGTTACGATAGTCTGAATCTTGCCTCAAAAGCAAGGAGGGAGGAGAGGATAGAAATTTGAAAGGAGGGGAGTAAAAAAGGGAATCGGAACTAGGAAGTGCTCTCACAATCAGTGGGAATCACTACCCGAGCTCCCAAACAACAAAATTCAAAATCGTAAATGAACAAAAACAACCATCACCCGAGCCCCAAAGCCATTTCTGACCCGGATCAATTTGTAGCTTCCTTCGCACTAGCCGCACCTTGAGTGCCCCTACCAACGAGCAACCCCAAGACGAAATAAGGAGTAAGACGTCGTCCCAAATGTTCTCAACATAAAACCTTTGCCCTGCAAAGAGGAGCTTGTTTCTTCCTAACCAAATCGCCCAAAGAATGGCCGTGATTATAAGTTTAAACACTCGGGATTGCAATCTTGTTGAGCCTTGTCTGGAATAATTTCTCATTTGCTCCCGCAATTCCGTCCGGTAGGTGAAGCTAGTATGAATGCCCGTGGCTGAACCGATATATCTCCACAACAAGAGAAGGTTTTAGCGTGATAACTACAAACCAGGTAGATATCCATTAGAGAGCTAATACATAAGTCGATCATGTCGTGGAAGCCAGTGTTGTGCCCAGCAGCTAGTGTGCAAAAGACCATCTTCGTTAATTTTTTTTTTCATCTTTTCTGTCTAGTAAATTTTCATCCAAGTATCGCAAGAGAGTGGGTACTGTTATGTATTGGTACTTTGATGATACCAAGAAACTTAAGTTTGAGTTTTTCTGTCTATGTGCCTTGAATCCCAGGATGGACATTGCACTGTTTAACTGTATACAGTGCCTTCTAGTCATACATACCATACTTCCGATGCGTGAAATGATGAACCAAGTAACTTATTAATAATTATAATCAACTTTTTTATTCACAAATCTTTCCTTGCTCAGTACACCCTGGACCACTCTGTTGTACACTTTGTGTCGGCTGATTAAGGGCTGGCCGCCTAAGGGGCCAATTTCACCTTCAGCGAAGCGGCTGAAGGTCAATTCCGCCTAGGCGGGCGCTTAATCCTGCCTAGATCCGCTTTTTAGAACATTGATTTGGATGAATAGGCTGCCACTGTTCCTTTTGCATTGACTGTATGTTTTATATGGGGGCTCTCATTTTTGGTATTTTTGTCTGTTAGTCTACAAGGATGGTTGGGCTATCCACTGGGGAGAAGCATTTTATTTTTGGTGGGATTGCACAAGACCTTAGGTCCGACGGGCGTCAGAGGTTGCATTACCGGCCAATCTCTGTTGAAACTGGAGTCATTCCTCAAGTAGGATAATTTTTTTATATGCATTGTTTTTGGTTTTCCTGATGGCACCAAAGGATAACATTCTTTTTATATTGCTTGTTCTTTCATTTTTTTTTATATGTATTTGTAGGCAAATGGTTCTGCACGAGTTAGAATTGGGGCGACAGATGTAATTGCCAGTATAAAGGTACTAAATTGCAATTTCATTTGATGATTAATATGATGTTCAATCGAATTAATAATTTTGCTTCTATAACTTAGTGGTTACCCCGTGTACTTTTTTATTTCTTGGAATGTAACATGTGGAGGTGGATTTTCAAGTATCCCTTCCTGGGCCGGATCTTCGTTGATCCGGGCTTCTGAGATGGATCCGGAGAAATGGTTTGCGCCTGAACTCCTTCCTTCGTCGATACACCTCGCCTTGATCGGAACGGAGTGCTCCTCGTCGTCTCCGACTTCCAAACACCTGTCACTCACACCAGTGTGGTGCCGGCTAACGCCCCTCCGACGCTCAAGTCAGTGATCCACCTTTTCGAGGGAATTTAGGTATTTTTTCACGACTAAAGCGAGAGGGAAGAGTGTATTGCATACCTGAGGAGGGAGGGGTAACCTCCCTTTTATAGCGGGTCGGGGCGTGCCGATCGGGACCTCGAGGAGTGTCCATAGCGTGATATGGTGCTTCCTGCTAGGCCTACGGATTCGGGACACGTGGCGTCTAGGGATCATCATTAACCTATAACGGTTTCCCTGACGCCTCGTCCTTTTTGTCGTCAGAGAATATTCCCTTCGCCAACTGTCTTGAAGAAGACAGGGGAGGGATCCATATCTGGTTTGTTACTTAACTCGGGCACTGACGTGCCCTGGCCCGAATAGGTCGCTACAACCTTGTCCTTCGCATGACTTCACCAGATGACTGTGTATCTCTGGTCGGGCGTTGTTGTCGTGGTCACGCCGTGGTCGGGCACACGGTTCGCCCGACTTGACCTACTCTCGTTCGTCCTTACCATCTGCGTCCGGGTTCCCCGGGCCCACAATCTCGTCGGGCGAGGATATCTCCCTTGGGTATCGCCAGATGGGTCTGACCTCGAGGCCCGGCTAGTGGGCCTGCCTCTCTCTTTGGGCTGGCTTCATGTTAATCGCGAGATGGGCTTTATCCGGGTTATTCCCTACTTTCTGTCTTGTTCGGAATTGCCCTCCTACATAACATATGGACCGTAATTCTTATTTCCTGGTATGATTCAATTTGTATTATTAAAATATATGTCAGGAATAGTATAGGAAGCTGATTATATAATTTCGGTGGAGATATGGTCCACAATTATAAGAAGATGAGGGTGTATGTAGTCACATCCAATTTGTGTGTATCCCACGAGTTTACCTGCCTTCCTTGAAAGCCTCTTGTTGTTGCAAGTTTCCAGATGACTGACAAAAAGATTTAGATGATTCTGTGTCAATCTGTACAACAGACATTTTAAAAACTTGTGAGCCCCCTCCCCTCTTGTAGTTTTTGGCATGGCTGCTGTTGGTTTCTGTTTAGTTACCATGCAGGCCATTTCTTGAATATAGAAATTTCTAGAAATTTTCTGTTCCATAAGAAGACATTTTTTTTGGAAATTTCTGCAATCAGAACAACCTGTTGCCATTTCATTTTCCCTTTATATATAATGAACAATATAATCATGGTTCTTTGCACCTTTTTTTTGTGGTAGGCTGAACTTGGAAAGCCAAGTATGCATCAACCTGGCAAAGGAAAAATTTCAATATTTGTTGACTGCAGCCCTACAGCAGCTCCAATGTTTGAGGTCAGTACTTTACCTTCTCATTTATTTATACTTTGCTGGTACTCTGGTAGTATAATTAATGTTAGTTGTGCTGCCAGCAACCTACCTATCCCTTCTGCATTGCAAGATTTGATAAACAACTTTCTAAGGCAGAAGTTTTCATTACCTTACAATTTTAAATAGTATTGGAATCCCACGGTATGTTATCAATGATATCCCCACTGATGTGGGACTTCTATGGCTTGTGGAGAATCGGATATATGTATGTTTTTCGTTAACATCATCATCGTCTTCCTTTTTTTCTTTTTTCTTTTTACTTTTCCCTTTTGAAAAAAAGGGTGGGATGTCTTGGTGAACAACATCCAAAGTAATAGTGAGACAATGTTTCTCTGCCATGATAACACTATTCCAACATCCTTACATCAATAAATCCTGAGAGCCCCATACTGCCATACATACACTACGACAAACCAAGGGCGTGCCTTATTCAATATTAACTCTTTCGTTCCTACTTAGACTCAATACTCATTCTTGCAAGATGCATTTAACCCATCCCCTGAAGAAACCCAAATTACTAATACATGGGCACACACCCTTCATCTTTAATCATAATCTCATATAAGGGCAACCTCCTCGTATGATGCCGAAATACATGCCCCGCCAAATGTTAAACTCATAGTCCCCGTTTGTATTGTGGAATAAAAGTGGTGTAAGGGTGGAATAAGGTGGGATAAGAATAGATAGGGGAAATTAGGTGTTTGTTTAAAGAGTATAGGTTGGAATTACTATGCCAGTATAAATGAGTATAAGAGAGTATAACAATTCTAAGTAACCCATAGGATAAGCTATACTTACTTTATCTATTCTCATGGGCACACATGTCAAATCAACTTTTTACACCTTATCACATCAAATCACCTATCAACACCTCTTATACATCAAAGGGCCTACATGTCAAATCAACTTTTTTACACCTTATTTATATTTTATTCTTTATCAACCAAACAACTCAACATTTATTCTTACGTTTTCCAATAAGAATAGTAAAAAACACAACTAAACAAAAAATTTCTTATTACTGTAGAATTGTTATCTATATTGGTATAGTTATCTGTCCAGAATAACTCAACTCAATTCCTCAATCCAAACGGGGGGATAGACTTTGCTCCTTTGTCCTATGTTATTTTGCATGTATTTTATTTCTTCTGTCCCGTCCTGTAATCATGTGTCATAAATTGGATACTCGTACTCAGGGAAGAGGAGGTGAAGAGCTGTCCACAGAGCTTGCAGTTGCTTTACAAAGATGTTTACTTGGTGGAAAGAGTGGGGCAGGTATTATTTCTTGGTAAAAGCTTGATGCTGAGAAGGTTCTTTGGACATACAGCTTTTAAACTTTTAAACCAATCACATATGATAGAATTCACTCCAAATTTCTGGAACTTCTATGAAAGTGACAAAATAGGACTATCAATTAAAGGGTTCTTATTTTTTGACAGTTAAAAGAACAGATGAAACAAATAAAAATATGTTATGATTACAATCATACTTTTCAATATCTGGTGGCAATAACTCTTGTTATGCCTAAAATATCGAAGAACAAAAGGTTAAACATGCATATTCGTTTTTCAGACTTTTGAAAATTTTTACATCCTCTACTATTACAAATTTGTTTGTTGTGTATACAACAATGAAGTACGAACATGTATACGGGACATGGAGACAGGACATTATAAACATGGTGACAGGATAAATCTTAAAAAAATGGACACTCTTAAAGGAAAGACGAGAATGAATAAATAAATCGTGTATGTCGTATTATAAATTATTTGATAAAAGGAAGCGTGCATTCATAAATTATAAAAAGTTGATATAATTATAACAGCGTGTCAACTGTTATCTCCATTAAGATTTAACATCATTTAGATTTGTCATTTGTGTGAGCATAAATAATAGTTACTAAGAGAGAAAATTAGAGATGTGCCACATAAGTGTCGTGTTTCCACACCATGTCTAAATTTTAGAAAATTATTTTTGAATTTTGGACGCGTATGGGAAATGTTTGACGGAAGTGTCATTCCCTGTGTTCGATGTGTCAGGCCCGCATGGCACTTTAACTGTCCATGCTTCCTTCCTGGATGTATAGATTAATCCTCTCCGCGGAGGTGGCAGGTTTATTCTTGTTTTTTTAAATTCAAATGATATATAACCCTAACTATATAGGAGCTAGATGTTTGCTGTATTGTGCAACACCTTAAAAATGACCCATCCATGTAATCTGGTGTTCGTTGACAATGGGCTATGTGGATAACTAAGAATCTATATGATCTTTGGACGTTGGATATCTATTTCTTGTGCTAATGAATATTCTTTAGTAAAGAATTGCAACATCATTTGTAAGCAGAGAAGTATCAGCAAGTCATAGTACTGGAGCGCTTCTTTAATTTCAGTGATAGTATTGTTTAATTCCAATTTTCATTGACCTCCCGCAGCAGAATTATCTTGCCTACTTCTGTTCTTGTAGTTACCTGTCAAGTTGTTTTTACCACTCAAACTTTATGCATGTGGAAAATAAAAATTCTCTTCTGACAGCTGCATAGTTTTCCCCCTTTTTTCTTTTGATTCTGTAGAGGTTTAATATAATCAATGTTCTTCAGGGGCAGGGATTGATCTTTCATCACTTATTGTCACTGAAGGAAAGATTTGCTGGGACTTATATATTGATGGCCTTGTTGTCAGTTCAGATGGGAATTTGTTGGATGCATTAGGTGCTGCTATCAAGGTTACCCCATGATTGAATTATTTCTTTGCACAGTGGATATTTTTAGAGTTTTCTTTCTGTAGTATTCTTTCTGGAAATCTCTACCCTCAATTGTGTTTGAATTATCAGAATTATATTAAGAGAAACCTCAATAAAGGTTACTTCATGCTTAATAGATGACTCTAAATTACTGGTTTCTGATAAATAGGTTAGTCTATCTCATGTACTGCAAGGTGATGTTTACGACTGGTTTCTTTTCATTCCAGGCTGCATTGAGCAATACAGGCATCCCAAAAGTTAATGTTGATCTTGGACCCTCACCAGATGATCAACCGGAGGTTAATGTAAGTGATGAAGAATTTTTGCAGTTCGACACATCTGGAGTTCCTGTCATTGTAACCTTGACCAAGGTGAATATTTCAATACTTGTTCATTTATCTAAATTAAATTGACCCGGTGATTTGCCTTTCCCCTCTCCAATTGTTGGCATATTATAGCGAGTCCATTTTGTAGAATTTGTGGGAATCCCTCACATATGCCCATAATATTCATAAGAAAACCGATCTTTCTTGACAACATATATTTACATATGGCATTGAAATCATAAATCAAGCTCATTTTTCATCAGAATAAACATTAATCCTTTCTCCACTATGTGTGAGATATGTTTTTTCTTATTCCAGTTTGTCATTCCTAGTGGGTGTGGAAAAAAAGCCTCCATATCACAATATTCTCATGTGATCTCCATTGCTGATATATTCTCAGTAATGGTATTCATGAACTCCTAATAACATAAAATTCTGTGATTAAAACTCCTGTTGTAGCACATCAAATAGTTAGGGCCACTTTGGTAACTCTGGTCCAGAAAGAGAATTCCTATTTTCCCAGGCACTTTCCGTGGAAATGAGGAATGAAGAAAATTTTGCCTGGATGTTAGAAATGACCACAAGAATGGAAGATTTTAAACGCCATTGAAGAATGAGAATGAATGCCATATTACCCCTAAAATCTCATATATTTTAGTTGATACTTGTTCTTTATAGGTCGGTAGACACTACATTGTCGATGCAACATCCGAAGAGGAGTCCCAGATGAGCTCAGCAGTTTCAGTTTCCGTGAACAGGCACGGACACATCTGTGGATTGACGAAGCGAGGCGGTGCAGGCTTAGACCCAAGCGTCATCATGGACATGATATCAGTGGGGAAGCATGTAAGCGAGCAGCTGATCACTGTTTTGGATTCGGAGATATCTGCTGCAGAAGCCTCTGCGACCGACTGAGGACCACTGTAACCTCAAAGCAGAGGAACTTTGATTTAATTTCATCTGTGCATTGATTTAGATTAACTAAACAGCAGAGTGACTTTGACTTTTGGTTGTCTATGAGCCTCTAAATCACTACAAAAAGGTGGTTAACCTAGTGAATTATATAGTTCCTCTGCTAAAGATATTGTCGCTGAGTGATGTCTATTATGGATTTTTTTTTTGCACAATTTATGCAATGTATTTCATGCTAAAGTGATTGGAGAAATAACCAAGGCAATGTTTGGTTGTAAGATTGTAAAACTGATTTTTTGTAAATGCTGGATTTAAAATTGATTTTGCATGAAGCTGTCCCCTTGGTTGGAATTTGCTTCAGTTTTTCTGTTTGGTTACATGAATGCAAAGTGCAGCTTCTGTAAATGTAAAAGCTGCACAATTGTGCTTAATGCAACTTAAGTATAACATTAAAAGTTCATTCTCATTTTGCCACAAACCTTCAAAATCTTCCATGCATCCACTGAAACCTCTTAAAATAGTTTATGATAAACCCCACCAAATAAGAAAGGAATCCATGAAACATAAAACTAACGCATATTTGAAACAATCCCGACAACCAAATAGGTTACAATTACATCACATGTGGAAAACTAATCATATAGATTAAGGGAGATTCTTAATCAACATTATTATTATTCAAAGGCAGGCCAATATCTGTTGCAGTGTTAAGAGAGATTCTTAACACGCACACGCGCGCGCAAACACAAACTACTTTGCTGCTCTTGTAGCCAACAATTCCTCTCTCTTCCTGCTGAAGTAAGTATACATGACTTCGCGAGAAGGGAGGCTTCCTATGATCATCGCATCGCCGGAGAAGTCTTTCATCCACTGGAGAAGGCGAGGGACGGTCATATGATCCACCAACTTTATGTTCACTACATCTTCGATCGCCTCGAACCACCACGCGATCCATCCTATCACGATATCGGCGTAACCGATGGTTTCCCCATTGAAGAACTTCTTCCCCTTCAGACCATGATCTTCTAGTACTTTGAAGCTTTCTATCAGTCTAACCATAGCCTTCTGTTGATCAATTCCGTCGTATAGTAAGAAGTTGTAGATCGCCCGTCGACACTGTGAGAGGTTCAAGAAATGATTAGTTTGTGATTGATGTTAATTTTTTTTGTTTCAATTAGGTTGCTCATATCAAGATTTTGATGGGTTGATGTTCTTGCATATGATGCATTTTGTTTTGCACGAGCTTTTACTATATGAATTTCACTTGTTAACAGCTTCATTTTTCAAATTTTTTATATAGGACTACTACTCTGGACTAAAATTAGATAGATTGTTTGTTCGAAGGGAAATATCCAAATAAAACCCCCCTGCAAACTGACTGAAATCCATATAACCTTTTGACTTTTCTTAAAATCTATATAACCCCCGTGAAAACACCTAGTAAATCTAAATAACCCCCCTGAGTAAAATTTCCATGGATAGATCGTTGAATATTTTGTGAATATTCTGTTTGGTTAATCCTGGTTGAAAACACAATATACTAAAAAACCCCTTACAATGTATTAAAAATGTAAAAAATCCTATAAAAATAACTATTTTATCCCTCTAAATAGATTATAAAACCCTATTCGAGAGATAAAATCGTCATTAATAGAATATTTTCTGTATTATTAATATATTGTATGGTTTTTTTGGTATATTGTGTTTTCATTCAGGTTAACCAAATAGAATATTCACAAAATATTCATCATCGGTCAATGAAATTTTTATTGAGGGGGCTATTTGGATTTACTAGGTGTTTTCAGGTGATTATATGAGTTTCATGTAAAGTCAGAGGGTTATATGGATTTCAATCGGTTTATATTTGGTTGTTTGGATTTTTCCCTTGTTCAAAAAGAACATTCTTCGTTGAGAAGTCACTTTTCATGGAAATACTTTTACATATAATTTCATTAAAAGATTGGATTTGTTCTATCCGGTTCACAGAGTCATTGAAAACATTATGAAATACATTTTTATTTAAAAAATGTAGTATATGCATATATACTCAGTATGAATTGAATACATTAGTAACATGTCAATTAAACAAAATTAAACAAATTGAGTGTATCAACGCCCTTACAAATATTGATTCGATGTTAGTATATCATACTAATGTTCAACACAAGAATGCCTAAAAACATAGATGAGAAATTCTGTTGTGCATGTGTGCATTTTTCACCTTCTCTTCTCCAAACTTGGCCCAAAAACGGGCGACCACTCGCTCGCCGGGATCGTCGGGCAAGAGTGGTCTCCCTGATGACCTCCAAGCCTCCTCTATGTACTCAAGGATGACAACAGACTCGGCGATCGCCGCGCGTCGTGGACTAGCACCGGGACCTGTTTGTGTATGAGGTTGTACATCAAGAGAAGGTCACTCTTGTTGGTCAGGTCTTCTCCTATGTACTCAAATTCTATCCCTTTTAGTTTCAGAGCCCATTCCACTCTGCAGCTAAAAGGGCTGGGAACTGTCCCAAGCAGCTTCACTTCTCACATTGTTAATTGTGTTTTTGTGGAGCAATATGGGGGCACTTATGCTCTCAATTTATAGGAGAGATTGAGGTACCACTTGGATAGAGACATAAATTATTTTAGATACTTGGAGAGGAAGAATAGAGGTGAATAAGATCAATAAGTTGTTTGCTTGCAAGCAATAAGAGAGTATAGCTATGCCAAAATATTTGAGAATAAAATGATATTGATATTTCAGGTCCCTCTGAAATTGTATTATTCCACCGAATTTATTTTACTGATATAAAAGGAACCTACATATCAAATCACACGTTATTAAATCAGGGGACTGACATGTCAAATCAATTTTTCACATTTTCTAAATCCTTATTTACATCTAAAAAGCTTTTGCTATATTGACAAATATTAGTGTATTTTTTCTTTGAACAAATGATTTTTAAAAAACAATTTCATACACTACGGCATCATAGTGTATCAGCGGCTGGGGGCCACTTCTGGGACCGCAGATGGGGTTACACTTTTTTTCTCTAATATAAATCTAGTCTCATATGCGTCAATAGAAAATCATATACTCACATTAACGAGGTATATGCTTCGATGAAAATCGAATGTTTTACAATTAGTAATAAAGGCAAAAAATGAAAACTTTTTACTTTATTAAAGAAATCAAAATTTACAAAATAAATAAAAAGCACCAAATATGGGGATGAAAAACAAAGTAATGACACGTGAAGGGAGAGAGAAAAGGAGTTTGGGATTTCTAAAATTATGGATGTTAATCGGGGTGAGAGATTTAAGGGTTATTTGAGGGGACCAGGTTAGGTCCAATACGCATTGGATGCTCTAACGCAATCGTGACCGTCTGATCTTATTGAGTTATTATGACTGAAATATTATGTGAGATTTTAAAATTAAAATTAAGATCAATTAAATTATAATATTTCTTTTTTGGGATTCAATTAAAATTTTGTATCTCAAAGTGATAAGATCGGATGATCACGCATATTGGACCTAACATAAGAGAGATTTAGGGGATAATGTATAGTGATACATATACGCGAGATGTGCAATCTGGGCCGGGCTATAGTCTGGCTCAACCAACACATGGCTCCATCTTGAGCATGTATCTCATTTAGGGCTAGTAAATGAACCAAGCTGCTCGGGCTCGGCTAGGAATCGGCTCGGTTTAAGCTCGTTCAGGCTCGTTCAATTAGACAAATGAGTGAGCTTGAACAATTTTTAAAGCTTGGTTAGGCTCAGGACATGGATCGAGCTTCATTTTGTGTTCAAACTCGATTTGTTTGTGTTATAAAAAACTTAGTTGAAGCTTGACTAAACTTCTTTGTAAAATCAGAACATTAAATCAATACAAAGTTACGCTCATTAGGCTCATGAATTTGGCTTATTTAGGCTAAAATTTTATTTTCAACCCTAAAAACCCTATAATGAAGAAGAATGCTAGGCTCGTTGAAGCTCGTGAAATCGACTCGACTCGACTAGGCTCGACTCGTTTACAAACGAGCCGAGCTTGAACATATCAAAGCTCGGCTCGTTCAGCTCGTTTACCACACCCATAATCTCATTAGGTTATGTAGGCTATTTTTAAAAAATTCAAAATTAGTGTATACCATAATTAATTGTAAAAGGACTGCAAGTAACACAATCCATTAATATGTTGATATGAACTTAAAGCAACAACATTTAAACGAATTGGTTGGGAAATTCGTATTAATTAAGGATAAAGCAAGTTGTACAAAGTATCCCAAAATCTCGCCAAACTCTAGATCTAGATTTTAATGATTTAAATTGATCACGTGAAAAATAAGCATTTAAGAGGTTAGATGTCTATCCAACGAGTCTTTTTATTATAAATAAAGATGTCTTCTATGTATCTTTATATGAAAAAATATATAATATTTTATATAAATTTGTATACATTTATATAAAGACATAAGGCTAAGGTTGTGTTACATAAGGCTAAGGGTGTGTTTGGATTTGAGGTTGAAACTATGATATTCTTAAAATCTTATATTTCAAACTTAATGTTTGGATCTGAGTTTTAAAATTTTTAGTTTTTCAAACACAAAATCTACTTAAACTCATATCCAAATGTATCCTAAGGGCTAGTTTGGCAATGGAATAAGGTTTTGATGATAAATTATCATAATTATAAGGGATAAAAAGTTCACCAACTTTGTTCATATATATACATTTGTTAAAATTGTGATAAAAAGTGGGGATAAATGCTATCATAGCCTTTAGGTGGAATAAAATATCCCCATTTTTATTTCAAAATCAGGACAACTGTCCGCAATTTATCCAAATTATTTTTTATACCATATGGGGATAAACTATCCCCTAATTCACTTATCCCCGTAATTACCCCTTATCCCAACACTTATTCCCTTGCCAAACCAGCCCTAAAGGTGAAACTCAGTATATCTAAACTCTTTTTTACCACAAGCTTTATGAACTCATGGTTTTCATGTTTCATTCCTTTTTAAACTAATCAATTTAACCGAATTTTAAATGCTTCACATAATATTGTTATGAGTCATTATTATCTTAAGTTCTCTATAGTGGGAAGTTCATTTGTTTATGAAATATCGTTCATTTGATTATGAAATATCATTGTCATGTGAACATGCATACCAAATGCATGTAGTCAAAGCCTATTAACAGAATCATTCCTCCAAGAAAATGAATAAAACTAGCTAGTTTTATAATGCATTTACACACTATCATACACTGCTCCGCGTGCAGTTCTATTTTATCAAACAAGTAATATATTTTATTATATGAGAATAAAAAAGTTTATTGCTTGCATAAGGGTATATGATGCTGCGTAGGCGAAATCTAATATTCAGCACGAATAATAAAACGAAGGAAATAAAATAAATTGTATTCATAAAAAACTTTTAATTAATTATGTGATTAATTGCTTATTTATAGAGCAGACAATCCTACTATCTCAACAAATCTCTCAAAGCACAAATTTATCTACCAAATTCTAATTAAACAAAATTTAAATTTAAAATTCAAATTTAAAATCAAATCCTAATTAAAAAAAATATCTGAATGATATCTGAATATTAATTAATTATAATTATCCAAAAAAAATATGATAAATCTAACAAATAAAATTAAAATACTAATAGTGCAAGTTATCCATAATCTTCCATTTGGTGGTCAATGATCCAATGATCCATGATTTTTGTTGCATCAATATATATAATTCATTTTTAAAAATAAAATTACATATAAGTAACATGATCCATAAAGTTGTAAATTTTCAAAAACTTGGCCAAAATTCATCAATCTACATAATGAAACAACATTTGCTTGTGAGTAGAATGAAACAATATTGCCTTACCTAAATATATTTCAGTGCATTTATTAAGATGTTAGCAATTAAGCTTAAAAAATGGGAATAATTTGGTTTTACAGTGCCACCCTTTCTGACATATTTGAATTAACTGAATCCATATAATATAGAAAGGTAAAACATCTCTATCTGTTTGAATTTGAGATTTTTTTTTGTTTTTCTTTCTATTAGAAATCGTAATTTGTAATATTTTGATACACTACTCCTAAAAATAGACTCACATTCCGGATCATACGAAATTATTTTAAGATCATACACGGATGAAATTTTCCTTCATAACATTTAAGAACAAGTACGGCTAAAATAATGGCTGGATGTACATAACATTATCCTTCATTCATTTGTAATAGTCATACTGCTTGTCAACTAAATCAATGATGGAAGGTGCCATTTATGAGTACACCCACCCAATTGCCATCATTATTGACAATTTGTTATACCGAGATTTCATAGTGTTTTAAAATCAAACAGTTCAATGAATTAGAAAAAATATCGGGTCAAGGGGCACGGGTTCAATCATCACACATCAAGTCAATCAGATTTGAACCGTGACATAATTATAATATAATAAATATATTAATTATCGACACTAATAAAGAAATATGAAATATTTTATAAAAACTTTGCATTAATTTTTTTTAACATCGTAACATGATTTTAATATATAAAATCTAAATTTTTATTAGACTCCATATGCTATCAAGTTATTAATAACAAATTTTATGAATAAAGAACTGATTAGTTTAATCAACCTGTGCTTGTTCACAAAAACCGCCGGTTCAATTGGTGGGTTGATTAAGTTTTACCGGTTGTTTATATCATTGGATTTGAGGGGTAAGTCGAACTGGAATTTAAAGCGGATGAAAATTTAACCGATTTAACCGTCAGGTCAGGTCGGGCTTTAATACAGTGAGATTTCATTGATAAGGGCTTTTGCAAGTACGTGATGATTGATTTTTTTATGACAAGAAACCCATCAGTTGGGGAAAAGGTTTCAGATGCACATAATCATAAAAAAAAACTTCTACGTCAAATATAGATGAAAGAATTCAAACTCGAGATATGAAGGAAGCAAATTGATATAGGATACCGATATATAGTCGAGTGATTCAGTGCGGGAATGCGGGAATGTGGGAAACGACGTCGATCGTTTGATCGCGGGTCCATCGCATCCAACGGTTGAGATGAATCGCCCCCGACCGTCCGATGCGATGGACCCGTGATCGACGGCCCGTGATCGCTTCCCGCACGACCGCATTCCCGCACCGAATCACTTCCCCCGATATATAGGATGTGTTGATTTTTTTTTTAAAATTTACTTTAATTTAGTCTTCAAAAGACAGTGCTTGAAAATTTGTCGTTTATAATAATTTATTATTTTTTTAATAAATTTGTTCATTTAGAGTTTAAATAATCACCTTTTGTTAGTAGAAGGTGATTTGAGAGTTTTTAGGATCTTGTTTGGTTATTTTCCTAATAATCTTTATTAATGTTTGTGAATTGTAAAAGTGATGGACCCTTTAGGGATTATCATGAGGGAGCAATTCTCCCTAGGATTGAGTTAGTTGACTTCCAACATAAAACCATGTAGTCACTACAGCAACGATAATTTTATAGATAAGATGTGTTGATGTTACAATGTTGTAGTTATGTCTCGATCTGGTGTATCACATCAAACTATCATGTTGATCATGGTGAAAAAGTTATTTTTTATGTTCGATCTCTGGTTTGTTCATGGTACCACTTGTGAGACCCTAGGTATCTTTGATAAGAAAAGAAATACTAATTTTATTTAATCTTATTTTCAAAGGAACTCCTAATACATATTTATAGCTAATTAAACTCCTCACACATTAAAGATATGTAAATTTTATCTTAACAAGTTAATAAATATTATCTAATTAAAGACACATCACAATCTAATGATAAAGATAATGATAAAACTAAATAAATAAAGATAAAAACTAAATTGAGTAGTTTGAATTGGTTCACAACATTCATGGTACACGAAATATCCATGAATCCAAGGATTCTCATATGAAGGTTGGCTTTTCAAGCTTTAACTGTCATCTTCACATTGAAGAACTCCAAAATTGGTTGTCTAAAGTTTTACTTCAAATACATAGAGATTCAGGTTGGAAAGGAAGCTGAAGCTCGTGGCCTACGTACAAGTTGAACGGAGGGTCCGTTTGGCTCCGCGGCTTGGAACACTGTGTTTGAAAACTCGGCACAGCGGTTGAGAAACGGTGTTTCCATGTGTTCGAAAATGCAAAAAAATGGTCATGTACCGCCACCACAACCCTTGATATGCCAACGCTAGTGTGGGCCCTATCGAAGGAGGGTTGTACGTGTACTTGCCAACCCGCAAATGCATATTAATATGGAGGTGATCGAAGGTGACCGTAGGAGATTGAAGGTGAGCGGAGTGAGGGAAGCGAGGAAAGTGAGTACGGTTGCCCTTGGGGAACGGAGTTTATGAGCGTTGGGATGGGAGGTAGCGTTCGTGTTTTCAAATGCAAACTCAACTCTAATGTAGTCCCAAATATAGAGGCCCAGAGTAGCCTATACATTGTGTGCCATGACCCATCAAAATATTCATTCTCGTTCCAAATATCAATATTCAGATTCAATAATAGAGCCTTTTTGCATACTTAAATATATATATATGGTCTATAAATAATACCATTACTTTTTGCATCAATTCTTTTAAACAAAATATGAATTTGAAGATGTAACTTTGGTTAGGCTTAAAATGAAACAAAATAATTTAAATAATTATAAAAATAAATGGGAGAAGTTAATTTTGAAAAAAAATATATTTAAATATTAATTTTAAAATACTAAAAAAATCAACACAATTTTTATCCCCCAGATTTTGAGGTGGGGCATTAGGAAACCGCCTACTCTGCCTATACCCACCTAGGAGGCCAGGACCCATCCTGGATTGAAACACTAATCACAGTTTATCCAGTTTGTCGTTCTTCACGGTTTCCTTTGGGGTAAGCGGGGTGGCCTGCGGGCTGGGCTCGTGGGGGCTGGGGGGCTCAGGCAGGTTTCTCATCTGCTTGGGGTCCTAGTCCTATTGGCTTTGTATTTAGTTATTCTAATTAATACAATTCGTGGTAGCTCCGTCTACCTTTGCTTAATAATAAATAATAAAATAATGAAGAGCAACTTCTCAGATCATATTCACGCGTCTTTATTTCAAGAATTGAAATTTCAAGACTTCAATTCTTCGTCTGCGTTGGCCTTTATATAGTAGCAAGTCACCTTTATTTCCTTCTGTTTATACAATATAAAATAACAAGAATTAAAACAGACATAGTTATTCACTTAATATTCATTTTGTATGTTAAAAAAAGCTTCTTTGTTCATGTATCTGTATATTTCTCTAACACAAAATAAATAATAATCTGTCAATTATGATAAAATCCTATATAAATTTTGAGATGGAGGAAAATACATAAAAATCCCTTAGTCCCCGTTTGGATAGCGAAAATGAGTTATTCTGAATAGATAACTATGTCAGTATAGATAACAAATCTACATGAATAAGAGATTTTCTGTTTGGTTGTATTTTTTTTATTCTAATTGGAAAACGTAAGAATAAAGATTGAGTTGTTTGATTGATAAAGAATAAAATATAAATAAAGTGTAAAAAATTTGATTTGACATGTGGACCCTTTGATATATAAGAGGTGTTGATAGGTGATTTGATATGATAAGATGTAAAAAATTGATTTGACATATGAGCCCATAAGAATAGATAAAGTGAATATAACTTATCCTATGGGTTTCTTAGAATTGTTATACTCTCTTGTACTCGTTTAAACTGGCTTAGTAATATCAAGTTATACTCTGCAAACAAACAACCATTTTCCTTATCCATTCTTATACCACCCTTATACTACCCTTATACCCGCTTATTCCGTTTCCCAAACGGGGGGCTTAAAATTTAAAATACCAAATAAGCCATTTTTTTAAAGAGAAAAATGCATATAATTCCCTATAAACTTGCTTATATCCATATTAGTCCCAGTGTTTTTACTAAATCCAAATAACTCCCTACAAACTTAATGTAAATCCATAAAAATCCCTGGGTTAAAATTTAGTTAACAGAATTGAAATATTCCGAGTATATTCCGTCTAGTTAACTCTAGATTAATAGTAGATGTGCAAATAAGTCCCTGAAAATAATTTAAAATTCACATAGATCCCTAAAAATTATATTTTTGCTCCTCCCGACTGTTACATATATGTCTGTTGCTCCCCCACACCCCCATCGCTCATATATTCCCTCTCCTCTCCCCTCTCCCTAACCATTTCTTCTTCCTCTGATTTTAATCATCCCCTCTCTCCCATTCAATCTCTGCCTCTCTATATTTTCATCTTCATTCTTTAGTACGCCAACAAGTATATGATGTCTGAAATGGTAAGTTTTTTTTTCTTGCTTTGATGGTGTTTGACAGAATGCCTAAATAAAACTTATTTATGTTTTTTTGTCATCTAGCTCGCATAGCGCCATTGTTAGACCCCGTCACACGTATGTCCGCCCACGGGAATGCCGATGTAAGAAGGGTGAATGCGTAGTTCTCACATCTCGCCAAGAACATAGCAAAGGAAGGAGGTTTTATTATTGTCCATTCAATAGGGTGGGTTCTTATTTATTCGTTTTAGTTGGATTAATTTCAATTTGAAACTGTTAAATCTTTAACTGCTTTATTTTGTATTGCAGTCACCTCAGGATTGTAGATTTTTTGAATGGATTGACAAGCCTAGTCACTCCACAATTGATATCAAATTTCAGCTGATGCACCTTGGGGCCGTAGTGGAGAAGAAGTTCAATTTATTGAAGAACATGCAGAAATTTATAATAGTGTTACTAGTTGTTATCATTTGCAAATCTATGTATTGAGATGAGTTTATTTGTCCAATGTTGATTTATAAATGATGAATTGATGTCAAATGTTAATCTATTTATTATACATGGTGATGAGACCAATTTCTATTGAACATTATGAGTTGCTGCTTGTTCTTTTGAACATTATGAGCTGCTGCTTGCTCTTGATCATGGTGTTGAGACCAAGCTGCTGCTATTGAGTAAATCAATGCCTATATTAGTTGTCTGAATGCATGCCCAGAAACAAGTTTGGAGTACATGAATGTATTATTTGCTTGAACTAAAGAACATTAATTCAAGCCTGTATATATTCATTCAAGCCTGAATTGAACTAAACAACAAACACATCAACACCTGTATATATTAATTCAAGCCTGTATATATATTCATTGAAGTCTTAACATCAATATCTGTATAAATTCATTCAAGCTTGTATATATATTCATTGAAGTCTTAACATCAATATCTGTATAAATTCATTCAAGCCTGTATACATCAATATGAGCAGAACATCACATACCTGTCGACTTATTTTCATCACAAACTAAATAAATGTCACAAAATAGCACAAATTTGTAAACATCATAGGCTGAAATAAATAACATACCTCATTTAAAGTGTTTACATCAAACATGCATCACATAATACATTTAACAAAAAAAAACGTCACTATAAGAGCCACTATGTTGTTCTCCCACTTCATCTAATGGATCCTGCTTTTGTTGATCTTCATTTTCTTCAACAGTATGTTCATCAAAAACCCCATCACAATCCCCATCCTCTGATTCAAAATGCTCCTCTAACTTAGAATCATCTTCCTTGTTGTTATCCAAATGTCGTTCTTCTTCTTCACCATACAACTCATGACGAACCGCAAGCTCTTCAATCCCACCATCTGTATCTACATTCAAATTCTCATTTTCATCTATTTGGCACGACACAACATCTGTTGGGACGAGAGCTACAACATCCTCCTTTTCAACTACATACAAAGTGAACTTTTTGGATCTGTCATTTTCTCTGAAAATTTCTAGAAGCCTTGCATCAATAGTTACATCCACAAACTGTCTTGGAATGATGTTAGGCAACATATACGTGAAGGTGACTTGTCGAGGGTTACTTGTCTTGGACCAAGGACCGATATCTTCCCACAGATCAATCAGAGCGATCTTATCTGCATCTAACAATTGTGTGAATTGTCTGCCTTCAACGTATTTCTGACCGTTGGCAGAATTTACTTGCTTCCAATATCCATCATACACAAAAGTCACTTTGTATATGGTGTCAGCCATGATTCTGTACCCAAGAAGAACAAAAAACGAAAGCAATAACATTCGCTAGCAAATAAAAAATCCCTAAATCAAAGACATGGGAAACCTAACGAATCAAATTAATGAAAATCCTACACATCACAATCTAAAAACCCTAAGAATCACACATTGAAAACCTTAAAAATCACAATCTATCAGAAAACCCAAAAAATCAAGGACATTTGAAACCCAAAATCAAAATGAAAAAAAACCTAAATGACAAACTCAAAACCTAACAACCCTAAATTTGATTTGAAGCTCACCTGATGGTTTCACTTTTGATTCAGATTGCCGATGATTTTCAGTAGGTTGGGCTTGAAGGAAATGAAGCTAGGTTTCACTGTCTACATATATGTGAAGAACAAGGTAGAGAGAAAATGAAGCTAGGCTTGGAGTCACCTCTTCTACTTAGTATTAAGAGCATAATAGTAATTGACCAAGTATGTTAAATTTAACCAACCATTTGGTTATCTAAATTGACAGAAGGACCATAATGGATTTACATTAAGTTTGTCGGGAGGTATTTGGATTTAGTAAAAACACAGTGACTAATATGGCTATAAGCAAGTTTACAGGGAGTTTTATGCATTTTCCCCCTTTTTTTTTTAAAGAAAAAACAAATTCTATCCAAAAAATTATTCGTCAGTCACTTTACCACATAAAATGACGTAATTATTCTCTAATATAATGTGATGCTTAAATATCCCCTGTAAGTTTCACATTGTTCACGTACAAGAATTGAAAGAAGCAGCAAAAGCAATCTCAAGCAACCATGTAATGCTCTCTGTTCATGATTTCAAGTATTGTTTCTATACAAGGATTCAGAGGAGCAGCAAAAGCAATCTCAGGCTCAACCATATTCAGCTCTGTCACTAAAGATTTTCATGTATCCCAGATCATGACAACGGCAATCACTCCGACACCAAACACCACGGCCAGCCACCTGCTGAACGGTGAGTCGATTGGGACGGGCCGCTGCGGCACGTAGCCTTTGGAGAGGAGATGGTTTATCGAGACGTATATGAAGACGCCGCAGGCGAGGCCCATCGAGATGGCATAGATCCAGTCTGCCACGTTGCCCTGCGTCGTGGTGTCAATGACAATGCCGATGACCACCCCAATGGGGCTTGAGATGGCGAATGCGAACGCGTAGGCCGCACATGAGAGGAACGGGCGGTCCGGAATCATCCGGAGGAGGGCTATGCCCATCGCAATGGCGGCGAACACCTTGTGGAGGCTGACTGTCCACAGGACTTTCCAGGCATCTGCTTTGTTTTCTGTAGCATGGATATGGTGTTTGGTGATGTTACTTGAAAGAAAATGACATGATATGAAGAATACCAAACAAGAACTAAGAAAAATTTCATATCAGTACATACTGCGTACATCTATATGTGCTTGGATAGATGACACATTTTCATCAAAATACAATGACGGGATTTCCATCAAAATGATTTTTAGCTCTTTGATAGACACATATCAATGGTACGTACTGATTTGAAATTTTTCAAAAAGCTACATACAATCATATTGTTTGAAGATTTTCGATCAGACAAGCAGCTAATGGAATGGGGAGCCTTGTCATTAGTTCAGAACTAGTTTGGCAAAGGAAAAATTCGCAATTCAGTATAATTCAGGTTATGTTTGGGAAAAGATAAAGAGAAGTTCATAAAAATATAAAAAATACAATAATAGAAACAATCATTATAACATGCAAAACCACTGGTTTTAAATCAAATCCATGATCGTTTAATGATGTTATTACATCAAACAATGATGAAGACTTGTGTGTTCAAGTTGTAATATTTAAATTTACGTGAAGCCATCAATAACACACATTAAAAATCTACCAGAGCATAGTCCAGTTGAGCATTTTTTTCCATTTTTATTTTAATTAAGCTAAAAAAGTAATTTATGTAAATGCATTTAATACATGTTTAATTCATTTAACACGTGAATAATTAAAAAAAGGCATGTGTGGTTTTAACAGGAAATAAACTTTTAAAGATAAGTTTGCATTTCATAAGTCAATTAATCAATAATTTGAAACATTGAATAACAAGGATGCAGAATTCATTCGTAATCCAAGTCCAAACTGGCCGATGGATTGTTAACATGAAAAAAGGATATCTAAACCATTTGAAATGATGATTGAAATGCTGCATTCAAAACCTCCGAGTATATGATCTTCCATTATGTGTCCATGTAGGAATGGCATATCTAATATGAATGCTGATAGAAGAATGTAACAGAATAACAAATATCAATCGACATGTCACTTACCAGCAACTCCAATGGCGATGCCCTCAAAAACGGAATGGAAACACAAAGCGACAATCAGAAGCACGCTATCACCAAGTGAACTGGCATTGACAAGTGAATGCTTTGTAGACTGTAACCCAGTGCTACCATTAGCCTGTCAATGCAACCAAGGAAACACAGAGTCCAGATACATTAGGATCAGGACGCAGAGAATATTTAAGAGAGAAATATTGTGTAGAAAGTGAACTAAAATTTATCATTTCATCATCTAAATATCCAGAAAACAATGCTCCAGTGGATGGAATGAAAAACCCTACCATTGTATTTGAAGTCTATCTTCCCAGTACCAAGTGTGATTTTTTAACCCACATCTCTGTCACATAACTCTTTTTTCAAATTACTTGCCAGTCATTCGTTCTTTCACCCATCATAGATGGCGACGAGAAGTAGACACAACAGTCACAAAGGTGCCATCTTTATGGTGTGTACTTCACTTATGCCTTTTCATAAGTTCGAAACTCAGAAATCTCGTGAAAGGTAGAATTTCATAATTCGGGTACAATTCATGTAAAGTTTAAGAATTTTGGAAATATAAAAAATAAAAAAATTAATTATGACACAAAATTAACAATATCTAGATTGAATTGATGATCTCCCTGACACCATTGATGCACATTTAATGCGTGTTTAATATGTTTAATGCGTGAATTAATAATTATGATTTCTTCACAATTTAAACAGGAGTAATACTTTTGTTGAAAAGTGTGTATTTAATATGGGAGTTAATCAATAAAGTGGCACAGTAAGCAGCAAGGTACATACGTAGATAGATCTTCTCACAGTCTGCATGATGGAATCTGGTTACTCCATAATAGGATTTGTTAGAGTTGAATGTATTAAATATGTAAACAAAACATTTGACATAATAGACACAACATCAGAAAACATTGATCTCAACTGTAAAAGGAATTCTTCTCTATCACAAAGACGTTATCCTTTTTTCCAATCTGATTGTTACCTATAAAAATTTATCTTACAAACTCCCATTATCAACTGAAGAGAGAAACTTTTTCTAAGAAAAAAATTGACCACTTGGATGATCTTAATCCACCCACATATCTGAAGATTCAAAAAACTCTATTTTTTGAGTGAATGGTGGGAGCTTGCCACCCAAAATATCAATAAAAGACTGTATTGGTCAAATTTGGAATCAAATTTCAAAAAAGGATTTTTCATAGAAATTGCTCTCAACCAATTTTTGTTTCCATAAAAGCTACTCCCAATCAGTTTTTATTCATGAAAGCTGTTTTCTTTTTTCTAACTCGTCAAAACCAAACTCTGAAACCAAAAGCTAAATTAAAAAAAATAAAAAAATTTGGAACCGATTATCTAAAAACTGATTTTGCGGAAGTAGAATCAATTTGACAATTGGTTTCAAACAGGAACAACAAAACATTTGGTCTTGTCAGTGTGATATAATCATTTTTTACCATAGATAATCAGCCTATTAGGCTTCTAGTAGAGAGCTCTGTCGGATCATATTGGAACTGAATTACTAAATTGTTGAACTAACTCTCAATGACTACATTAGACTAACCCATTCACTGAATCTAAAATGGATCCATTTCTCATAAACCCAATCATGCCGATCAATCAGGATATGCAAAAACATACAAGTTCAGTTTATACCAATTATTCATCAAAATATGACAAATTGCAGCACCATAAATCCACATATCACTATCTCACCTGACTCTGTGATTGCACACCTTCAAAATCCCTCCTACCCTTTCCCTCCTCAACATTCCCTGAAGCCACTGCAATAGATACAAAACTGATCAAACACACAATATATGTTCACCAAGAAATCCAAAACCAACTCAAAATTCAGGCAGTCCATGAATTCATTATCAACAGATACACTCATCAATCAATCCAACATCTACATAAAAAATCACCAAACAACATATACCCAATTTGATTTGAGCTCTGTTACACTTGGTGCTTTTTACATTCTCAAATATTGTCCCATATACCTCGTTAGACGCCTCCCAGCAATCTAATGAATATATATCTCGTAGAATTTTTTTATATTTTCTATAAATGATATCATTCAATTAATTAGAGTATAAATTTCATCTTCTGTTACACTCAGTTATTAGATGATATATATATCTTATTAAAATTTTCTTACACTTACTAAAATGGGAATTCATTCAACTCGAAATGGAGTGATATACATTTTTTATCAAAACATATTTATCATTAGATGATGTTTATTATTTTAAAAAAAATGAAAACTTGTGTGGTCTACGTTTTAGACTATAAAAAGGACTAATGCTACGCTTGGATGCGCAATTGAAACACTGAGATTCTTAGCTTTTCTATCGCAAAATTTTTTGGCTTCAAAAAAGAAAAGTTTAATGCTGAAATGTGAGGATATGCGTTTGTGGATTTTTACATTTTCAAACACAAATCTACCCAAACACATATCCAAACGAAGCCTAAGTGTAACATTTTCCCATACATATATGATTTTTAAAAACATATGCAAAGACGAATGACTTTTGCTGTAAAATGTACTGAATGTAACATTTTCGATTTGATTTTTCAAGCAAACCCAAACACCCACCTCCATCGGACCCCTCCGCAACCACTCCACCCTTCCCTTACAGACGTGCGCGATCACGCAATCCGCGACCATCGTCACCAGATACCCAACACAGGCGAGCATGAACGCGAACGGGTACTCCACCTCCGTCAAGTCCCCGAACGTCTCGTCCGAATCCGACAAGAAGTGCATCATCGCCGTCCCGAGGAAAACCCCCCTGGCGAATTGGGTCCCCATCAGGAGGAACCCCTCGTTCCATTTGAGGAAGTAGGGCGAGATACCGCCGGTGAAGGTGGAAGCGAAGACGATGACGAGGCAGTAGAGCTTGACGGCGATGAGGGATCTGGACCGGAGGTCCGGTGGGTCTTCGACGCCTCCGGCGGTGGGGGCGGAGAGGGGGAGGAGGAGGAGGAGGAGGAGAAGGGGAGGAGACATGGTGGGTGGGGAGACATGGTGGGTTTTGTGGGGTGTAGATATATGGTTTGGGGGGGGGGGGGGGGAGATTTGGAAGTTTTTGGTTGTACTGTGTGTGTTGTGTGGGTGAGAGGGAGTGAAGGAAAGGGGTTTCTAGTTAAAATTATATACTTTAGTATGTATTTATATCATGTTTGCTTAGAAGACTAGAAGAGAGACGATGCAGTAGAGAGGAATGAACATAAAAATATGTTTGTTTAATAAGTGGATATAATAAGAGTTAGTGAGAATAAATTGATATTAGTATTTTAAATCCCTCTTAGAATAATGTTATTGCACCTAATTTATTCTACTAGTATACGGAGGTACATGTATTAAATCATCTGTCATCATCTCTTATAATTAGAGCTATATGTAATCATTTTTTTACATTTTATAGATTTTTCTCCACATTTTATTTACATTTTTCCCGCAAATTATCTATAATTAACCAAACATGAATGATTTTATTATTAAACTTTTCAACGAGGATAATTAAAAATACAATTAAACAAAAATTGACTTATTCTTTATCAATACTAGAATGAAATGAGATCTTGTTTTTATGAACATAGAGAAATTCTGTGTTAACCAATCAGTGGATGCCATGTAGATGATTAAAATGCATATGCACTGATTTTCTTGTAAATAAATCACAAATGGTGAAATATTAATGGAGTTATTTTTTATATGTTTAAGTAGCATGTTTTCATTGGATAACACAGAAATTTTTTGTAATTGTCACACAAATGATCTGAACCCTACTAGAATAATTATTTATTTTAAAATAGTTTATGTTACTATTTAAATGAGGTTTGTATAAAAAGAATCTGAAAAAATTTATAATGAGATATATACCTCAATAATGTAAGTGAAAATAACTAACAAAATATATGAGACTGTTTTAAGATTGTAAAATGAAATGAGTGTAACATGCTCTTTGAGTTTGGAGTTCACAAGAAACCGGGTGGCTTCAAAGATGAATGATTTTATTTTAAAAATCCATGGGTCGAGATGGAAGCATGCATTAGAGCTTGGGCATTACACGTGGTGGGGTGTAAAGGGTTTGGAGTTTGAGCACATGTATGATGGTGTGAGAGTGATTGGTCCTAGGTGACGCGAATTCTTTTTACATTCGTTAAAAAATAAGTTTATTTGATTTGAAATAAAACGATATACATTTTTTATTAGAAAATGTATTTCATTAGACGATATTTATTATTTTAAAAGAATTAAAAAATGTAAGAAATGTCCGTTGGACTCTCCGTAGAACCGTGCCTAAAATTTTCATATATATATATATATATAGAGTAACATACTATGCGGACATGCGGATTAGCTGTTACGTGCGGATCAATTTTTTACCGTTCGATATGATTTGAACGATGCAGATCACTAACAAATAAAGTTTAATTTCGGGCTTGATCTTGACCGTTCGATGACATCCAACGGTTCTGAATGGTGTGCCATTTGAGGGAGGGTTTAAAAACTCCTCCATCGTCTCTCTCCTCACACTCATTCTCAAACCCTAAAACCAACAAATCCTTCGTCGCTCCTCCATCACTCGCTCCTCCACCTCTGGCCTTCCTCCACCTCCGGCGACTTCCATCTACGACGATCTCCACCTTCCTCCATCTCCGGCGACCTCCATCTACGACGGCCTCCACCTTCCTCCATTTACGACGGCCTCCACCTTCATCTACGGAGATCTTCATCTCGTCCTCCTCTGTTCCCTTTCTCTGTTTTTTTTTTTTGAGATCTTTATGGTCCTCCCCCTCTTTAACCTCACGACACCCTTCGCAGGCCCCTCTCGGCCACCCCACCCGATCTACACCCCCTCCCCACTCGGCGACCACCGCGGCAATGTAAGTTATTTTTCATGTTTAGAATTATATTCAGATCATCTAGTATTTTTTTTCTAATTTTTTAGATTTTCAGGTTTATTTTCACATCTAGGGTTATTGTTTTGTGTTTTTTTCATACCTTTGGTTTTTCATATTTTTACATATAGTGGTTTTGATTACTAGGACATGAAAAATAGCTGTGATGAAGGATGACATAAACATATTTTAGTTTTTTCTCTTTCAAAACAATCTTTACAGTTTGGTCTAGAGAAGGATCATATATGAACCACCAATCTCACTATAATTGACTTCATGTCCAATTAGGCACAACTGTATTATAGAACTTAAATTGTTATTGTTGTGGTTAGGGGTGATATTTGCAAGACAACACAATTTAACTAAATTGGTGCCCGGTTTCGTAAACAGTCATATGAGTAGGTTTGGGGGATTCATTTCATAAGTCTCTCCATAATTGGATAGCTTCCAAAGTCTCTTTCCAAAACTGGTTAATTACTGATTACCTGTGGCTGTGTGGGAGTTTGATTCAACAGTGATGTTTGGAGTTAAGAGTTAATGCTGTAGAACTGCGGTTACTTGAGTTAATTACCTAAATTGTTGATGTAGTGTGGTTGTTGAGAGAGTGTGTTATGATTTCTTTTTTTAATTACTGGGTCTGATTGCTTAAGGGGAGAGATGTGGTGTTTGATGAATTATTCTATACGACCTTTTGAAAAGAACAAATGGGCTACCATCCAGCTTCAAATAAGAAGACATGATCTTCCCATTAAGAAAGAGTACACTTCTTCTGAATTTGCTGCAAGTAACTTCCAATTTGGTATCATGTCTTTGATCTCAGACAGAGGATAGTTTTAATAAAATCCAATCTGCATTACCTCACGAAGTAGCAGTGAATGTTTTCAGACGTAAGTTTTAGCATCCATGTGGCCTTGTATAACTGTTTATAGTGACATGGAAAACTGATTAGTTACGGCCATTACAATGGTTTCTTTAATTTTTTGAGTGATCAACATTCATCGATCATTACTAGCCAATCAAACTTCTCCTTCAGTCTGATATTTTGATTCATGGGTAGTGTGTATCATTTGTATGCCTATGCATGCATATCTCACCATGATGATCAACTATGTAAAGAGAATTTATACAATAACAAGCATGCTGTGTCTTTTCATTTTTGAGTGCCACATGGTCTTCTTTTCTGTTTTATGTTTCATTCTCACCATAGTTTTTATGGTATAGCAATTGAAGTTTGTCAAAGTAATTTTGTTTACTCATTGAATAATACTTATCAGTGATTCCAACTTGAATTTGATTATACCATATGAGACTATATCTGTATTCACGCCTGTTAATGTTCACGTGTTTCCTCACAGATCATGAAAGTTGAGACGAGGTTGAATTTTGATGGTTCACCATAGTCTTTGAAGGTTCACCAAAGTCTTTTTACCTTGTTCTCACAGTCTAGAAAAAATAGACCTGGAATACATCAGTTGCAATTACCAACAACACCATGCATCAATCTGGATCTGAAACTCAGACCTGGAACTCTACAATATCGGGTTGAGGATGGATGCTGTGGGCTGGGAAATTTTGGATCTCTATTTTTTTATTGACTACAATTAATTTATTGTTCAGTTGTGTCTTTGTATTTGGTGAAATATCTTATTTTTGTTCTTTGTAAATTGAATGAAACCCAATTTCTTTATTGATGTCAAAATCAAATTTGACTAGATCATTGAGAAAGATCTTTTTGATATTGAAAAATATGTTCATAATATATCTGTTTGTTTTATGGAGAAGTCCGATGGTCCTTTGTATTACAATGTTTTTAAAAATGTTGTGTACTTTGATGATGGTGAAATGATATTCCTCATTATTGAAAAACAATTGCAAACAAAATGTTGCCAAGAACCTGTAGCAGGTTGAATATCTTAAACCAGTTGATTGTTGTTGTGTATTAATGATTCTTTAGATTAATCTTTCAAACATCCAATTAACAAAAACTGAAACCCATTAGCTGAATATACACACAGTTAACAACAAAATCTGGAAAAAAAATAGCAAGCAACAAAATAAATGAAAAAATAAAATCTGCTCTGTTAAAAAAAAACAATTACCAATAATTTTTTTTTAAATCTACTCTATTCAGAAAAAATTGTTGTGTCCTTTGATTTACAACAAGCTTCATATGAAGATGACACCCCCCCCCCTCAAAAAAAAAAAAAAAAAACCCTGCTCTGTTCATAACACAATAGAAATTGTTTAATTGCTTGTCCAAAAACCCCTTTTTTTCAAAGGGAGAACATTTTTTTCAATCATAGACAATAAAATAACATACTTTCTTTTTGTACACATGAAACCCCTCTTTTAAAAAAAAAAAATTCTGAAAACCCTAACCCAACATTCATCCTGGTGAGCCAGTGAGGGAGCTGGGAGGAGGCTCGTAGTGATGGAGTTGTGAGGTTAAAGAGAGGGAGGGCCTTCTGGGAGGTAAAAGATGGGGAGGTGATGGGGGTGCTAGGAGGTGATGAGAGGAAGAGAGGGAGGACCATATGAAGATCAAAAAAAAAAAACAACAACAACAAAGAAAGGGAACTGAGGGAGGACGAGATGAAGATCTCTGCAAATGGAGGAAGGTGGAGGCCGTTGTAGATGGAGGTCGTCGGAGATGGAGGAAGGTGGAGATCATCGTTGATGGAAGTCGCCGGAGGTGGGGGAGCGGGTGATGGATGAGCGACGACAGATTTGTTGATTTTAGGGTTTGTGAATGAGTGTGAGGAGAGAGACGATAGAGGGGGTTTTAAACCCTCCCTCAAATGGCACACCATTCAGAACCGTTGAATGTCATCGAACGGTCAAGATCAAGCTCGAAATTAAACTTTATTTGTTAGTGATCTGCATCGTTCAAATCATATCGAACGGTAAAAAATTGATCCGCACGTAACAGCTGATCCGCATGTCCGCGTAGTATCGTTACTCTATATATATATATATATATAGGGAGCCGATTACATGCGGTTTACGGTCGGTGCGGTGCGCGATCACGGGCCGTCGATCACGGGTCCATCGCATCGGACGGTCGGGTGCGATTCACGTCGACCATTGGATGCGATGGACCCGCGATCGAACGGCCCACGTCGTAAACCGCACCGACCGCACACCGCACGTAATCGCGACCATATATATATATATATATATAGAGGAGTGATTAGGTGCGGCATGCAGTCGCGTGTGGCGTCGACCACGGGCCGTCGATCACAGGTCCATCGCATTAGACGGTCGGGTGCGATTCACATAGACCGTTGGATGCGATGGACCCGCGATCGGACGACGCACGTCGGATCCGCACCGTGCGGCCCGTCGCACGCTATCACTCGGGTATATATATATATATATATAGTCGAGTGATTCAGTGCGGGAATGCGGGAAGCGACGTTGGTCGTTCGATCGCTGGTCCATCGCATCCAACGGTCGATGTGAATCGCACCCGACCGTCCGATGCGATGGACCCGTGATCGCTTCCCGCATTCCTGCACCGAATCACTTCCCTATATATATATATATATATATATATATATATATATATATATATAATGTATATAGATTTTTAAGCATAGAAAAACATGTTAATATAGGGTTATGTGTTTCAATTGTTTTATCTTAGGTACCGTTTGGCAACTGCTCAGAAGTACTTCTGAATGACTTCTCCTTCTGCAGAAGGAGAAGTGATCGCGTTTGGGAACCTGATAACTGCCACTTCTTCTTCTGCAGAAGGAGAAAAACTCTTCTTTCCAGAAGGAGAAAATAACTCCTTCTGTGGAAGGAGTTTTTTTCAATTCTGTAGAAGTTTAAAAAAATTGATATTTTGACAAAAATACCCTTATAAAATTTTATAAATTCTCAAAAAACTATTTTTAGTTATTATTAATAACAAATTTTCTATCATCTCTTTCATTATAAATTGTTAAAAAAAATTATTATGTGAATTTGATTGAGTAACTATATATATAAAAAAATTTATAAAAAAAACTATATATAAAAATATCACTCACGTTTAATATTGTAACAAACCTATTATATCATAACAAACTCAAACTCATAATCACATAACAAACTCACCGACGTGTGCATGGGCGTATCTATATATGGTATGTTATGTCATATGTAGTTTATAAATTCGTGAGAAAGATAATTCACTGGTACAGTGTTGGAATTGATCCGACGAGTTTTAGAGGAATTTCAAGAGATATATAAAGGAACATATAAACAAGGTGCAATTTTTATCTCAATCTTTTTTTAAGATTTTTATTATTGGTTTTTATTTTATAATTAAAAATTGATAATGTTATATTATATCCCTTTTTAAATTGATTATACTATATTGATTTTAATCTATGTTTCTTTAAAATTAGGTACATGAAGATAATATTATCTTTGATATTTTTGTTATGTGGAGAATGAACACTTGCAAAGTTTTAATTGTTTAAAATAATATATTCATGTTTGTGTGGGTAGGAGGTAAGGTGATAATTTGATATATTGAGGTTGTTTTTGTGATTATGATGCCTATTTGAATATTTTGATTCTTATGTCATAAATAAAAAATTATTTTAAGATACTTGAATTTTTACGAATTTTTTTCCGAATCTTTTACTGGAATATTTAAAAAAATTCGTTTTATATGCAGATCTTTTAACATGGATAAAGGAAAAGAAAAAATTTATTCAAAACAAAAGGTTACGTGGGATTCACAAATCAATGAAAAATTCATAAGGTTGTGTGCCACCCAAGTGGATCTCAACGAGAAACAGGGTAATTCTTTGTCAAGTGCTGGATGGGCTAGTGTGTTATTAGACATGAACAAGAATTCAGATCAAGTCTTCGAAAAAAAATCAATAAAAAATCACTGGGATAAACTAAAAGCACAATATAAAGCATGGATGACATTAAAGAATAATACTACTGGATTAGGATGTGATCAAATGAGGAACACGGTCGATGCAACTGAGGAGTGGTGGAAGGATTATATTGAGGTAATATATTATAAATTTTATAAGGTAATTTTTATATTAAAATAATTATTAATTAGGTAAATTTATTATGCAGAGACATTCACTAGCTGCAGCTTTTAAGAAGAAAGGACTTGAGCATGAAGACCTGTTACATAAACTTTTTGCAGGGACGATTGGAACGGGTGACAATGTTGTCAATCCTTCTTCCCAATTTTCCCAAGATACAATTAATTTAACTCAACCATCGCCACCTTTGGTACATCTTGAAAGTGAAGAGAGAATTGGAATTGAAGATTATTCAACTCCAACTCTTAATCATACTTCTTTTGTGCAAAATGTGATTGATAAAGAGACTGATGAACCATTAGATGTGGATGATGATGGTGAAGTCCCTCGTAAAAATCATATGCTAGGCCCTTCTGAACTATTACGTAATAAAAAAAGCGATCTATTCAAGCACGACTATCATCTCAGTTTGATACTCTCTTAGAACATGTGCAAACTAGGGCAAAGACAAGAAGCAAGAGAAGCGAGGATACGACAAGAAGTGAAACTGAATCTTCAAGCCAAAGCAAGAACATACCTTCCATTCATGATATTTGTCAAATGTTGAAGGAAATTCCAGGCTTGGAATTGGGTGGTCGATTGCATGCATGGTCTCTTTCAAGATTAGTGAATCCAACACTTCGTGAGTTGTTTGGAGAAATTGATCCGAGATGAGGTTGATATGGTTGCAAACAGAATATGAAGAGAATCGTAGAGAAATTCCATAGATAGTTGTTTTAGAACTGTGTTTTATTTCTAGCATTGCTTGTTTATTTATTATTAATGTGTTGTAGGCAAATATTATTGCAGTTATATGTGTTTTTTGGTCATTTGATTATATAGTTGATTATATTTATTTATTTATATTGATCTATTACGATAATTGTTTAAAATAGGGTCAAGGGTATTTTAGACAATTCATATGATTTTTATTATAAAAGTACTTTTTGAAAACATTAATCAATATGTGTTCCCAAACAACTTCTACTCCAAATACAAGAAGTTCCTTATTTAGAAGTAGCTTCTTCCAGAAGGAACTTCTAGTAGAAGTACTTCTAAATAAGTTGCCAAACTATACCCTAGAGATTGAGATTGATGAGAGCATCTCTAATAAGATCCCTTATTTTACATATTCAAAGAAAAATGTTCGACACAAATTCTACCCTATGTTATTTTATTTTATTTTTTAAAATAATATATCTCATCTAATAAAATATATAATTTTATAAAAAATGAAGAATATATATTCTAGTAAATAGTATGGACCTATTTATAGAATAAAATGGAAATTATCTAACGAAGTTTAGGTCTGAGTTATTTGTTTCATTGGACACTGATCCAAATACATAAGATCTAATAAACTATGCTGTGTGTAACAACACCATGTTCAAGAATAATAAAAAATTTCTTTTTGCAAATATAATATCATAATCCAACATTTCCTTTTCTCTCTATTTTAAAATAGAGTATCTTATTATCATGAGAAAAATAATTAGAGGTCTTTGTGATCACCCATCTATTATTTTTAAGCCATATGAAATTTTTAGGTTTTTTTAGGTCCGTCGGGCGTTGAAAAATTATCTTTAGATTCATCCAGCCGGATGTTCAAAAATACCGAAAATGTCCTTGTCCAATCATGTAAATGTTAACAATGTAATAACAGTGTATTTGAGATACTTAACAATGACATTAAAGTGTTTACAATGTACTAAAATAATTAGGCAATGAACATTTTATGCGAATGTTAATAGTGTACTTGAGATATTTAACAATATAATACAGAATGTTAGCAGTGTACTAAATTAATTGTGCGGGTGACATTTTTGGTATTTTTAAAAAGTATCTCATTGAACGAATTTAAAATATTTTTTTACTTAAAAAGACTTAAAAAAAATTTAATTTTTTTTATAGATCTAAAAATAATAAACGGTTGACCACATGTACTCTAATTAATTCTCTTTCTATCTTTAAAAAAAAATATGGATCAACTGTTCAAATTCAACCACAAACGGACCGTAGACTCCACGCATCTTTATCATGGCTTGCACAGAAGACTTTCGTGTTTCTCTTTATTACACACCCACTTTTTTATCGCTTCACGACAACCAACAACGTAATGTTTCACACTAATGGGGCCACACCATTACCAACCAAATTGAAAATTTTCATATGTATTTATAAGAATCTCACCAGTACATTTTTAATGGATGACAGTGTCTATCAATCAAAGAGTTAAATATTTTTATTAATTTAAAAATTACTGATATAATTCTCATTAATTCATCCATCACGACACGTACTTGATATAAAAATTTTCTCATCCAAATAAGTTTGTAAATTATCTGAAAAAATCTGTATCTGATCCAAATTCGTATAAGAAAATAAGAAATATCCGATATTCCAATAAGAAATAGCTTATTCCAATTAATCTCCGATTAATTTTCGCCTAACCGATTAATCTCTAGTCCTTATTCAATATCCCGATTAGCGCTTAACGCTTTTTAAAACATTGTATATATCACTACACAATATCCCCTGTATCTCTCTCTCTCCATATAGTCTCAAATAACTACCATAGTACCATATCCCTTGAATCTTAGGGATGCCAGTGAGATTGTTCTAATAGGGTACCCGACCCGACCCGGTTGAGACGGGTCGGGTTTGGATTTGGGACAGGTTTGTAATAGATAAAATGAAACCCAACGGGTTTAGGACGAGAAATGGGTTTAGTTAGCAAAACCTGTCCCGAATCCGCCCCGGTTGCAATTCATATTAAAATTAAATATTTGTTATAATAATTACATAATTTATATTTTTTATTTGGTGTTCCCAAAAAATTATCAAAAAAATAAGAATGAATAAACTTAAACGCTAATTGAAATTTGAAATCATATAAATATACACTGGGTTGTCTTTTGGTATTAAAAAAAATTGAAACATTATATTTGTCACTTGTATTGAAAGTTTGTATTTCTTATTTTATTTTTTATTTTGTAGGGTTTATTCAAATAAATATTTATTTTCATTTAAAATTTTAATTTAGATTAAATATTACATAAAAATATGTTTTAATATTTTTTTTTCCTAAACTTGTTTTGGCCCAACCCGACCCGATCCAACCCAATTTAAATGGAACGAGTTTGGGATGAAAAGGCTAAACCTGTCACGGGTTTGGGATGAGTTTGGGATCGGATTTTGTGGGCGGGTTTGAGTTTGGGATTCATAAAACCCGTCCCAACCCGTCCCGTTGCTATCCCTACTGAATCTCTCCCCCAGTTAAGAGCATCTCCAATGAATTTGCTAACTAACCAAGATGTTAAAGTGCCATGTCAGCACTTTAACCCTCCACTAGACCCTCATTTACTAGACTCTCATTTACTTAGTTATTGTTGCTCTAATAGGAGCATCTTCAATGGACATGTTAACTCACTAGTTAGTGTCATATGTTTACAAAACATATAAAAATGGTGCTCCAATAAAAGTGTTAAAGGAATGCTAAATGTGGGCCCCACCTGTCATATGTTATCTTCCATGCTAACTTTAACAAGCGTTTTAACCAGCCAAATGTGGGCCCCACCATTCAAAATATTCAAACAAATATTATTTTGGGTGAGTGGAGAGGTTTGAGTGGGTAGAGAGGTGAGCCCACTATTATCTTGACTAGTTATTTAGCTAGTCCACTAGAGCAATAACAAATAACTAAATGAGAGTGTAGTAAATGAGAGTCTAGTGAAGGGTTAAAGTGCTGACATGACACTTTAACATCTTAGTTAGCATATCCATTGGAGATGCTCTAAAGTTAGCATGAAAGATAACATATGACAGGTGGGGTCCACATTTAACATTCCCTTAACACTTCAATTGAAGCACCATTTTTACATGTTTTGTAAATATATGACACTAACTAGTGAGTTAACATACCCATTAGAGATGCTCTAACATCCATAATTTTAGAAATCCCCAACTCCTCTCCACTTCACGTGTCATTACTCTGTTTTTCATCTCCATAATTTATGCAGTTTTTTTATTTCAGAAATTTTGATTTCTTTAATAAAATAAAATGTTTTCATTTTTTGCATTTATTCCACCTTCAATTTTCATCGTCCTCAATGGGGTGTGTGTGTGTGTGTATATATATATATATTATTCCACAAATTGTGATGTTTTGAATTTACTTGAATTTTTTTATTTGTTTTTGTTTCATTGTTTGGTTTGTTAGTTTTGATTTTGATTATAATTATTGATTGATTGATGTAATTTAAGTAGAGATATAAAAAAATGAAAAATGTTAGACAAAATCATTTTTATAATTTAAAACACAGACTACATATGATTTTATTTTTTAACAAATAACAAACATAGTAAATGTAAAAAAAGTTAATGAGTATATATATATCGTTGAATGATGCATATGTTTTATTGGATTTATAACGATATGTATGGAGTCGTATTTGGGAATATAAAAAAGATCAATTGAATGTAATATGGCCTTAAAAAAATTAATTTTTTTGACAAATCTATTTATTAGATTTAAAATTAATTTTTCAGGCAAATCTATTTATTAGTTTTGATTTGATTTTAAGTAGGAAAAATGACTAAAAAAGTCTCTCAAAAGTTAAAAATACCAAAATCAGTCACCTTTTAAAATTAAACCTAAAAAATCTTATTTTACAATTTAGGGAATACAAAAGACTAATATACCCATATACCATATGATCCTTAATACATTCCATACCTCTTAACTTTGTTAAAATATTTCACATTCTTAACTTTGTTAATGTATTTCACACATTTTTATGTAGATCAATTTTTTTTATTCTAAATTCTTTGTTATTCGATAAATTTTGGAAAATATGTACCAATATAATTTGAGTTTTTTATGAATATTGATGCTTCTTTAAAAAATGAATATGTAATAATGATGTCATAAAAATATATAAATAGCAACAAAATAAAAAAATGTGAATAGAAATTTACAATACTAAAATATCATCTGCTGCATTGGGGCACAATATATATTTAAATTACATATTATGATTATACACAATAAATAATAAAAATGAAAAACAATATCATGTAAGATATATATAAGAAACACACAGTATGATATATAATAACAAAACCTTTAAGAGGAATAATTTTCGTCATGTAAGAAAAATAGGTTTTTAGTGTAGAATAAAGAAGGATATTAAAGATTTAATTACATAAAGCAGATTAATTTTTGTGTTTCTAAAACTGTGAAATAAGACTTTTTTAGGTAAAATTTAAAAAATGACTGGTTTAGGTAATTCTAACTCTCAGGAGATTTGTTTTATCATTTTCCATTTTAAGTATAGATATTAAAAATTAATATTTTTATAAAATATAAAGTAAAAAATTTACTATAAGAATTTAATTCAGCCCACCCCAAAATAAAGACCTGGATCCGCCCTAGGATAGAAGATTATTTATCTAAAATAATTTTTAGAAAATGTTAGTCTTAACATTATTTATAATTTGGGCAATTCACCCAAAAAAAAAATCATTCCATCCATGCTACGTACCTTAATGAGTATCAAAACATTTAAACCTTTCTTAAAATCTTCATGCACGCCAAGACTCCCATGACCCTCTCCTCCCACTATAAAACAATCATATACAAATGAAAACTAGGCCAACTTGTGTAGCTTATCTTTCATAACTTCCCAATCTTTCCACCCAAGATGGAAGAAGAGGTGAGAGGAGATGAGAAAATTGAACAAAAATATGCCCATACCATATCCACCCTCCCCAAGAAGAAAAGCTGGGGGCAAGAACTCCATAGATACCAAGGCTTTTGGTACTTCCCCGTCGCCCTCGACGGCGTCATGTCTGTGCAACACAATTTCAAGGCCCGCCCCACCGACATCCTCCTCGTGAGCTCCCCGAAATCTGGCACAACATGGCTTAAGGCCCTCACCTTTGCCATCGTCAACCGAAACGTCGATGATCATACATCTAATCAGGTATTGTTGGAAAATGGATCCAAATTCAATGTGTTTCTCGATCAGGAGATTTCGATTCCTTTAACTCATACAACTTTCTTATTTTTATATTCTTTTTTTTAATGCGAAAAATTGATAGTGCTCCTTAGAAATTTATGAAAATAAAAATATTTCCAACAGGTCATGCATTCATCTAACCCCCACGAGTACGTCCCCCACATAGAAGTGGTGCATCTTTACACGAATAATACGATCACTGGTCTAGACGCAATGCCTTCACCTAGAATTCTTGCCACACACATCCCTTACTCTTCGCTTCCGAAGTCTACAAAAGACGAGTCCGGTTGTCGCATAGTTTACATCAGCCGCGACATCAAGGACGTTTTTGTGTCCGATTGGCACTTCTTCAACAACAACAATCAACCTGATTCCAAGGAGCCATTCTCTCTCGAGGAGGCGTTTGAGAGCTATTGCGACGGAGTCTCCGCCTATGGACCGATATGGGACCATCAATTGGAGTACTGGAAGGCAAGCATTGAGAGGCCGCAAGACGTGATGTTCTTGAGGTATTGATGCAAAGAAGAAACAGACACCTACAAAAAAAATGTTAACAATAACAATAATAAAAATAATAACTACCTTATTTTCAATTTGCATAAGGTACGAAGAGATGATGGAGGACCCAGTGAACAGTGTGAAAAGGTTGGCGGAGTTCGTGGCACAACCGTTCTCCGTGGAGGAGGAGGAGGGAGGAGTGGTGGAGGAGATTGTGAAGGTGTGTAGCTTTGAGTACTTGAAGAATTTGGAGGTTAATAAGGAGGGAGAATTCCGATGTTCAAATATGAAGTTCAAGAAACAATCATTCTTTAGACGGGGAGTGGTGGGGGATTCGAGGAGGTGTCTTACACCAGAGATGATTGAACGCCTCGACAAGATTGCTGAAATGACAATGCCTTCCTCTGGTTCTAACCCATGAGAGATAATCGAACTCATGTTGGACCTTACCCGGTCTCTATTTGAATGACGATTGTAGTTCTTTTCATTTTTTTGTTGTTTTCCGATTCAAATAAATGTTATTGAATTCTTTTCGTTATTGTCATATTTTCTTTTTTGGTCTATAAAAAGAAACTTCCAAGAGACACAGAAATGGGGATCTTCTTTTATTTACACGTGTTCCATGAAAAATTCTTTTTGTATTTATAAAAGTTCCTGATCTAGCTATATATTATCAATCCATTCTAGACCGTCATTGACTACAGAAAGATTTAGTTTGAAGACTCCATTCGATCGCACATTAGAAAGTGAGTGAATTCTCACAGGTCGGTTGTATTTCAAGAACGAATCATGTCAGTGAAACTCCATGTATTCATTATTCTATTCGAGTTAAATGAACTCATTATTCGTAAATGTTAAAAAATAACGAGGTATATACCTCGTCTAACGATATATATGCTTTACTTTATTTCTAACGATGTGTATATATATACACACACACACAACATTTTAAATTGTAAAAAAAACTGAGTATATTAGCGCCCATAGTCTTAATCTTCTTATAATATTTCTCGATTTTTTGTGAGTGATTTCTGAGTATAAATACATCATATTGAGGACTAACAAGTCACCGACAATCTCTCTCTCTCTCTCTCTCTATATGTGTATATATATCTATATACTTCATGTATATTATAAGAATTGGTGTCTAATAAGACAATGTTGACACTTTTTTGATTTACCTATTTTGTCCCTGCTACTTCGTTTATATGACATGCTTCAATAGTTATCTATTTTGTTTTACTTTAAGGTAAAATTGACATTTAGCCCAAGTTTTTTCAATTAGCCCAAGACTATACTTCTTATTTTGTTTTCTTCGTGGGGTAAATTCGACATTTACATGTCCCACTCTCTTCCCAATTTTTTAGGGGAATTGTCCAAATACCCCTGGACCAACCCCCTTATTTTTTTGTGTCCTTGAACTTAATTTTTTTTTTTACCCCTGTAGAGCTGTCTCCTTTTCTTTTACCCATGTTTTTTCTTAATACCAATAATACCCCCTCATATAAGACAAATAAAAATGACTTTCCATTTCTTTTTCTTCTTCTTTCCCAAATGATTTCTTCTTCTTCCTCGAACGAGCCCGTCTTGATCTGTCGATGTTCATAAAATAATGGATTATATCCAAAGAAAAAAAGGAGAGAAGCTTGGGATAAATTGATCTATTGGAAAGAGAACGACAAACCTATCAAAAAATAAGGATCAAAGGAAGACATTTATTGCTGTTTAGGTGTTTCTGATCTTCTAATGAATGGGGTCTATTGAAAGCTTCAAGGATACCCAAAGACCTATTTGATCTCTGTGTTGGGATGTGTAGACAAGGTCCGCCTTTCGATCTGAATCTGAGGCCCCCATGAGAGTGACTGCGATTGGGTATGTCGGAAAAACTCTTGTGGGATAGAGAGAAGGGCAACCAATTATTCATGGAAGTCATTAAAGGCTTTTGACAGAGATAGATATCATACATAACATGTGTAATTTCTATCGTCATATAATTTATCATAGTTTTATGTAAATTGATATGTTCATTCTGTGCGTTTATTATTGTATTTTGTAACTTATGTTATGTCTTTTGTAAGTACATCTAGACTTGAAGTTAGTCTCATTCGCGTGAATGACTCACAAGAAGGTGATAATGAAAATGCAGTCGACCAATCAAATGCTCATGAATTGGTGAACATCCAAATAACTGAATTTAATAAATCTCATAGCCTAATGATTAGCATGTGGGATGACCTCATTAGACCATCTGGCCAAATATTTCACAATGTGGATCACTTACAAAATGTATATCACTTCGGCACAAAAGACATGAGAATCCAACTTACAGAATGTTAGTTACACATACAAAAACATTATATGTTAGTTAGATCAATATATTTATAATTTACAGTAATTATTAGAAGTACTTACATAAAAAGTTACAGAAATACAGACCTACAACATGATACATACAAATATGATATGCATAGTTAGAGATATTTAATTTTTACCTAGAGATAACATTCAGTGTATACAATTATGATTAAACACAAAATGATTATACACATTATATTCTCAGAGTGTATTTACAATAGATTCAAGAGCAGTAAGTCATGTACAAAAAGAAGAGATAAAAAACAACACTTAACATCCATTGCAACATCCTCCTTAGAGAACTTGCACATAACACCACCGAAGTTGAATTTGTCTTTTGACTCCAAGCAACTTGTAATGTTTCTGTATTTTTTAGCATTATATATTTATTTTAAATATATAATAAAAATTTTAATTGAAATTAAGTTATTTCATTTTTCTATTTTGGCGGTGGGCTCAAATGGATCCAATTTGATCTATAATTATGATAATTATAAATTGATCTTGAAATATTTATTTTATAATTTTTTAGATATCATAATGGTCTCAAGAACCATTGTATGAGATTGTGTAAAATTTGGAGTTGGAGAAGTCATGTTTTGAGGTCTTTGGGAAAGGAGCATGCGGTAATGGATCTTATTGTGAATATTAAAAGTCTGATATTTTTTTTTGTGTAGAAGTATCCCTCCAGGACCCTGGATAAGTATGATAGGACTCACTTGAAAATAAAGAGTCAGCTTGGGCCTTTTCCAAAAATTACATCTCATATCCCACGAAATTATGTAACGGATTGATGAACGATTTTAGGGTAACCAGTTAATACCGCTTTTTAACCTCAATCATACTTCATATTATGTTAACCTAGAAAGAAAAATAGAGGCCGCCGTAAAGAAGAGGGTTCTTCATCCAGCGTAGGTATCTTTTGATCCTTTCCGTGAATTTCTTGGTAATTATAGATCTAGATTCTTAAATCTATTAAATTGGGGCTATGATTTCCTTGCCTTATAGATAACAGGAGGTATAAATAGAATGGGAGGAAGAGGTGCCTTTGGAGAGGTTAGTGTATGAGGAGATAAATGGGTCGGAGAGGTAAATAGAATGAGAGGGATGAATTGATGGGTTGATGATGTTATGAATTAAGTAGAATATAAACACAAGAATACATAAACAATATACACAAACATATAGAGATGAGAAGTAGAGAGAGATATTTTATTCACTATGTGTTGGTTGTGGAATACATGAGAGACCCCTCTATTTATAGGGTGCATGGAGGAATTTCAAAGGTGAGAAGTTACAAGTTCATAGAGGTGAGGGGATACATAGTGGGGTGATTAATAGTAGAGGTTATGGAGTTGAATGAGAGGGGTTATGGAGTTGAAGAGTGGGGGAGGTTATGACTAGGTGGAGTGGTGGGTATCCACTATATTCACAACACTCCCCCTTGGATGACCTCCACGCTAAGATAATTGCCTCATTAAAACCTTGCTTGGAAAACCCAGTGGGAAAAAACCAAAGCAAAGAAAAAAGAGTACAATGTAACTTAATCGTATAATGGTGTATGCATTTAACACTGCCTCGTTAAAGCCTTGCCAGGAAAACCCATTGGGACAAAACCTAGGCGAAGGAAAAAGAGTACAGTTCACAAAATGTCATCAAAAAAATTACTCCCCCTCATAAGTACAAAATTTAAAGAATTTTGGTTGCTTGAATGTTGACGTCGACAAAGCTTTAGTGAGCAAATCTGCAAGATTGTCCTTTGACTAAATTTGTTGAACATCAATTTCCTGTCTCTGCTGGAGCTCATGAGTGTAAAAGAATTTTGGAGAAATATGCTTCGTTCTATCACCCTTGATATATCCCCCTTTGATTTGAGCAATGCATGCTGCATTGTCTTCATAAATAGTTGTTGGAACATCTGTAATGAGAGATAGTCCACATGCAGTATGAATATGATGAACCAAAGACCTTATCCACACGCATTCCTGACTTGCTTCGTGGAGTGTAAGAATCTCAGAGTGGTTAGAAGACGTGGCGACCAAAGTCTGTTTCATAGATCGCCAAGAGATCGCTGTGCCACCGCAAGTGAATACATAAGCAAGTCTTGTGAGGATCTGAAAGATATCCTGAATCTGCATAACCCTTCAATTGTGCACCATTATTGGAATCCTTTGCATAGAATAGGCCAATGTCTGACGTTCCACGAAGATAACGAAAAATGTGCTTCAAGCCATTCCAATGCCGTCGAGTTGGGCATTGGGCTGAAAATCTGGCCAATAAATTAACTGAAAATGCAATGTCAGGTCTAGTGCATTGGGCTAAATATAATAAGGCACCAATTGCACTAAGATAAGGTACTTCAGGACCAAGAAGATTTTCATCATCTTCTTTCGGACGAAAAGGGTCCTTCTTTGGGTCAAGTGACCTTACCACCATAGGTGTACTTAATGGACGACATTTGTCCATATTAAAACGCTTCAGGGTTTTTTCAACATATGTTGTTTGATGAACAAGTATCCCGTTTGAACTCCGCTCAATCTGCAGGTCGAGACAATATCTTGTTTTTCCAAGATCTTTCATTTCAAACTCCTTTTTTAGATATTCGGAAGCCTTTTCGAGCTCTTCAGGAGTCCCAATTAGATTAATATCATCAACATATACTGCAATAATGGCAAATCCAAGTTCCGTTTTCTTAATAAATACACATGGGCATATTGGATCATTGACATATCCTTCTTTTATTAAGTACTCACTAAGACGGTTATACCACATTTGTCCAGATTGCTTTAATCTATACAAGGATCGTCTTAGCTTGATTGAGTACATGTTTCATGGTTTTGCTTCAGGCAATTTTAGTCCTTCAGGAACTTTCATATAAATGTTGGTATCTAATTTTCCATATAAATATGCAGTAACCACATCCATTAGATGCATGTCAAGTCCTTCTGAGACTACAAGACTAATTAAATACCGAAATGTGATTGTGTCCATCACAGGAGAATATGTCTCTTCAAAATCGATCACAGGTCTCTGCAGGAAACCCTGTGCCACAAGACGAGCTTTGTATCTAACAATCTCGTTTCTTTCATTTCGTTTTCTTGCGAACAACCATTTACATCCTACTGGTTTAACACCTTCAGGGGTCAGGACTACTGGTCCAAATACTTGGTGTTTTGCAAGTGAATTCAATTCTGTTTGAATAGCAGCTTTCCATTGTGGCCAACAATTTTTTCGTCTGCATTCATCCACTGAACGTGGGTTTGAATCATCATATGAAATGATTTCTGTAGCTACTGCAAAAGTGAATATATCATCAACAAGCACTTGCTTTTGATCCCACAATATTTGTGAATTTGCGTAATTTATGGAAATTTCTTCATTTCCATGTACTTGATCTTTATGTACGGGTATCACTTTAGGGACGTCAGTCTCTTCGGGGACTTGTGTCACTTTCATTGTTTTTCTCCTTCGGGGAGCCGAATCTTTTGAGCCTATAGGTCTTCCACGCTTCAGGCGTGTCTTTGTTGATTTATTAGCCGGCATATTAACAGTTTTTCCTATTGGAATATCAATCCGAGCTGGAGTATTAGCAGCTGGAATATGTGATTTCATCACTTTTGCTGCATCATTAAATGCATCTGGCAATTGATGCGCAATTCTTTGAAGATGAGTGATTCTTTGCACTTCAGTTTCACATTGATTAGTGCGAGGATCAAGATGATCCAAAGATGGAGTTTTCCAAGTAAGTTCATGTCGTTCTTCTGGAGACGGATTTTCTCTCCCTAACGACGGGAATATTGTCTCATCAAAATGACAATCCGCAAATCGAGCGGTAAAAACATCTCCTGTCAATGGTTCAAGATATCTTATTGAATCAAATCCTACATAAATTTCCAATCGACGTTGAGGGCCCATTTTAGTTCGTTGTGTAGGGGCAATAGGAACTTGTACAACACAACCAAAAATACGAAGATGTGAAATATTTGGTTGATGACCCAATACAAGCTGTAAAGGGGAATATTGATGATAAGCAGTTGGCCGAAGGCGAACTAATGCTGCTGCATGCAATATAGCATGACCCCAAGCTGAAACGGGTAATTTTGTCCTCAAAAGCATAGGACGTGCAATTAACTGAAGATGCTTAATAAATGATTCAGCTAATCCATTTTGGGTGTGCACATGAGCAACAGGGTGTTCAACATCGATGCCATGCGACATACAATAGTCGTTAAAAGTTTTCGATGTGAATTCACCAGCTCCATCAAGGCGTATTGACTTTATAGGATAATCCGAAAAATGAGACTGTAATTGGATTATTTGAGCAAGTAGTCTTGCAAATGCAGCATTCCGAGTGGATAATAGACAAACATGCGACCATCTAGCAGATGCGTCTATTAATACCATAAAATACTTGAATGGTCCACATGGGGGGTGGATTGGGCCACATATATCCCCTTGAATTCTTTGCAAAAATGTTGGTGACTCAACATTGACTTTTGTAGGGGATGGTCTAACTATCAATTTGCCTTGTGAGCACGAAGTGCATTGATAGTGATTAGGTAAAAGAATCTTCTGGTTCTTTAACGGATGCCCAAATGAATTATCAATTATTCGACGCATCATTGTAGACCCTGGATGCCCGAGGCGATCATGCCAAAGCGTAAAAATATCTGAATCATAGAACTTCTGGTTCATTACAGTGTATGATTCGATTGTTTTTATGGTTGTATAATACAACCCAGATGAGAGAGCATGAAGTTTCTCTAATATATGCTTTTGGCCTGAAATAATTGAAGTAATGCATAAATACTCCATATTATTTTCACTTATAGTCTCAATATGATATCCATTAAGACGAATATCCTTAAAACTTAGCAGATTTCTTCTGGATCTTGCTGAATATAATGCATCATTAATACAAAATTTTGTACCTCCTGGTAATATTATATTTGCTCTTCCGGAGCCTTCAATTAATTTTGTAGTACCAGAGATGGTATTAACATTTGCATTGATTAATGTCAATGTCGAGAAATATGTTTTATTTCGTAGGATCGTATGCGTTGTTGCGCTGTCTGCCAGACAGATGTCACCAACCATAGCCATTCTTGTAAAAAGAAAAATGAAATAAATAAGATAAATATAAAAATAAGAAAATGCATTTCAGATAACAAAGAAAAATGAAAAAAAAATACATAAATGACAAAATTTGATCGTACATCAGGTACATGACCATATTTTAAGCACCAAATTGATAACAATCATTTTCCTTGTGTTAGGGGTTTGTTCTGCAAACTTTTTCCCTTCAATTATGCTTTTGTTTAATAGCAAATCACTTCCAGTGGTTTGAGATGTTTTACAAACTCTATGATTGTTGTGCTATTGACTATATAAATCATGATCTCATCATTCTTGACCACAACTTCCATGACGAACATAAAATAAAATGCATTTACTTCAGGTAATGATGCTATGCCATTGAGTTGGGTTACATGAGAAAAAAAATCGTTGTTCGGCAACGAGAATATATAAAATTGATGCTCTCAATATTGCTACAACTGGGCATATTTGAGGCATAATGGCCGGTGGACCTTTGTCAATGAGGAATTAATCTTTAAATCATCTTCATTATGATGATAATGGTGAATGCTAATCATAATTTACATGTTCCTACTGGGATACATGGATCTTTTTTTTTCATTTGGTCCTTCAAGGACCCAAAAAAAATATCATATAACTTTTATTTTGTCCTACAGGGATACGAGCAATCATGATTTATGTATATATATATCCTTCAGGGATAAAAATTATATGGTCATTCAGGGATACATTTTAATCATATCTTTCACATGATCCTGCAAGGATCCATGTAATAATTTTTTTTTTAGTCCTTCAGGGATAAAATAAAATAAAATTTTCATATGGTCTTATTGGGACACATAATTCATAACTTCTACATGGTCCTTCGGGGATCCATGTAAATACAATTTTTGTATGGTCCTATAGAGACACATGACATTGTAACATTAAAATAAATCTCAAATCAAATATTTATAAATATGAAATTAATTGATACAAGGAATAAGGGCTGATGTTAGCACAAATCTAAACAATAAGTGAAACATCAAAATATAATCCATAGTCAAAAAGAAGAAATTTTAAGCTACAAATTTTAATCATCTCAGCCAAAACTTTTTTTTTTCAACAAGTAATTAATTTTTATACATAATTGGTACTCCCCTGTATTAAATGATTGTGTAAACTATAATTTAAAATTACATAAATGTTATAAATAAACATGAAGTAACCACTGTTTTTATCATCTCAACCATAAAAAAAAAAAAACTGAAGCACTGTTATCATACACAGTAATGATAACATGAAGTATAAGATCATACACTGTCTAGGAGGAAAAATATTTAGTACCCGTAACACTATTTTTATTTTTATTTTTAAATCTCATTATGTAATGAAAACTAATACAATTTTCATGTAAGAAATTGTGAACAATTACACAAGTAAATAGTTCGTACTTTTCAAAAAATAACATGACAAAATCTTACAAACCGGGTACTGTTGACATCCAATCATATTGTAAACAAAATGACTTCATGATGATTTGAATATCATGAACTCACCAAAATACAAACCTCTTTGACGAAGTAGACTAGAGCGACGTCGTGCTGATAACGTGTTATGAACTAAGTAGAATATAAACACAAGAATACATAAACAATATACACAAACATATAGAGATGAGAAGTAGAGAGAGATATTTTATTCACTATGTGTTGGTTGTGGAATACATGAGAGACCCCTCTATTTATAGGATGCATGGAGGAATTCCAAAGGTGAGAAGTTACAAGTTCATAGATGTGAGGGGGTACATAGTAGGGTGATTAATAGTGGAGGTTATGGAGTTGAATGAGAGGGGTTATGGAGTTGAAGAGTGGGGGAGGTTATGACTAGGTGGAGTGGTGGGTATCCACTATATTCACAACAAATGACTATATTTATAGATTTGTTGGGTTTGCATTTAATATAACTTGGTGATTGGCATGTAATGTTATTTGGATTGTCAGATTCATGTGTGTATTGTTTGGAATGACAAACGGGTCAAGATGATGTTGGATAATGTTATATCCATCCCCAATTTTAGCTTCAATTTCAGTTTATATGTGTTTTAAATTTTTTTAAAATAGTATACCTCATCTAATGAGGTACATAATTTTATAAAAAATGAATAATATACTCCAATGAATTGCATGAACACATTTATAGAAAATATAAAAAAATTTATTTCGAATCATACGCTTTGTTAACCTAAACATATGCGTTGATAGAAATCTATTGATGCATATAGGGCTGGAATTGGGGGTGGAAATGGATCTGGGTGTAACAACACCCTATTTATATTTTATATTTTATATTTTAGGGTTGGATTGTTGGATTGAGTTTATTTTATATTTTGTAGTTACAGGAATGTTGGATTGAGTTGTCAATTAATTATTATTTGGAAGCTGGGTGTTCAGTCTATGATTAAGTAAAAGTTATTGGGATGATTGAGTTTAGAATAAGTGGGTAATTTATTTAATATAGTTATTCAATTTATTTTTATTTATTAGATATATTATTCTATTTTCAGGTGATTCTCATACTGGTTAGGCCGATATTGTATCACGAGTATTCTTGTTAAAAGTGAGTGGATGTTTCTATATTATTTGAAAATCATAATATATGTATACATTTCGGCATCATGTTATTTTATGATTATGAAATCTATCTTGTATGCAGCATATGAGCATGTTATCATCATATAGGTTGATATTTTGGATATATCGTATGTATTGAAAATTATGGGATTTATGAAAATTGTCACATGCTGTATACTTGAAAGAATAAGTAGTTTTGATTGTGCATGCATTAAATCGTCTAGATGGCTGTAGTCTAAAATTTGACCCAAGTCTAAGTGGCTATGTCTACGTGGCCCAATTTTCAAAATGAAATATTTGCGGCTAGGTGTCGTGGAAGCGGGCATGCATGTTCGTTGCATTCATACGCATCGTGTGTTTTGACTAGACCTTGAGACATGCGTCTTGAAATGAGATTTCTATTAAGTTTGGTTTATTAAAAATTTATTGTACTTGCAAATATCATTTTTTTTGTATCTTACAAATTGTTTCTTACGATATCTTATTAAAATTATTATTTTTATATATACTATATTATTGAGACCTAAAAGTCCATTCACTGAGCGTGTAACAGCGCACCCCTCTTTTCTCAACCTTTCAGATTTAAAGACTTAGATTGGTGGATCTCCTGTAGCTGCGAATGAGGTCGTGGGTGCGAGAACGTTAGACTGTCTTGGTCAAAGGACTTGATCAATTTTGTTGGCATGTAGTTGATCCATCTTCCTAGTAGCTATGATTGACAAGTTGTATATCTTTATGTATAAGTTATATCCAGACACATTGAGAATATTGTTGAAATCTTATATGTTTTAGTATCTTTGAAGAATTAAGTTTATGAATAACACACCTCATGAATAAAAATACAAGAAAATATGTATTCAATTCATTCATTTTTTTTTTGTGAAGGTATAAACTTTATTAGATAATCATGTATCTTTAAAAAAATGTATGAATTATAAAATTTTAATATTATGTTATTAATAGAAATGTGTAATGGTCATAAAAAACAAATCCATGATTCTCAAAATATTATCAAATTATTTTCTCTTTTTACACCTCTCACATGTTTTGGTTCAATGTACTTCTATAAAATTAAATTTTACACTCCAACGAATTATCTACATAGGCCAGCTACACTTAAGTCTGGAACACCAACCACATTAAAGGTACTAAATCCAAAAAAGGTATTCAAAGTCTTTATTCAGCTGCTGTCCCTCTGTAGAATTACTCTTCCATCAATCTTCTCGTGAGTGCTATAAAACAAGAATAACACACCTCTCCCTAACCAACAAAATCTAATGAAACCCGTGAGTGATGATTCATACAAAAAGCACAAAAACACGTCACTATATCACATTCTGATTTTGTTGGCCGTCCATTTCAAAAGGACACAAACATACATCTCCCTGGGTCATTTTCAGAACTATGAAGAGAAAAGCTTGATTTCATTGATTTCATTAATTAATCAACAGAGACAATGTACTTCAAATCTGCTTTGATTGTTTTTAACAAAACAAAACAAAAAAAGACAATTACCAGTCAGTCAGCATAGGTATTTTAAATTATAAACAAATGATTGCCGACACCCGAGACTTAGTTGTTTAACTTAAGTTGTTCTTTTTTTGTTTGTTAATGACAATTCGATGTTGATCAATTGATGGTTTTATTAGATTTAACTTAAGAGAGAATGATTTCATTGATGCTAGGGATTGATAGGAGCCTATTTTTTTGGCCAGAGGTTTAGTCGTAAGTCTCAAGTTCGAATATATCGTTTCCTTGTCGCAAAAAAAAATGATAGTGTGAATAAAATTTAAATATTTATACGAGTAGATTTTTTTTAGAAAATGTAGATCTTGTTATCGGCAGAGCGGCACTTTCATTACTAAAAATGAGTTACAAATTCGAATTGAGGATGAAAGGATACAGAGAAAAACAAAAAGAAAAACAACAATCATGACACAGAAATAAAAGACGGAGAGGTTTGGATGAGTAGATTGTATCATTTTTCATTGAATTCAACACGCATTGTCATTCTCACGATACATTTTGCAATCCCTGTTTTTCCTTAGTCGAGTATATACTAACCTAGCTCTACTAGATTAAAAGAAAATGCAAAAAGTAGGTACTGCGTTAAAAGATATATTTTAATTTTATTTATTTATTTATGAAATATGCATTTTATCAAATCATGTTAAAAGACTATCAAAGGAACTGGATAATGACTGTCTTTAGACATTTTTCTTTCCATTTAACAAGAATTTTCGATGCTCCATCATCCAAAAGGACATCACTTACAAGCCTGTCTAATTTGCTGCTATTAATTGTACCTTTAGAAGTAGGGATAAGGGAGACCCTCTCAATATCTCTCCCGACCACCTCATGTTACTTTATATCAATTAGTTTTCATGTCAGAAGGACTAAAAGAAGGGACCGGATTCGGACCGGATCCAGTCAGGACTGGATCCGAATCAGTTTGGTCAGTATCGAACTGCACCATGTGAAAATTTAACTGCATCACCTATAAATCGAACTGTACAATTAATTGTTGAGTATATATTTCACTATCTTATTGGATTCAATCAGCTATTAAAAAAATATGAATTATTAAGTATCATCAGTATTCAATAGAAGAATGAAATATATACCCAACAATTGGTTACGTAGTTCGATTTATAGGTGGTGCAATTCGATTTTCATGTGGTGCAGTTCGGTACTGACCGAACTGACCAGATCCAGTCTGATTGGATCCGGTCTCCAAAATGAAGCAAAAACACATTAGCATACCCATTAATAAAAAACTGACTTTCGAGGAAATTTATATAGAATAAAAATGATTTCGGGGTATACATATATGTATAAATGGGTATAGCAGTTGAATAAGTATTTTTGTGTTTGATTGCGTTTTGAATTATTTTTGTTGAGAAATGTAATAATAAATTTTTTGTTATTTGGATAAAATGTGAATAAATGTAGATAAAAATTTATAAAAGGTGAAAAGTGATGATAGTTGATTTGAAATGTAATTTATAAAAGGTGATGACTGTTAATTTGACGTAGACTCATATATTCTTTGGGTGGAATAACCTGGAATAATTTTAATTCTAAGGGTTGGTTAGAATCCATATACAGTTATACCAGTTTATCCAGACATAGATTATCCCTGGGTATTTAATGCACCTAAACATACAAATTCCCATATTCTGTTTTATTCCATGTTATCCAGTCCCCTATTCCACATCCAAACAAGAAAAAGTAAATTCAATTTGTAACCATTCATCACTTGCACAACTCAATATTTTTCTCTGTTTAGGTAGCGATATAAATTATTCTAAGATAAATAATTATTCAAGTATAGATATCAAATAAATCATGTTTTATTTTATTTTATTTTTAATTAATATCATTGAAAAGCGTGATAATGAAGTTTTTGTTGTTTGATTGACTATCAATAAATTGTGAATACAATGTGAATAAAGATTTATAAAAGATGGAAAAATGATTTATAAGTGGTGAGGATAGATGATTTAACATGTGAGTCTCTTTATACTAATGTAATAGATTGTGTAGAATAACACAATTTCAGAGGAGATCTGAAATACAGTACCAACTTATTCTCACATATTCTGATATATCTATACTGACATATTCATTACAAATAAACATGTTTGTGAAATTATTCACGGCTATTTCTCCTTATACTTCCTCCATTCCACTACCCCCAAAAATGTCACATCAACACAGCATCCCCTGCAAAACCAAACAATAATTTCATTAATTCCTTTTGATTACACGAACAAATAAATCTCATTCATTGCTGCTTGTTTGCAGCTGACTAGCTTTCACATGAACCACATAACTCCTAAAGAGATCATCAGTCATGTGTTCCTACAGAATTTAAAAGTAAAGCAACAACAAAGTTAAAAAGATAGAATAGATTGAGAGATAATGTGGGAATCATAAATCAATTCTCTGGTACTTCCAACACTATAAAACCCCCAGCACAGCATAACATACAAACCCAGAAACCACAAACCTAAAGCATGGGCAACATCAATATCAATATCCTCTGTTTCATAATTCTCAGTCTCAGCTTCACCTTCCACACCTCCTCAGCCAGGCATGCCAAGAACCAACTATCTGCAGTTGTGGTGGGGAAGGTCTACTGCGACACTTGTTTCCGTCGGGAATTCTCAAAGAACAGTCATCTCATCCATGGTATCCTATTTTTTGCGACGTTTCATCAGATTTTCACACAGGTCACAAATCCATAACACCATCTAATTAACACTCGCTACGCCTTTCAGGAGCTTCCGTCGCAGTTGAATGTGAAGACCTAAAACAGAACTTCGGCTTCCGAAGAGAAACCAAGACGGATGGACTCGGAACATTCCGAGTCCGCATTCCCACCGCGATCAAAGATCACATCCAGAGCTGCTCGGCGAAGCTGATAACCAGCAGCGACCCCTTCTGCGCCATCGCTACTTCGACAAAAGCTTCGTCGCTAAATCTAAAATCGAAGACAAACGGTGTCCACGTCTTCTCCGCCGGATTCTTCTCTTTCAAGCCATTGAAACAACCTGAGATGTGTGATCAGAAGCCAGAATTCAGTCAAATGAAAACCGAATTGCCACAGTTTCCACCACTCCCACCTTTACCGACTCTTCCAAAACTGCCACAGTTGCCACCTCTGCTGAATTTCAGATCACAAACAGAGAAACCTGTAGTCTCTACTCCAACAGACCAAAAGGAGGAGCAACCAGCATCCATACCCACATTTCCATCTCCGCCCACCGTGCCGAACCCGTTTCAGCTCCCATCGTTCCTGCCCAACCCTCTACAGCCCAACCCTCTACAACCCCCAGTGTTGCCCAACCCTCTACAGCCCCCAGTGTTGCCCAACCCTCTACAACCCCCGCCGACGTTGCCCAACCCTCTACAGCCGCCGCCGGCGTCTTTTCTACCTCCAAATCCATTTAGGCCACCATCTTCTCCTCCGGGCTTCCGCTTCCCTCCATTCGCGTTCCCGTTCCCTCCCTCTTCTTTCTTCCCCGGTGCTCCGCCGGCTATTCTCTCAGAAAAGAAAACTCCATGATTGAGAGAATCAGCTCAATAACATCCTTGGCTGCATCATATCATAACAGTACATGTTTTCTAGTTAGTTTTCTTTGTTATGGGTAAGGTTAGGAAATAAATAAATTAGTTAAGATGCCATGGCATACTGTTCCAAGAAGAGATGTCAAAGATGTAGCTTTATATAAATATCAGCTTTTATTACTTTCTCATCTTGCAAAATTGAATGATTCTATTAGAGACGGTGATGGTTGACCAGCTCTACATGCAAGCTTAGCCACATGAAATATATCCTTTTAAAACAATCAAAATTGGTTGACCTATAAAAAATGATTGTCTGTGATCCTTGACAAAATTATTCAAATGATTCTCTCTTGCTAATTAGCTGTTAGTCCTGTCAAATGTGGATGATTTTGGGCTTAAAAAGGGACCCAACCCACAAAACAGTTGACTTTGAACCATGGGCCACTACTGATATGGCTTCAGGCTTGGGCTCTGTGATTAGGCCCATTTCATATATGGGCCTGCCCTAACTCAAAGATCCATCTTAAATATAAAAAAAAGGTACGCATTCCATTGATTTAAATATATACTTTTTTTTTGTGAAAGCATGTAATACATTAAAGAAGAAAATATACCTAAAAAAAATTAAAATACAATGATGAGATTGCAGGAATGGCTCTCCGTGACATTTCCTTTATTAGTATCAAGATAATCTCATAGCTAACCCCAAGTTGTAGCAGGTTGGTTGGGTCTCATACATACTCTTAAAATGATGCACGATACACATTTATAAAAACAAAAGAGATTGTAATTACTCGTATAATTTTTTAAAATTATTACCTAAACTTTTATAATAATGTATAATAAAGTAATCTGATTGGAAGTTTAAAGCATCTCTAATATGTTAGTGTCACATTGATATGTTACATAAAATGTAAAAATGTTACTCCTATAGAGACATTAAAATAAAGCTAAATGTGTGCCCCACATTATCTTTTAGCTTGCGATATTAATAAAAGTATAATATTATGAAATTATGAAATATCATATAGGCTGTATGAAATTATGAAATATCATATAGGCTGTATGTCCATAAGAGGTTATATAAGTCCAACCCACATTTAGCAAGGTGGTGATGGACACCCCTCGTCATACGGGGGACTAAGTTTCCATTCCTCCTGGAGGCCGGATAGAAAAAACACAGATTGAAAAAATAAAAATAACAAATTAACCAAGGATTCAAAACACATATTCATGATGGAAAATAAATATCAAAACAAAAATGTAGACTGAAAAAAATCAAACTTTTCCAAAAGTATTCAAAACCAACACCTGTTTTCGTTCGCCCAAAGCACAGACTGAAAAACATAACTTTCTAAACAATAATGATTCACATGCCCCAATTTCACAAGCCCCAAACCAGACTCCATAATTTGGCAATATGGCATTGTCTATTATGCCTATAACTTTTTCAACATGAATCCCTATGATTGTGGAGTATCATTTAATTTTGAAAATCTTCTATTTATTTATCATTAATTGATTCTGAAAATCATACATTAATATTAATATTTTTGGAACTGATTTTGTTTATGAAGAAAACATGGACAGAGCTGAAATTCTTTTTTTGAGGTTTTGGAAGGTACAATTTTTTTTATATATTTGGATCTCACCTCAATGCCTCTCGGATCAGGTTTGATATTATTATAGATTCGTAATCAAATTGTGTTGTCTTTTGTTTTAAATGTTTGAACATGAATTTTTTCATGTATTGAATATCATTTTTCACAGTTTGATTTGTTTTTGTCTTAATATCTATATGTAACATTCCATATTGTTACATTTTTAATGGGTAGTTTTTTGATAAAACGGGTACATTAATTGTTGACAATGTACATAGTCATTTTCTAAATCTGTGTTATTTTTGTTACATTCGTAAATGCAATAGTCAATCGTATGCATGTATTGATTTATATTTGTTACATTAATAAATGTAACAGTCAACTACATGTAAATTTTTTGACAAAAAAATATAACAGTCAACTAATTTTTAAAATCTGTGTTATTTTTGTTACATTCGTGAATGTAACAGTAGCCATTTGAAGGATTTTGACAAAAAAATAATTTATGTAAGTTTTGGTGTAATTTAGGTAAGATCTGGGTCTAATTGAAATTGAAAATTGAGTTACAAGATAAGAATTTCAAAATTTAAAATTTGAAATACATAAATTTTGGTGTAAATATGAAAAATTAGTAACTAATTAGAGAAAAAAGGATGATTTGGGTTAATAGGAGAGATTTTTAATGAAGGGAAGATTTGTATTTTGTCATTTTACACTTTTTGAAAAGTCAACAAGCCAACCAATGAAATGATGACACCTCATGGGATTTGTGAGTGAAGCTTATATTTTAGAGCCTAGATATCATGACTCATTTCTAAATATTCCTAATAAAATGAAAAAAAAAAAAAAAAAAGATTCTAACATAAGATGCGAAATTACCAGATTGCCCTTGTTCGCCCATTTTTTGTCGGTATTCGTCGCGCTGTATAGTAGAGCCTAGCATAGATGAACAATTTCTATAAAGATCACCATTTATTAGGTTTTCCATATCATTGAAGACATGCAGGTATGCCATATTTAAACCACAATTACCAAATAGAGTCAATTATAAAAGGAAAAAAAAAATCACATATGGTACCAGAAACTTATACACTTGGTCATCCTCTCTCGACACCTCGAGAATCTGCCGGAACTATTTGGGTTTTTAACAATTTTATTTGTGTAAAATAAATAATAATAATCGCAGAATAAATTATAAGAAGTCCAAATCAGTCACCGGCACAATCAGAAAAATATAAAAGCAAGCAAACCACAAAAAAACATCAAATTTAACGTGGTTCTGCGTAAGCCTACATCCACGGGACACTTCAGCAACAATCCATTATATCAAATAATAATGATAATAATGTTCTCTCAAGTTTTGTCCAAAACTTGAGGAATACAAGATGAAAGAGGGATACAGGGTTACCTCAATGAAACTCTAAATAAATCTTCCAAACAATATGGAGAACCCAACCTCGATGTAAATCAGAATCCAAGGAAGAACCTGAAGGGGACTGCTCCTTCACCTTTTTCTCTCCTCTTTTCTCTCTCTCCTCTCTCTCTTTCTCTCTCCACTGTTGCCGCCGAACAACACACGCCGAACACACCTTTTCTCTTTCTGCTGTGCGTCAATCATAATGAAGAGAAACACCTAGGTATTAAATAAGTTGTGCACTGTTCACGTGAATAGTGCACGTGAACAGTGCCCTCATGGGCTGGACCTAAAGAAGGTCCACACCCAACAATCTCCTCCTCCAGCCCAATGAGGGAGGAAACCCTGTTCGCGACTCCTCACCTGGAGTCTGTACTGTCCAGCTTCTCGCAAAGCTCGAACATAACCTGTTCTTCATGAGACTGTACATCTTGAAAACTTTTTGCCACCCCCTCTTCAGTAAACAATATATACTCAAAGGTGGGGTATCTCAATGATGGTCTATGCACTCTCGATGATATCTTCATCGGAATCTCTGTAGTCGCTGACTCTCTCGATGACCTCTTCATCGGAATTTTTGTCTCTAACTCTCTCGATGACTTCTTCATCGGAATTTTTGTCTCTAACTCTCTCGATAACATCTTCATCGGAATTTCTGCCTCTGACTGATGACACTGCTCCCCTTGCTCAAGAGCTTCATGTTTTGAATTTTCATCAACGTCAGGTATCTCTGACACCTTATCAAAGTCATCATTTCTCATCTTCTCCCCATCTGTAGTCGGCTGAATCGGAGAAGGAATCGATGTCAAATCTGCAACACCACCAACTGATTTCGAAACCCCATCGAAATCTTCAATAGTCTGATTTTCGTAGAAGACCACATCCCTTTGCCGAACAATCCTCTTCGTTGCTGGATCCCATAGCCTGTAGCCAAACTCTTCATTTCCATAACCAACGAAGATACATGAGACTGTTTGTCTCTCTTCTTTGGGTATAAGCGGCATAGTTTTACATCCAAAGACCTTCAGATGCGAATATGAAACCTCATTCTTGGACCAAACCTTCTCTGGAATCTCCATATCCAAAGGAACTGATGGAGACCTGTTCATCAAATAGCAAGTAGTTGAAACAGCTTCACCTCAAAAGGTTTCAGACAATCTAGCATTCTTCAATATACATCTGACTTTCTCAACTATAATGCGATTCATCTGTTCTGTGACACCATTGTGCTGTAGAGTACTGGGCTCAGTCCTTTCATGTCGAATCCCATGATGCAAGCAATAATCTCTGAACCTCCTCGAACTGTACTCTCATCCCTTAATGGTCCGTAGTAACTTCAACCGTTTTCCTGTCTCCCGTTCCACCATGGCATGAAAGTGCCGAAAGTGATCGAAAACCTGATCCTTTGTCGTAACAAGTAAACCCACACTTTCTTGGATGTATCATCAACAAACATAGCAAAATACCTATTGCCACCAAGAGATTCAACCTCAAACAGACCATAAACGTCAGAGTGAATCAAATCCAAAATATTAGACTTCTTTTTTGAACATCTATCAAAAGAAATTCTATGATGCTTTTCAATCAAACAATAATCACAAGAGCAAAGAGACATACCATTGGTAAAGGGAATGTAAGACTTCTTTACCAGAACTTGTAGTTCCTTCTCGCTCATGTGACCAAGCCACCTGTGCCATAAATCCGGAGACGAATCTTCTTCAGCTATATTCATTCCATACTTACACACTTTTACCTTTGTCTTGTACGAAGTACAGCATGCCTGTCCTCTAGCGACGACTAGTGAACCCTTGGTGAGCTTCCATTTTTCATTGCCGAAGTGATTCTCAAATCCTTAGCGATCCAAAGTGATCCCAGAAAGCATATTGAGGCGCAAATCAGGAACATGATAAACATCCTTCAAAGTCAATGTGTGTCCTACATCAGTGCGTATACACACATCACCAATTCCTACAATCTTTGAGTGACTAGTATTTCCCATCTTCACAATGCCAAAGTCTCATGCCCTGTACGAAGTGAAGAAAAACATCTTAGGAGTCGCATGGTAGGATGCTCCCGTATCAACTATCCACTCAATATTCTGATCTGCAACATGCGGGCATTTTTCTTCTCCGAAAGAGAGAGCCACAAATTCATCCGTATATGCAGTCGCCGTGATGTTCTGGTCGTCATCTTTCTTCTTCTGATAATTTTTCTCATTCTGTTTTTTTTTCCAAATTCGACAATTCCTCTTGAAGTGACCAGCTTTACCGCAATAGTAGCATGCTTTGTCTTCAGACCATGACTTGCTTCTGTATCTGCCATGACCTTCTTGTTCTCGACCATTGCTCCTCCCCCTGTTCTCTGTGACAAGTGCATGTGCATCATCTGTACCCGTTGATTTTCTTCTTATTTCTTCATTTAACAAGCAGCTCATAACTGTACTCATAGACAACACATCATGTGGAGCAGAAGTACTCAATGTGATGACTAACGTCTCCCAACTGTCTGGCAAAGATCCCAAAAGCAATAGCGCCTGTAACTCATCATCCAAAGTCATCTTCATATTAGTCAACTGATTCACCAAGCTCTGAAACTCATTCATGTGCTCTGTAACACTGTCACCTTTGAACTTTAAATTCACGAGTTTCCTAATTAAAAATGTTTTATTCCCCGTAATCATTTTTCATACAAAGATTGAAGCGTTTTCCATAAAGAGTGTGCGTTCATCTAATTCGCAATGTGATGGAATATGCTGGGATCAATCCATTGTCGAATATTAGCAACACATTTTCTATTCAACTTGGTCCAGTCTTCTTCTATTATTTTTTCTGGTTTGTTTTTATCTCCTTCAATTGGTTCAAATAAATCCTTACAGTAAAGGAAATCCTCCATCTTTGGCTTCCACATCAAAAAATTGGAACTATTCAAATCAATCATCTTGCCGATGGAATTCTCCATAACTATCTCACACAAATAAATTCAACCTTGCTCTAATACCACTTGTTGAGATTTTTAACAATTTTATTTGTGTGAAATAAATAATAATAATCGCGGAATAAATTATAAGAAGCCCAAATCAGTCACCGGCACAATCAGAAAAATATAAAAGCAAGCAAACCACAAAAAAACACCCAATTTAACGTGGTTCGGCGTAAGCCTACATCCACAGGACACTCCAGCAACAATCCACTATATCAAATAATAATGATAATAATGTTCTTTCAAGTTTTGCCCAAAACTTGAGGAATACTAGATGAAAGAGGGATACATGATTACGTCAATGAAACCCTAAATAAATCTTTCAAACAATGTGGAGAACCGAACCTCGATGTAAATCGGAATTTAAGGAGGAACCTGAAGGGGACTGCTCCTTCACCTTTTTCTCTCATCTCTCCTCGCTCTCTCTTTCTCTCTCCATTGTTGCCGCCGAACAACACACATCGAACACACCTTTTCTCTTTCTGCCGTGCGTCTATCATAATGAAGAGGAACACCTAGGTATTAAATAAGTTAGGGGTCGGCAACGGGCCGGCCCGGCCCAGCCCGGCCCTAGGCCCAGTCCCGTGGCAAAAAAACAGGGCCCATGCCCTGCTCACGGGCCGGGCCTGGGTTCGGGCCCACGGGCGGGCCTACGGGCCCAAACTCAAAACATTTTATTTTTTTATTTTACGTTGTTTATTTGTATATAATGTTAAAATAACACAAAATTTAAAGTATAATGTTGAAAAAATTATTTATATCTATTAAATTATCAAAATAAAAATATTAAATGAATTAATTACTTACAAAAATGAATAATTACATGTATCTAACTAGGTTGACAACTACATAAATATTAATAATTTGTATAACTCAACCACAATTCAAATAAAAATTACACATTACTAATTAATTGGATTACCCTCCACGGGCGAACGGGCCCGGGCCGGGCTTTCGGGCCTCGGGCCTAATGAAGACCCTTAAAATAAGTTGTGCACTGTTCATGTGAATAGTGCACGTGAACAGTGCCCTCATGGGCTAGACCTAAAGAAGGCCCACACCCAACAGGAACACCCCCCGGTCTTTACGATTATTTATAAAGACTGTAATGTCAATCCAATTAAATGTAAAAGTCTTTCATGGGCAATTTTATCTTTTGCAGGGATTAATTTATCTTTATATTTGTTTATAGGGACTGCAATGTGTACATAATTTAATATAAAAGTTTTTCATGGGCAATTTTATCTTTTGTATGGACTAATTTGCCTTTATGACTGTTTATAAGGACTTTAATGTTTACACAATTATATGTGATGAAATATTCTAAGAATATTCCGTTAAATTTAGATGGAAATTTAACTCAATGATGATAATTGAGTTTTTATGAGTTTTCAGGGACTCGTATGTCTATCCCAATTTTAGTAGGGACTTATATGGGTTTTCCCATGTATGTAGGGACTTAGATGTTTTTAACCCATTAATTTATTTTTTTGATTTTTGCAAGGGACAGTTCAAATGGCCCAATTCCATATGAGTACTCTAGAAACAAACTTCATTCGAATGACATTCAAATGAAAGTCTAAAGAAATAAAATAATGACAGTTTGAATGGAAGTCATAGGTCTGTTTGAATAGTCAATGTGCGATCATATCTCGATACAGTGTAATATACACTGGGTAGAGCAATCTCAATGTATGAAAATTAATATATTTTTTTTTTACAATAATGATTTTTAATCCCCAAATTTTAGGCTCCATCAAAAGCCTCATAAGGTGGCACATGTACAATACCCATTATATTGTATTGTATTTTTGCTATTGTTGCTCCCCATATTTTGAGGAGGTGATTACAATTTAGAATGATTGCATCGATCTCATTTGTTCTTTAAATTTTTTCTTGTGTGATCCCTTCCATTTGAAAATCAATTGACGGTGAGTTTGGAAAAATCAATTAACGATCAATTTTTCTTGTGTTATGGGTTTTAGAAGTTCCGTGGATGAAGATCAATTGACAGTGAGTTTGGAAAGACATATTTTATGATCTTGGTTGGTAAAAAAATTGGATTTTGTTTTTGGAGTTCTAATGAAAATTTTTGTTTGACAATTTTTTTTGTCTAAATAAGATGTATTAGGTATTGGTTCTTCTAATTCAGTTTTGACTCTTTGGATTTTCTAATTTTGATTATATTGTTTTGCTTTGTTTGACATGTATTGAATCTGAATTTCATTTTAAATTCAGATACATAGCTTGTATCTTGATTTACATGCATTGTTATGTACCAAGTATGATCTATACAATCGTTTATGATTGTGTGTTTTGTGTGTAATTATGCATAATGTATCATTCATTATATTTTTTTATCTTTTTATCAGCATTATTCGACTCATTCATATTCAAGATTTTCAAATACAGTACATATTTACTTGTATGAAATGTGTATTTGTTAATTCAAATTTCAGATACACATGTATCTGAATTTGAATTCCACCCATTTGTTTAATGTATTTGTTAATTCAAATTCCAAATACACTTGTATCTGAATTTGAATTTCAGCCCATTTTTTGAAGGTTGTTATTTTTATTTTTATGGATTTGAATAATGTATAGCTGATTAATATTTAATTGTTTATTGTTGACATTTTGAAGACCTTTTATGAATTTTCTGTGCAGTTCTCAGTAGCATGTATACCATATTTGTTTATTTAGATTTTCATATACATTATTGTATCTTAATTGATAAAATGTGGTTGATGTTATTTTTTTTCACCAGGCAGTGATGGTGTTTCAGATTCAAAAAATTCAAATTTTTTGAAAACATGTTAGGTCAGGAAGAGGATTTAATGGCGTTATCCTTTATGGAATTAAATTATAATAGTTAGTTGAAACCAATTTTTAAAATTATAAGAAGGGTAGTCTTGTCATTGTCAATTTTTGTGGTTAAAAAAGTCAAATAAAAAACCAATAAGAGAGTGCAAATGGGACGCCCAGGTAGCAGCACTGTTTTTTTTTAATATACTAGCTAGTGTATTTTAGTTTATAATTCATTTAACAGCATATGCTTCGGTGCACATTACACATAAGACTTGACATATCAATTTCCTCTAGAAAAACATACGTTATGTACTTTATTATTGAATATATATTTAAAAAAAATTCAAAATAACATTTTCCCTATTGAAATTATGCAGCAAAGGCAATTGTTGCACCCAGAAAGATTGGACAAGGTAGGATTTGAGCTTCTTACTGGTCCGATATGCCTCTCGGGTACGCGTAAGCTCGGCCATGCAATATAATATTTAACTAAAATGATATGCTCAGTCCCATTGTATGCTGCAATTGCAGTCTACACTGGGTTTGTTTTTAAACATACACTCTCTAATTGAAGTATATGTTATTATATGAAATGAAATATATATTAAGATACATTAGTGTATTTTTTCAAATTAAAAAAATAATAAATTTTTTAAGAGGTCTTAAAATTGACCCAAATCGCCTCAAAAAATATACTTTGGATGAAAGAGTGGGATGCCCATGATTACTGACCACCGGTTGATTAACAAGAATGAGAATGAGAATGAACATTAAATTATCCCTTAGCCCTTTTTACATCCCCAGTTGGAGACGATATATAACTAATGCAATATATGAATTCATCTAACACAGTATATGCTCTATTATATTAATATATATTTTATTATAAAAATATATACATTTAATTTGTATAAATATATACAATAATTTAATTTCATAACAGAATTAATTTTATTAGTTAAGTATTTATTCAAAAATGTGTAGGTTGCAAACGGACTAAGCTTATCATTTTCCTCCAAAATATTGTTAAAAAAGCCGGTATCATGTTAACCTAAGTTAGGATATAGGTTTTGATTTAACCATGATTGGTACTTTATGAGGGACAAAGGACATGTACTAGGAAACAAAACATTGAATTTTTTTTTCTTCTTTCGAACAAAACATTGAATATAATTTCTACATGTCCATCCAAGGAGGTCCCGGTTCAAATTGCCTTGCCTGGTCAATAATAATATATGTATATAAAAAGTACCAAATTATTTTCTGAAGGGCAAGTTCTTCCAGTATTTTTTATTGTCACCACATGATGACTAATTGATTCAACCATATGTGATTTCAGATCTCTGATGTCAGAACCTAACTGTCATGTTTCCTCAAATTCTCACATGGATCATGTCACACATTGCAAATATTGACTTTGAAACCATGTTAATTGTTAAGACTGATAGATGAGTTCAATGTGATAAAAAAAATTGAACTACTGTTTTGAGACTGGAGCCACAGCTTTGGGTAATGTTTTAAAAATCCTATTACTTGTTGAACCAGAGAGGAAATAAAAACTGGGTCAAGGATTATCGGTTCAATTATCGAGTTGATTGAAATTGAACTGTAACGTTGTTGTAATGTAATAATTATATTAGTTAATAATTAAAAATATATGAAATATATAAAAACAATTAGAAAATATTATCACAACTCTTATACACCTTAAATCTTAATATAATATATCTCCTTAACATATCTTTTGATAAATGATGACTGGTCTATTACAGTTAGCTGGTTCTAAGAAACCGTCAATTCAATCTGTGAGTTGTGACTTTCAAATTTGAAGCCAGTTCATGCTTGTTATCAGATTTTTTAGGGTTAATCATACTAGAAGTGAGATATTGATAGAATGAGCTTCAATAAGATATTATTTTAAACATTCATTTTGAGCATCTTTAATTTGTAGTTGAATTTTCAAAGAATTATGTTTTTATGGAAATCCGATCTTCAAAAATCAATTTTAGGACTAATTCGGCAATAAGATAATATTTTGATGATAAATTATCTTAATTTTAAAGAATAAAAAGTTCATAAATTTTATCATTATTCATAATTGTCAAAATTGAAACAAAAGAGAGGATAAATGTTATTCTATAGGTGAAACAAAAAAAAATCATATTTTTCATTTCAAAAGTTGGATCATTGTTTGTAATTATCTTGGTTTATGTTTCTGAAATGTGATAAATTGCTCTTGCCCGCCTAACAAGCCCTAAACATTTACATTCATCTTAGATTTTCTTCCTATGCAATTTTAACAATCTTAAATTTATTAAACAATAGATTTTTGTAAATGAAATGTTAGGTGCATTTTCGTTCATTATTCCATATGCCAATACGCATATGTTTTGATTTTTTTAAAGTAGTAAATGTCGTCTAATGAACTGTATATGATTTTATAAAACATATATATACCTTTATGACGAATTGAATGAATCTATTTATAAAAAATGTAAATTTTTTTAATGAGACAAATATACTGTAGGGCCCAAAAATGAGGCCCACCAACTATGCTCCACGTACTAGCAGCCCATGACCGAATTGATAAGTGCCCACGATCCGGATCCCCACCATTGGTGGGTCTGGCCCGTCGACCGATTAAAATCCTAACCTAATCAAACCTATCAGATATGACAAACCTAATAGATCTAGATCCATCATTATCCTAACCCTCTAAAATGCCGAGGAAAAGGATTTAGGACTAGATCAACTTTTGATATGAGTAAGTCCAGTAGATTTAGATCCATCATTATCTTAAACATAATCTAGGATGGGATTTGGAACTGGATCAACCTGGTCAATCCTTGATGATCATAAATCAGAGATCTCATCTAATCTACTAGAATGTGATCTCCAGATCCCAAAGAACACTATAAAAGGAAACCAGTTCTCTCCCTATCAGAGGGGGGGATTTTTTCCATTAGATCCCCACACCAAAAGAGGAACTATATCTGACTTGATCCTTTTACAAGGATACATAGGCAGCCTGAGAGGACACATCAGGTTTAGTCCAAATCAAACCAAACTCGGACCGCCCTCGAGTCCGGTCCATTCAAGGAGGAGGCCCGCCAGCAATCGGACGGTACCCGTCGGAGGAGACAGGAGCGGACGGATTCTAACGACTCGAACCCGGAACGTCATTTTTTGCCCCTCCAGTTTAGCGCGCCAGGTAGGGGAAGTCACAAACATGAGAGCATACTCGTTGTCACGCCTCCTCAAAAAAAAACCTCCGATCGCACCGACTCCGGTGACCCAGCCGATGCGAGCCGTCCGCGTGAAAATGTCAAAGGTGTTTGCTTTAATTCGATTTCAAAAAAGTTTTGATTCAATTCAATTCAAGAGAGGTGTGATTTAATTCAATCTGACTTGATCAACTCCTCCAATTCAATTGCCTCCGAACAAATGGCACACGTCACGTGCAATCTCCATGTCCTCCACCTTCTCCTCCGCATGGGACGACGGTCGACGCATCAACAACAAATGCATCGGTTTCATCCATCCGATCCTCCAACATGATCTATTCGAGGAGAGCGTCGTTGTTGCAGCCTCTCCACGCGTCATCGTCCCAATGCGTGGACTTCGACATTATTCATGCACTATTGTTTTCATTTGCGTCGCCATCCGCGTTGCAGTTCTTCTTCTTCTCCGTCTGCGCGCTTCCTATCGTGCGTCGTCGAGTCGGCCCGCCACCTCTATAGGTCATTGCCTCATCAGCCGCCTCCTCGACACACCCCCCCAACACGCCACCTCGGCTCCCCTCCTCGGCATGCCACCGCGGTATGCCTCCTTGGCACATCACATCGGCTCATCTCCTCGTGCCTGTTTAAAGCCCACACTGCACATTCAGGGCCACACAAAGGGGCCATACGAATTGGTTGAGGCTTGCGTTAAGGGGGCATACAAGCTCTACGTGGTCGGTCCACGAAAGGTACCTCTTACAACCCTTTAGAACACTATGAATTCTTGAGAAAGTATTATTCATAAACCGGACATCATTTATGAATAATGTCTTATGGTATTTGATTTTATTTCATTCCTTTAGCTTGCATGTGATTGCTCTAAATGATGAATGAATGTTTGCAATTATTTGTCTCTATACACTGTTATTTGTAAAGGCTTATATACTGCATTCGGTGCTCTCCCCCGGAATACGTACAGCGTCAGATCAGGCCAAGCACCAGCTGCCGCTTCCTCATGTACTGACGATTGCGGAGAGACCGTATCAGACCGGGTCTAGCCGCGCGTGCACAACGGGTCTAGCCGAGTACCAGCTACTCCCTCACCCCCAGTACGCGTGGTCGGATACAGACCGCACTCCCTCCAAGGGTGGCGCCGTTAGTCGGTTCAAGCTGGAGGGAGGGGAAGGGTCCTACAGGGTGATGCCGTTAGTCGGTTCAAGCCAAGGATTCAACCCATCCTTTCCCACAGGGTAACGCCGTTAGTCGGTTCAAGCCAGGGAATAAAAAAAACCTCCCTCCAAGGGTGACGTCGTTAGTCGGTTCAAGCCAGGGGCCCAACGCATACGATCCCACAGGGTAACGCCGTTAGTCGGTTCAAGCCAGGGACCCAACCCATACGATCCCACAGGGTGACGCCGTTAGTCGGTTCAAACCAGGGATTCAACTCATAGGGTCCCATACGGTGACGCCGTTAGTCGATTCAAGCTAGGGACCCGACCCAATACTTCCTCCAAGGGTGATGCCATTTAGACGGTTCAAGCCAGAGGAAAGGGAAGTACCCCACAGGGTGACGCCGCACAGCCGGTTCAAGCTAGAGGTACAACCTAAAATCCCATAGGGTGACGCCGCTAGCTGGTTCAAGCCAGGGATAGACCGAACTTCCTCCATAGGTGATGCCGTTCAGACGGTTCAAGCCGGAGGAAAGGGAAGTACCCCACATGGTGACGCCACACAGCCTGTTCAAGCCAGGGGTACAACCCACAATCTCATAGGGTGACACCGCTAGCCGGTTCAAGCTAGGGATAGACTGAACTTCCTCCAAGGGTGACGCCGTTCAGATGGTTCACGCCGGAGGAAAGGAAAGTACCCCATAGGGTGAGGCCGCACAGCCGGTTCAAGCTTGGCAGGGGTATAACCCAAAATCCCATAGTGTGACGCTGCCCACCGGCTCAAGCCCGGGTCACAGACCGGACCTCAAAGGGTGATGCCATCCACACGGTTCAACCCAATGCGACTTGGATTGCCCCCCATAGAGTCATTCCGTCTCCACGGTTCAAGCTAGGGGGCAACATGTTATCCGGTGGATGACTCCATTCGGTGGTTAAAACCAAAAGGATAATGTGTCATTCGAGGATACGCAGCTCATCACTGACCCGTATTTTGTAAACCTATCCCATAGGTGACGCCGCACGGCTGGTTCAAGCCAGGGATAGCTCGTACCTCTTCTTCAAGAGCGACACCATTCAAGCGGTTCGAGCTGGGGAGTGGTAACCTATCTCTAAGGGCCACGCCATTTTCATGGTTCAAGCCAGCGAGACTTAGACCATACTCCCTCCAAGGGTGATGCCGCTCGCACGGTTCATGCCAGTGATAGATCAAATCCTGTAGGGCGATACCGCACAGTTGGCTCATGCCATAGACAGACCGGACCCCCATAGGCTGGCGTTGCACAAGTGGCTCAAGCCAGGGTCGCAAACCAAGTTCCTTAGGGCTACGCCATTCAGACGGTTCAAGCCAATGGACACATGAAATAACCTCTACAGGGCGACGCTACATAAATAGCTTAAGCTGGAGCCAGATCAACATGTCCCTCAAAAGGCAATACCGCAAGTGCAGTTAGGCCTAGGGACAATTCAAATTTGTCTTTCGAGGTAGCGTCGTCCTCACGGTTCAAGCCACCAAGACATAGTCCAGCTCCCACACAACTATACCCAGAACGGCTCACGTCAAAGGGATGGACCAACCTTGCAATAGGTCATGCCGACGACACGGCAAGGGCTAGGGGGCAACCCATCATCCTGAAGGGAACGCCACATAGAGGCTGAAACTGAATGGACGGCGGACATATCTAGGGGTGTGTCATACTCGGCACTGACCCACACCACTTTGAATAGCGGAGGAGCCACATCGCACAAGTAATTCAAGTCATCCGTCTTGCAGACCCATTGGGGAAGAATCGCTCTAAGCAATCGAAACCCTAGTCCTCTACAGTCCTAATACACCATCATCACTTAGAACATGCTGGAGGGTAACGCGACTAAGACCAAACAAACAAAGGGTTAGACACGATTAGTCTGACTCAAAATACGGCTACCGGGATCGAGCATGCAATGGCGGGTCAGGGCAGGCACCTGCTGCCCCCTCTCCACGCGCTCGACCGAACGTAGACTAGAAGAACTAAGTACCGGTCTTACGTGCGCAACGAGTATTGTGAGATACCAGCTATCTCCCTATCATCAGTACATATGGACTGACATAGCCTAGTCTCCCCCCCCCCCAAAAAAGAAAGGGGGCGACGCCTTAAACGGTTCAAGATGGGTTAGAGACTTCACCCTGCTCGGCCATGCCATGCCAACGGTTCAAGCCCAAGGCAACTCGCGAATTCGATCGCCCCGTTCGGCCACGTCGTCCAAATGACTCAAGCCCAAGGCGACTCGCAAATTCAATCGCCCCGCTTCGGCCACGTCGTGCAATTGACCCAAGCCCAAGGCGACTTACAAATTGGATTGCTTCCATTCAACCACATCATGAAAATGACTCAAGCCTAAGGCGACCCGCAAATTCGCTCGCCTCATTCGGACCACATGATGCACACGATTCAGGCCCAAAGGGGGTAGACCGACCTCCATAAGGTGACACCATCTTAATATTTCAAGCCCAGGGGGCAACACGTTGTCACGCCCATGACTCGAGTAAGGCCAGGTCCCGCAAACGACTCAAGCCTACCAAGAAATGGACCTCTACAGGTTAACGCCATCCTGACGGCTAAAACCTATGTCCAAACAAAACCGAAGCATCATCTCATCATGATAGACAAACACCAAATCTCCACGAAACCCTACCAGCCGCCAAAGTTTTATTTACAGCATGCGCGGAATGATGATCAAGACCGGACATGCACCGATCGGCAGGTGTCGCATCAGGTATGTTTTTCCCACCCGACAGGAGGATCTTCGATCCCTATCGGATGAAAAAAAAGGGGCATCTGTAGGACCCAAAAATGAGGCCCACCAACTATGCTCCACGTACCAGCGGCCTATGACCGAATTGACGAGGGCCCATGACCCGGATCACCCACCATTGGTAGGTCCGGCCTGTCAACCGATTAAAATCCTAACCTAATCAAACCTATCAGATATGACAAATCTAATAGATCTAGATCCATCATTATCCTAACCCTCTATAAAGCCCAAGGAAAAGATTTAGGACTAAATCAACTTTTGATATCAGTAAATCCAGTAGATTTAGATCCATCATTATCCTAAATCTCTAAGGAGCGTAGGATGGGATTTGAAACTAGATCAACCTGGTCAATCCCTGTTATGATCATAAATCAGAGATCTCATCTAATCTACAAGGATGTGATCTCCAGATCCCAAAGAACACTATAAAAGGGAACCAGTTCTCCCTATCAGAGGGGGGGATTTTATCCAATAGATCCCCACACCAAAAAGAGGAATTACGTCTGACTTGATCCCTTTATAAGGGTACGTAGGCAGCCTGAGAGGACACATCAGGTTTAGTCCAAATCAAACCAAACCCGGACCGCCCTGGACAATCGGATGATACCCGTCGGAAGAGACAGGAGCGGACGGATTCTGATGACCTGAACCCGGTACATCCTTTTTTGCCCCTCCGGATAACTATAATAAGAGTATATGAAGTACACGTGAGACTCCCTGCATACTGTGTAATAGCACTATTTTATAGAATTTAGATTACTAGTCTATTTTTTTTTTTAAATGAATTATTCAAGAGAATACCAAAAAAAAAAAAAAACTATTCAAGACAACACAATGAGATCCATGGTACGTGATCTTATTATAAGAAAATAAAACAGCTTAAAATATGAAATGAATTAAAAAGTAAAAGCAATAAAGCCAAACTAATAAGACATAATGTTCCTAATCCAAATTTTGTCTCACCATGATATTTAAAATCCAGTTCATTAAACAATGTTAATCTTTCTGATATCTGAACTAAACCTGGAAGTGCTAGCACGATTAATAATATTAATTAGGCTGACTGCCTTGTTTTCGTTAAACTTTTTTTTTTTTTTGGCCATCACAACTTGGATTTGTTTAATGAATCTAAATAATAACAAGTTCTGATCACAAGTGGCCTAATAGATTACACTATCTGTTTGGCTTCAGTGGTTATCTTTTCTGTGTGCATTGAACTGGTTGTTAGTTTAACAGCTCCATCCAAATTGAGGACTAGTTTATGCTAATTGTGAATACCTATCCACCAATAGACAGGGTTCCAACACAAGCTTTAATAATGTTAGCTTTGGTTGGGTTATTTATTTCAAACAATCCATGACTAAGCTTGCCAACTATCTAATATTAAACTATCCCTATCCATACACCGAAAAATAAAAGAATTATCTGATATGATATTTACACAAAATAAGTTAAAAATGGATGTGAATACATATATCGATATCTACTAAAAAAAAAATCTGAATATGATATATGTTTGTGTTATATATTGTATAAATTCAATTATTTTACATAATTAGACACTCTTTTTTCTATGATCATTGACAGAGAAGTCCTGATGTCTAGATTCAATCCTTAGTTTTTTTATTGAACTACATTAGATGTCTAATATGTCATTTAATCGTTTCAATTAACGCTCGTATTTAGAAATATTAAATATTCAAAAAATAATGGTATTCGCTTTGAATATGAAAAAAAACGAATTAAAATATTAATAACAATCCGTACTCAATTAGTTGAAAGGCTAATTCAAGACATGCACTTCACATGCACAGTATTCTTGTTAGGGAGATATAAAAAGTTTGAGGCAGTAAAGCAGAGAATCTCTATGTAAAATCATTTGAGATAATAAAAGAAAAGATAGCAACTGTGGCCATGACAGGATGGATTAGTTGGTGAAATAACTATAACAGTGGCTTTTTGGCTGTTCATGGATTCTCTTGTTCATTATTTACTGCACTTGTTCTGCAAAAAATCTCTGCAGGTCTCAGTCACCCCCATGTGAGGAGGAAAAAAATAAGTGAGAATCTCTGAATGCATCATGTGAAGAACAAGAATCACTGACCACATGTAACTTTATAAAATAAAGAGGGATTTGCATGTAACCCCCTCCAAAAATTTCTTATGTATGGTGCAGCCTCCTGCTTCATAAGGATTGAATATGGAGTGGATATGCTCATATATATTCGAATACGTATTTGAATTCACTACCTAGTATTCATATTTGTACATGTATCCGAGGAATAAATTTGAATCTGAATTTAAATGAAATATATTCAAATTCATATAATTGTCTGATCTATTATACTTATAATTATATATATGATACAATATTAATATCTTTGGACTGAATTTATTGAGAATTAATATATGATATTTCATTGACAGACTTAACAGAAGTATCCTATTTTATAATTTATTGGGGGATTTTTAACATATATGCTTTAAAAAGGCATTTTAAGATAATATTGGGTTTTTTAGGGGGTTACATACAAAAGAAGCCCAACAGTGAAAAACAACTAACATGGTATCTGAACATGTTATTTATTAAAGTTTGACTGTGAAGGCTTTTGAGCATCCCATATTCACTTGATACAATGTACAGAAGTGCCAGAAAGAGAGAGACTAATTAAGCTTTGTTTAGGTTTTTTTAGCTGTTTCAGAGAAGTCCAACAACTCCCAATCTGGGTCACCCGGTTCTCCAAAATCAAACCCTAAGAAATTTGTATACACACAACTTTTTGAAAAAACATTCTAGGTGAGTATGAACTCATAAAAGCTTGTTCTCCCCTTGCCTGGTCTTTAAATGGCAATGCTTTTATTTTACCAACTTGAATGCCAACAACATCATTCACCTCTCCTTTTTGGGAGGACCCCATTTTGATCTTCCAGATCTAACAAGATCTCCTCCCCAGACAATAACTTCTGAGCTAGCCCAAGTTGAGCTCGATCGATACCAGTTACGACTCTCTCCAGTGTCGTGACTAGGATCAAGTGAGTTTAGATAATCAGTTCTAATCTGAGTTTTGAGAGTCAAACTTAACTGAAGGTGTTTGGATGTGGATTTGGAAAGATTGTGGATTTGCATGAATCTGATTACCCCAAACCAATTTTCAAACAGAAAAAAAAAGAAAATTACATACATATTTTTACAAATAAGTGCTCAAAAGCAAGTTTTTTCATAATATGTGGAGAGAGAACTTCCTGAAAACTCAGTTTTGAACTCAACTTTTGAAGAAAAGTTAGTTTTCAAACAAAACATTCCACTATAGCTTTTACAAAACATGTTTTTCAAGTTTCACGTGCAAAGTGTAACTTTTTGAAAAGCTCACTTTCTAGCATTTAAATGCAGTTTTTAACCGAAAGCTGATTTTCAAATCCACATCCAAATGGACCAAAAGCTGTTTTAAAATTGATTCCAAAAGGGGCTAGTTCGCTTTCATGTGCCCTACCACCAGCTAATACAAAAACCAAAGGCAATGACAGCTTCAAAAAACTAACACAAATGGGGCCCTGGAAAGGCCTGTTGGTGATCTCTGAATCTTCTCGGGGCGGTTTGTTTGACTGCACCGCCTCCACCACCACCGCCGAATTCATCCTGACCATTCAATTCAAAAGGATGTAACTATAATCCATTTTTTCAAGATTCAAAATCAAACCCATACAGAGGAGACAGCCTTCCATGTTCACACATGACATCAAAAAACCAAAACTTGAAGACAAGCTTTCCAACAAACGAGGATTTAACATTTATATATACAAAAAAAAAACATTGAAGTACATAATGCAAAAGGAGACAAATTTTTTACATGAATATACAAGAACAGAAGGGAATCATTCTGTAATTACAAGAGGAGGTCCTGTACAGCCTCCTCTGCCTTTTTTGTATGAGTTCCTATAACTTTGTACAGAAAATATGCTGTGAGAGATCAAGAGTAGGGTCTGACCAAGCTAAAGTTGCAGAGGGACTTAGACTTGAAGAGACCACCAAACAGGAACCTTGTGGGGGACTCTTGTGGGGGAGACCTCGAGAGCTCGGACCCCCCTTTCACTTGGAGGATCGTTTGTCCGATCACTTGTCGGATGGCATCGATAGTCTTGGCATCTACCATGTTGCCTGCAGCATCTTGGACGTAGAAAGTGTTGACGGCTTTTCCGGCTCGGGTTGTCACCTCTGCCCTTGTGACTGATAGGCTGTTCTCCCTGAAGATTCGTGTCACGTCTGATAATAAGCCAACCCTATCGCTCGTGCATAGCTCTAGCTTCAATCCCTGAGAAGAATACCTAGTTAAAAGGCTATCCAATATGGTTCAAAATGAGGAAACTAAAAGGAGTTTAAGGCCTACTACACTACATTTTGTAAACTGTATTATCTCAAAACTGCTTCTTGACGAGGCCTCATTTGGAACCGATTATCAAAACAACTTTTCATTAAAGCTGCTCTCAATTATCTTTTTCATAAAAGTTACTATAACAAATAAAACAAAAATAAAAATCCAACAAAGAAATGGAAGTTCAAAAATGTCATTTGGAACCAATTAACTGAAATTGATTCTGCAGAAACAAGATCAGATACAAAACGGGGCCTAAACAATATAAAACAATAACATGCCATTAATTATATTGAGAGATCACATGAACTACTGTTTATGTACCACAGTCCATAGGAAAACATCGAGAGAAATATGTAACCACCTTGAGCTTATATCCAAAAGAAACCAAATTCAGGGGAATCCAAAGACAACACAAGTACGCTTGTTGATTCAAACGACGAAAAATCATTCGAATAGACATGCAATCCTTACCTCCGACACTCTCCTCTCAATAGCAGCCTCAAGACATTGGATTATACGCTGCCTCTCCGCTTCTGAGTTGACAGGGGACCCATCCACATGTCTGATGTAGTACTCCTACAAAGCCCAAACAATAACAAATTTCAGACTCTATAAGTGACAAAACAAAATTATAACATCAAAAGATATAATACGGTACCTGATAAGCTTCGGGACTTTCAGCATCAACATTTGCATGGAAGACGACATACTGCATGTCAGTCAGAGTGCAAACCGTATCGAAAAGCAGCTTCGGCCGGTCCTTACACCGAATCGTCACCACCGAGTAGTCCTTGTCATAGATATTCACAACAGTCACCAAGGGCCTGAGCTTTTCGTCTGCCGAATCCTGATCAGAACGCTCATAATCACGATCATCAAACATCATCTGGTGGAGCCTCCGCTCCGTGTGGGTGGACCCCAATGACACGGCTGTCTTGGCTCCCCTTGTTTTATTGTTTCCTCTAAGTACATTACATAGGAGATTTTTAATCCACGAAAGCCTCTCAGGGTCGGTGATTGCCAACCCAGACGACTCATCGGTGACATGCATCACAGCCGCGGCTCGGGTGTTGTGAGTCCAGACTTCAGCATTCACAACGTTGCATTTGAGGTCCATTAAAACAGCGCTGACTTCAGAGAGCAGACCAGGTCGATCAGTCCCGGTCAGCTCTATTGAAGTGTAGTCTGTTGAAGGTGAGACGCCAACAGACCTTTTTCGTGATGGTATAAAACATGAATCCGGTCCAAGGGACTATAAACAAATACAATACAATTAGTTAGGTACCGACTACAAATAGTTTATATAAACTGCATGACTATAAATCTGTAATATAAGAGCATCACCTTACGGATATATTCTAAGATTTCCTCACCACGCAACTTCTTCCCATCTCGATCGGTAACGTTGAATACTGTTATTGGATATGGAGACATAATTAATTTATAATTATTTGACAAATCTTGGATGATATTTTTAAAGGTAAAATGAAACATAGTGGAAATTATATATTGTGTTACCATCCATGAACCATCCACCATCAGAAGAAATATAAGCTTTGGTTATAATGAGATTCAAATCAGTGAGGACTTGAACAACCTCTAGGAGAATCCCATGTTTATTTGCACTGTCAACCTTTACAACAACAAAACAATTCTATCAAAATTCATGTTTTTGTGATAGTTCATAGGCATATAATGGTTAGTTCATGAACATAAAAGATGGCTCACCCGAATGACTGTCGCATTGACACAGGCTTCGTTATCGATGACAACCCTATATAATATACATACACTGAATAAAGTTAATGTATCATTCGATATAAAAAAATGAACAATCGGATGCATCAGAGTGAATACTAGTATGTACCTTGGAGGATTCATCCTCCGGATGAATTTTTCGTATTCATCATCAATATCCCAAGAAGAACTAATATCAGTCTCTGAATCAAAAGCACCACAATATTTCAGAACAAAATCTTAAATTAAGACATCTCAAAGCAGGACAAAATTATTTAGACAAACAAAGTGGAAACAGGAATTACAGTTGAATAATAAGAGAATTAGAGAAATAAATGATTCAATTAGTTCACACAAAATTCACCCAAAAAACTCAATAAAAGGCAAATATAAAAACACCCATTATTTAAAAAGAAAAAAATAATAATCTTAGAAAGCAATAGATTATCCACCAACCATGAAAATCCAATTCAACAGTACATCAAAACAGTATAACAAAAAAAATCATAAACATTATCAATAAAAAAATTTACGAGATTAGACCCATTTAAGGATAAAAATCTCAAAAACAAAAAAACAAAAAAAACAACAACAATCTTACAATACAAGAAACACCCAATTGAACACTCAAAGAACAGAATCCAAAGCCACCCAATTCAAACCCACTATCCAACAAAACAGAGCACACCCATTGAAACCCATCTCACAGAAACCACAAAATCAACTCACAAAACTAAAAAACAAATAAGAAGAGGAAGAACCCACAAGAGAAAACACATACCCATTGATGCCCAGATAGGAATTCCTTCAAAACGAAAGAAGAAATCTCTTCAGAATTGAAAATCTGTGAGAAGCAGTAGCTACCCAGATAAACAGAACCCTCTATCTCTACCGAATAAAAAGGGAGATCTTGAAATCGAACGGACCCCCCCTTCTCCCCTCTCACCCCCTGACACGAAAATCCAAAACCTGCAACTGAGACAGTACGTGAACAGATTCCCCCTCTCTCAATATTTTTTTCATTCCCAATGGAAAGAAAGGCTTGGCATCCTCTTGAGAGAGAGATATTAGATATACAGGTCTCCCTCTCTCTCCCTCTCTCTCTGTCTTCTATATTTTCATGTGGTGAGTCAGATTAGACTCGCTTGGTTGGGCACGCCGAAACACACCGCACCACATGAGGCACACCATGATTTTTAATACATTTTGGTGTTTATTAAAATTCAGGGATAAATCCATATAACCCCCCCTGTAAACTTCCCGAAAATCATATAAACCCCTGTTTTTCCTAAAGTTCATAGGGTACGTTTTATGCGTAATTGTAGAGGTGATTATGTAAGAAGCTCTTCCGCTCAGCTTTTAAAAATCGCAGTTTTTAAACACTATTTGTTTAAAATATATATGCAGAAAGTTACTGCAATAAAACTGTTTAGTTGTACGATTATAGAAGAAGCTTCCTGTAAATGCAAAAGTAGTGTAATCGTAAAACCAAACTCACCCATATAACATTTGAAAATATCTATATAAATCCAAATAACCCATGAATTAAATTTTCTTTGACAAATAAAGAATATTTTGTTTGGTTAATTTTGACTGAAGTAATATCAAAATACTCCTAAAAATGTTCAAAATTCTATATAAATAACGATTTTATCCCTCAAAATAGGATTTTATATATAATTTATTCAAATGGGTAAAATCATCATTTATCAAGGGTTTTTCACATTTTTAACACATTGTATGGAGATTTTAGTATATTGTGTTTTAGGTTAATCAAACAGAATATTCACAAAATATTCCTCAACTGTCAACTAAAATTTAACTGAGATAATTATTTGGATTTTAGAGTAGGTCATGTTTGAATTTAGACGCGAATATACACACACTTTGAGTGTTTAGTTTTCTCAACTCTTATTTTTTCAGATAAAAAAATTCAATTATAAAAAAAATAAAATAATATTTTTCAAAAATTATGTTTTTTTAAGGGTTGATTTTAAGAATCCCACATTTCAACCACACATCCACCTTTTACGCCACTTTTTTTTACGTATTTGGGCGGATTCTTCAGTAAAAACGCTATGGGTGCGTTTGGTTGCGCGATTGTAAAATTGATTATGTAGGAATCTGCGATTGCAAACCTGATTCTGCAGGAAGCTCACTTTCTCAGCTTTTTGAAATCGCAGCTTTTGGGCACTATTTGTCTGCAATCGCTGGGATTAAAACTGCGATTACAAAACTGTTTGGTTGCGCGATTGCAAACGCAGCTTCCTGTAATCATAATCGCAACGCAATCGCGCAACCAAACGCACCCTATATGTGAATCTAAACTATTTTCTGCCAATGCTGATTGGATTTTCATGTTTTATTCATTAATATTTTGACATTTTAAAGTTCTTCAATCCATGCTTTTCAAACATAGATTGAATTTTTGAACAGCCAACTATGAACCGTACATTCAAACAAGCCCTTAAAAGAAATTCGCGGTATGTTTGTTTACATTAATTTATTAGAAATTATTTAAGTTAAAAGGATAATTTTAAAAGTGATAAACTAAAAGTTGGGGGCAATAATGTTTTTGGGATTTATAGATTATACAGCACTTTATGTAATCTTCATTTTGAACACGGATATGGTTAACCAATATTGTGAATAACAAATATTTATTTTTATGACATACAAACGTGACATTAATTTTACCTAAAAGGGTTCCAATCCAATATTTATCAACAAAAAATATGACAACAATTTTTTACTTTCATACCTCAAACGAATTTTTTTTAGAATTACAAAGCAAAAAATTTGGTTTATAGTTTATTCCAATACACATCTAATCTTGTTTATTTGTTGTTTTTTAATCAATATAACAAATATGTCTAATTTTTAGAAGAGTTAAAAATCTATAATCTGTATATGAAAGTTGTACCAAACATGACCTCTGTAAAAAAATGTTTTGACCAATTCTTACTCTTATAACATGTTTTGAATTTTTTTTTAAATATTTATACTATTTTAGGACTATAGAAATGAAATGATAGTGTATTAGCCACGCTGGGTTAATTAATATTTTAAGTAATACAACTGCATTGTTTTTTTCAGGGGATTTTTTTTAGGTACGCACGAGGTGTGGAAGGGAGGAGTTTGGATTTGGTGAAATATATGTTGGGATACAATATTTAATGATAATTTTATCCACCCAGTTTATCATCAGGTGTATATTTATGTAATTTCAAGTGTAATGAAATGGATATGCTAACATGAATGCATTACTATACAAAGTATATACAAAGGAAAAATTATATACTGTGTAATATAGTATATATATGTATCAGAGTGTACAAAAAAATCAATACTTAGTCAAGCATGAGAGATACAAAACAAGCTGTAATAAAAAAAAAATTACTTATTTCAAATTGAATTCATTCAAATGATTGGTGAGAATTTTTTTTTACTGGAATAATAAGCACTGGTCTTAATATATTAAAGGACAAAAGCCCAAAGGAAAATAATACAAACAGAAAAAACCAGGAAGAACTCTTGGAAATTAGGTAGAGGAGATCTCTGTCCATTTCTGCCAGCTAGCGGACCAAAGGCCGCTAAGGAATTACAAGTTTATCAGTCTGGAAACTGATACCCCTTGCCTTCACACAAAAATTTTCCTAGTCTATGAGAAGACCTTTAACTAGCTCCAAAATGTTTTCCGCATATGATCTTTAACCCCTAAAAATGACTTGATTGCAACAAAGCCAGATCGACCATACTATCGCAGGCACCAATTGCTGATGAGATCGAATTGATAGGTGAGAATTGAGAAATAGTTAATGCAAGGATGTATTTTTTCTGGTGATAAAGATGTGTTTAAATTTTATCTTTTTTAAAGAAATACACTAGTTTATCCTCATACATATTTCACTTACAATAATAATAATATATGTGTTTTCAAGGACAAGACTATATATTTTATTAAAAATATCAATAAAAACTGCACATGGGGTTATACACATAATTGGACATATCACTTTTAAATGAAAAACAAATATTTCTTAAAGATCTTCTTCATAGTATCTCTTCGATGATGCCTCTCATAGTTGTCAAGTGAGATTTAAAAAAAAAATTAATAAATCAAATTTGAACTCGTACAAAAAGTAAGCAAAAATAAAATTAAAAGCAAATACAATTCAAAGTCTTAAAAATCAATTAGTCATGCTTGGATCTCTACCTAAAATCCACAAGTAATACTTTATAAAGAGAACAATTTCACCTCCCCTGACCAATGTGGACTAAAGTAATGAAAGGTTTAATTAAAACACATGGGATAATTGTAAGTTTCCTACAGCTTATTCCAATGAGATCCAAAAAATTGATCGAGATTATTTGGACTTTGTGAATTTGTTAGAACAAGAGAATACACTTCTTGGGTGGGTTGAATTGTAGTTTTTTCTTCTTCTGAAATATTAGTACCATTTGGTATTCAGATCCATGAATTAGGAATTCACAAACTGACAAGAGTTTTTCTCACTAAAAACATTATAGAAATGAATAAAAGATAACTTACATGATGTATCATTGACGTGTGTGACGTATAATGTGTGACATGATAATTATGAAAATAAAATACATCAGCACGGTCACTTCAGTAAATTCCAATTAGGTCGATTTGCATTTGAAAAAGTCAAATAATCTCAAACGAGGTATCAAATAGATTTTTGACTTCTACCTCCTCACCTCTCCTACACTGAAGATTTTTTTAAAACAAAACCACCATTTAAAAAGCTAGTGAAAGAATGTTTTTCAAATACCTGGTTTTAATCATCGCATTTTTAAAATTCAGACATTTGGATCTTGCCTTAAGACTCCATTTGGATACCAAATAACTTAGAATACAGTAGAATAAGTAATTTTTAGAGTTTGAATACAGTAAATACCCTATGATAACATATGCTAAAATAAGCTAGTATAATTTCAAGTTGTCCACCAAAAGAATATGTTTTGCAAACGATACCTAAAGTTTCATAATTTTAGTATATTTGCTAAATTCAAGACCAGTAAAACACTAGGGTTGGTTTCATAATTTGTGGGACCAGTCTCAAGGTTCTTGGCATGAACTCATATTCCTCCACCTTGTTAAGTAGCTACTTTCCCTCAACTACCAAAAGCAACATACAGAAAATTAGGTTATCTGAAAGAAAAGAAAAAAAGAATATTGAAGGAATGATTCACATTCTCCACCTCCTCTTCAAGAAACAAAATAATAATGATGACACATTACAATTCTACAGGGAAAAACAAATTAATAATGGTACACATTCTCCACATTTGGAAATTTTATTGAACATTCCTCTCATACATCTTGAAGCCAGGTTTGGGGTCCACTTCACTCACCAAACTACATAATGCATAGATGGTTCTTTTATGTCCCATTGGATCATGAAAACAAAGAAAAATGTGTATATATAAGTGATTCATATATATAAGATCTAACTTGTAATAATTTGGCTAGGTGAGATATTTGACCTTCTACATAAGACGTATCATCCTAAGTATCATCATTGTCGAATCAACTAATCTTAAATTTTTAAGATTTATTTAAAAAATAAATTTGAAATGGTCTAATATTAATAGTAATTATACAGAGTTTTTAAAATGTCTTTTAATACTAATTATACCTTCTAATTTTCTATTCATCCTATTAATATACATTAACACAAAATCAAGGGGCTTTTAATTGTCCTATACATGAGTCATCTCTTCATGTCCCTTCTTGGATGCACATCCCTCGCGCATGCGATAAATGCGGATAGTGCGCCTGTGTGGTCCATGAGTCAGGTGCCTTTTGGAGTCCAATCCAACCAAGCTTTTATACATACATCTTATCTTTTCAAATATTTCAATGTGAGACTACATCTATTTTTTCAATACTCATTCACCCAAGAAATATTTTGAACAAGAAATTCATCTTTAATTTTAATGCAATGCAACAGTACTCCATCAACCTTGAATTGTGGAACTAACTCAAATTTTGATCCCAAATATCTTGGAGCCAAGTTTTCCAACACCATTAACAATAACTGTAGTTTTCCTATTCAATGGGAAGTTAGTACTCCAAGTAATTACCACTTGTAGTTATTTCAACATAAATAATTGCTACAAGCATTTTCTGTGTGACATTGCCCTCCAAACCAACCACTTTATAATAAGCATGGAACTGATTGAGAAATGTAATATATATATGTATGTTAATGAGAATATTTCTCTTCCAGAGGCTTTTGCAGATTGTTAGTGAATCGAGTTACAATTTTGGAATGAAAACTACACCAGAGGTATGCCAATCACAGGAGCTGGGCTACCAAAAAAATTTGCACATTTGACTCTTTCACATCTTATATTGAGAGAGACATGAAAGGGATGCACTTCCACCTTGCTAAAATTGAATCCATGATCGTTTGTTTATTTTCTACACAAAAGGATGAAAATGATGTCCAATTAATTAATCTATTTTTCCTTCATCTTATATATATATATATATATAAAGAAAGTTAGCAAACATTATTTCCGTAGCCCCTCATAAGTGTTGATATAGTCACTTCGTTTTACGGTTCTATCTGCAGCCCCATATAATATATAGCATAGTGTATACTGGAATATCATAATGTATGAACTCTATTATATATAGTATTTGGAGCTACAAAAAATGTTACTTTTTCAAAAAAAAAAAAAAAAACATTAGTGTGTATGTCTGTGTGGGTGTGTGTGTATATTTTAGTATAACAATATGTACTTCAATAGACGAGTGAATATTATTTAAAAAATAATAATAAATAAATAAACTACACATACGTGTTATTTTGCTATTATTATCTAATTAAGATCAATTTAACTAATCCAACTTCCATAACCTCAAAGTATAAGAGAAGAGGTTGTTCATTAATAAAATTAAGACATTCGTTCATGGTGGGCATGAATTAGAAATGAAATTAAATATATGTGGCATCATTTACATGTATTTTTCTTATTTTTTTTTAATAATTTAACTTTAATTTTTTTTATATTAAAAGGTAATCTTATTAGATCATGTGATATCTTTCTTATTTTTGTTAACTAGCGTATTTGTACGCGCTAATGCGCGTTTTAACAAATTATATTATATATATAAAAGTATATTTTTAATATAAATCTTTATAGAATTGCTATTTTAATAAATTATTTTTAGTATTTATCTATTATATATGAAACGTAATTATTCTCAACATGAAGTTGTTTTCGTAATTCTATAACTGAATAATTTTATTGTAATAACATATTGTAAACAATTTCGGTAAATAGTGTTTATAGTTTAAAAAATAATGAGAGGGTGACTTTCTTATATAATCAGTTTCTTAAAGTTTTAAAATATAGGGTGTATAAATTTTTGTAAGTTTAATAATCAAATATCATGAAATATTTAATTGAATTATATAAGCTGTTTTATATTATAATTGAAAGATTATAAACAATTCTTTTAAAACAAAAACAATGTTTGAAAACTAGAGTTCAATTATGTATATTTTATATTTTTTAAATAAAAAACATATTATTGTATTTCTACATTTACTTATTTTTCATATAACATTTTCCTTTACAACTTGAAATACACTCTTATATACTTTTTTAGTAATTTAATAATTATTTTACGATGTATATACCTCCATACCTGAGATATGTATCTTGTTAATTTTTTGGATGTACGCGCACTCGTCCGTCATTGAATTATATAAGCTACTTTATATTATAACTTGAAGATAAACAGAAGTCCATATTATTATAGGCAATTCTATAAAAACAAAAACAATGTTTGATAACTGGGGTTCTATTGTATATATTTCATATTTTGAAATATAGTATATTATTGTATTACTTTATATTATAATTGGAAGATAAACAAGAGTCCATATTATTATAGGCAATTCTTCAAAAATAAAAAGAATATCTGATAACTGGGGTTCTATTGTGTATATTTTATATTTTGAAATAAAGTATAGTATTGTATTTCAGTATATATTTTCAAAATGATGTAATGTTTACTATTTTTACAATATTAAAACATATATATATATATATATGTATGATAACTGCATTTGGGGTTGTATTTGAAACTGTACATAACATTAAGTGAAAATTCACTCAAAGTTATATTAAAAATAAATTAATAAAAAGCATTTATTCATTCTCTTTCAAGGACAATAATTTTTGAAAAGTTTTAGACTCAATCATTTTTACTAATCACTGCCAATTAAAAAATAGATTATCGAACCCCCTTAAAACAATCTAATCAATAAAAAAACACTGCCCTAAAAAAATGCTTATTTTCACATTTGAAGAAAAATTGATACACTTAGATCTAAAAAAAAAAAGAACAAATTTTAAATGAGTGATGATACCCAGGCCCCAACTCATAGGCCCCATGAGGTGTCATCACCTTATTGGTTGGCTTGTTGACTTTTGAAAATGGGTAAAATGGCAAAATACAGATATGCCCTTCATTTAAAATAGATCCAATTAACTCAAATCCTCTTTTTTCTCTTATTAATATTTCACATTAATTTAAATTTTCCTAATTTAAAATTTGCCTATTTTTAAAAATATATCTCTCTAAAATTTGTTTATTTCAAAATTTAAATTTTTAAAATTGTTATGAATTTTACACCAAAACTTACCTAACTTACACAAAAATTATCTAAATTGTTTTTCATCAAAATTACACCAAAACTTATCTAAATTACACCAAAATTACCTAAATAACACAAAAAAAAATTCTAGTTTTTTTTAATGATTATAACTGTTACAGAATGTAATAGTGTTGCACAAATGTAACAAATACAAATCATTATGTGTATGCAATTGAATGTTACATTTACGAATGCAACAATAATATATATTTACGAATGTAACAGAATATAACAGTGTTGCATAAATAACATTATATCATTCCAAGACTATCACATTTTAAATGTAAATACAAAAAATAATACACACATTTACAAGACTGTTACATTTCAAATATAACAAAATAACAAAAACTGTGTATTGCTTAAATGTGTCTCTTTCGAATCAAACCGCAATATTCATTAATTGTTACATTTATAAATGTAACAGTATTAATCAATACACAGTTTCCACAATTTAATACAACAAAATAACATTATATCGTTATAAGACAAATGTAACAGTCTCTCAAATACTTAGCCACCTTTCTATGAAGTGATGATAATTGTATTCAGAGCATACATCACCTGAGTATGCATCTTCTCTCTCTCTCGGGAAATTATTAGTCAAAATATTTCCAGAATCTCCAATCTGACATGATGATGAGAGAAAATGAAAAGCACACAAACTGTTGAAGCCTCAAGGAATACATCCATGCAACCGAAAAGATGTGAGGAATCCAGTTGTACTTCCAAAGCTTCACACACAAAGACAGAACAGTAAAATAAGTTCTGATTCTCCCATGAAAAGAGGAGTTGGACGGCCACCCAAGAATGGCCGTGGAGGTGTTGACCGCAGAAGGTAGAATATTTCATTGAGGGGAAGTAAGAGAACTCGTATAAACTAAAATATATTTTTGACAATTTGTATATCTATCTTAGATTTAATGAAGAACAAATCACAAAAAATTAGGTAAATCATAACCGAAAAACCACTTTATAAGAAAATAATAAATAAAAGGGTATAATGGGTAATGTCTTGATGCCACCTCATGGGGTCTATCTGGGGCCTGTGAAATTGGGGTCTGGGAATCATTATTGATTTTAAATTGTAAAATACTTGTAGGCAAGACAACAGTCAATAATTTTATATGCTCAAATGGGTCCGATTACATTTGTAATTTTTATATCTATTAATGTGACTAAAATACTTGTATTTTATAATCTTATGGGTATCTTAATGGTTTAAAAAATCACTGGACATATGAAGTTCCATGGAATTTGAAGTTAGAGAAGTCATGTTTCGGGATTAGGGACCTGTTTATAAATCTTGGAATGGGATGAGGGACCTGTTTATAACATAGATAGGGTCCATTTGTGAAACCGGTAGAATCTGGGGGCAGATCTGCAGAAAGCCCAGGAAAAGACAGAACCGGGCGTCTTTTCTCAGGGACTTGGCTGTAAATATGAAAGACCTATTCATAACGCATGCTGAGGCCACTTTGTGAAACCTATACAATATGGGGGTCTATCTGAAAAATCCCAGCTCATTCTATTTTTTATTTTATTTGTATTATTGTTTATTTCTATTTCATTGAGATATTTTTATTGGAATCAGTTATATAGAAAATTATGTGATGACTACTGTTTGAATACATGTTAAAAAAAAAAAATTTCTTAGGAAGCCAATGAATTTGAAAATATTACATTCAGTGTATTTTATATAAAACACGATCCATGTATGTTTTTATAAAAAAATAAAATATATACTCAATAAATTAAATGATATCAATTATTAAAAATAATAAAAATTTCTAACGATGTATACACAATATTAGAGTGAGTAATTTGACAAATAATTAAGGTTTTAAGGATAAATTATCTTAATTCTAGTACATAAAAAGTCTATCAATTTTGTCAACATTCACATTTGTAAAAATTGTGATAAAAATTGAAGCTAAATGTTAATCCAGTCTTTAAGTGAAACAAAAAATCATAATTTTCATTTCAAAATCGAAACCATTATTCCCCACGTTACCCTTATTATTTTTTATGCTAAACCGAATAAATTGTTTAACTTTTTATTTATCAATATAATTATTTTTTATACTATCACTTACCCCCTTCTGAAACTGAGAGCACACTTTTGTTTAGAAGAAAAAAAAGAAAGAAAAAGGAGAGCCTAAAACACGTTCCTTCCACGTGATGTATACGGTCGCACGTCCTCTGTTCCGTCCTTGGTCAAGTAGGTGCGCCCCCTCACACGCGTGTCTTGCGGTGGTGTCTCGCACGTGCCTTTACAGGCCACGTTACATGTAAGCCCTGAATCGTTGTGTTATGATCATTATGCTATTTAAATCCAATGTTGTATATAAATAAGTCTTATTTAGATATAATGTTGTAAATAAATAGGCGATAATCGAGGAACTATAAATTAATCAGATAGGCGGAGATTAATAGAGGATTAATCAATTATTTTTTAAAATAATAAAAATAATACATATACATATTATATATTTAATAATTTTAGACTACAAAATAATAACAAACTAGTATCGAAACAAAATTAATATGTAATGATCATAGGATAGCATAAAAAAATTAATTAATAAATATATAATATATAAAATAACATAATAGTTTATTGGTCAAGTCAAGTAGGAATTAATCGGAAAAACAACTGACGCTAACCGTTGCGGGCTAGGCTCATCTAACTAGGCTTAGCTCAGTTGAAACTCGTTCGATTAGATAAATGAACTGAACTTGAACAATTTTTAAACCTCAGTTATAAACGAGCTGATCCCGAGCCGACACGAGTTCGTTTTGAATTTGATTGTTTAGTAATGATTTTTTAATATGATTATGTATTTTTTATGTGTTATCTGTTTTTGGCATGTTTTAATTGCGAAACAATTTTTTTTTAATTAAATGAACCCGAACTTGAGCTTGCATTCGAGTTCATTTTACAAATGAGTTAGACTGAGCTTTAATTGAGATTTTTACTTGCCTAATGAACTAAGTTTAAATACAAAATAAAGCTCGGACTCAAATCAAGCCGAGTCCGAATTGACCTTAATATAAATGAGTCGAGCTTAAACATATTAAAGTTTAACTCGCTTGACTCGTTCACGCCTAAGTCTAGGAGGGGGATTAATAGGAGTTTATGAGAGATTTTTAGAACACATCAATCTGGACCATCAAATCAATGTGGTTAAAAAATGAGTGCAAAACAGGCGTATCTGTGCATCCAAACAGGAGATTAACGTTATTATAGATAATATTTTTTGTGGTGGGGGACATGTCACGTGGATAGGTTGGGGGGTTTGATGTAACACTTTTCCCATTTTTAAAGGTCATCCCAATTGAGAATTGTAGGTTATAGTTCATGTTTGAAAGTTTGTTTTATTTTATTATGGGTGTTTAATTTTGACCAAGTGAGAAAAAAATTGATTGTTTTTACCCTATTTCATCCATTCTTTTCTGTTATATTTGGAAATTATAATAATTATATTAAAAAATAGATAAATCTGACTTGAATCCATGCGATATGAAAGAGGTATCGGGCCTTTAATTTTTGAACAAATGAAAGAAAAAAGTTTTGCTTCGCTGCTCCAATTTCAATGTCATTAATGTGATATGTATATCGTTATAATTTTTTTACTTTTTATATAAATGAATCTATGTAATTTATTAAAATTAATATATATTTTATTTTTTTATAAAAGCATACATGACATACTAAAAAAAATCAAAATACTTATGGACTAGAACTAGGAGCTTAAGACTACATGTAACATTACATAACTTTATCAGAAGGAAAAATGATTGATTTGACATTCATTTTTTATGGATTTTTTTAGGAATAAATTCATTGTGTAGGTATAATCTCAATAGTACATCTCTCTCTCTCTCTCTCTCTCTCTCTCTATATATATATATATATATATATATATATATATATATATATATATATATATATTCGATTTGACGGATTCACGTGCGTTTTTCCAACGGTTGAATCGCACCCGACCGTTTGGACCCGTTCGACGGCCCGTAGGAACGTATAATATCACTATATATATATATATATATATATATATATATAGGAGTGATTAGGTGCGGGTCGTGCGGTCGTGCGGTAGACCACGGGCCGTGATTCATTCAGACGGTCGGAGGCGATTCACATGTAGGTATAATGGACCCGCTCGGACGACGCACGTCGGATCCGCACGACCGCACCGAGCATATTATACATCGATATATATATATATATGTGTGTGTGTGTGGGGGGGGGGGGGGAAGTGATTCCGGTGCAGGAATGCGGAAAGCGATACGGGCCGTATATATCGCATCGGACGGTATATATATATGTGTGTGTGTGTGTGTGTGTGTGTGTTTTCTTTTTATAAAAATAATAGGCATGCGGCCGAAATTGTATTATAGGGGATGCCCAAGGAAATTTCAAAAGAAAAAAGGATTAAAGTAGAGGAGAACTCTACTATCCCCTCCAATTACAATTGGAATACTCCTCAATGGATATGAGCCCACCCTAGAAGGACACTTTCTTGGCCCTTGTACAAAAGAAACCCCATTCCTTAATACAGTTTTGCACCATAGCCCAAACATTTTCAGTGTACACAGGGGTACCCCTAAATATCAAATGGTTTCAAGCCAATCAAAGCGCCCACACTACTACGGGGATGAAGGATTGCGATATTTTTTCGGTGGCACTCTTATCTCTCTTATGTTTCAGCTTTCTCTCATACTCCCATAGATTTTCAAGAGAAGAGACATTAGGTACGAAGCCCGTTGCCAATGCAAGAAGGCACCAGACCTGCTTAGCGATCATGTGCTCGAGAATGATGTGGGACGTAGTCTCCTCCGCAACATGACAGGTCGGGCAAGAACGATTCGCATGGGGTGCCCATTTTGCTCTATACACTCTAGTGAGAAGCTAGCTTTTGCTAATACATCATTCACATGAACAGTTTTACCTTCGTTGGGGCGTGGGTGTGCCAGATCTCTTTAACATACATGTGTGTGGGTGTGTGTTGGGGATGCCTTTACTTTTGATCAGATTGAAGGAAAAGATTTGACTGTATTTCATGCTTGCTTTTAGAAATTAACATGAATAATGGATATGTATTTTCATATATGGGTTTTAAATGTCTTCTCGAAGAATTAAATTTTGAAAAATGATGGAATTTTGTATAACTATTATTTTTAATGTAATATGATATTAAACTGTTTACACTATTCAAGAATCTATTTATATAGTTATAAATATTACGAATATCTCAATAAAATATAAAATTAATATGAAAATGTTAATATTGTGATCTCCTATAAAAACATGTCATCTTAAAATTAATTACTCATTTTTATGTTAGTAAAATTCAATACAAGTATAACGGACTATGTTTACAAAATAATATAGGAACACAAAGCAGAAGAACAACTTTACTGGATTGACGATTCTGTTCTTTTTCGATGAAGGCCGAGGTTAGAGTTGGACTCTATGTCCTTAAGACAATTATCGCCCCGCACTGGTGCTTACGGTACCGGCGACTGTCTCCCAGGATACAACGGCGATCTCCGTACGGTAGCAGCACTTCACACCGTATGGACAGCGAACCAACTCTTGTTTTTTTTTCACTCTCTCTTTGTACTGACTGTATGTATGTATGCACTCAGAATGATCTGGACTCGAATGCAGTGAATGAATTGGATGCCTAAAAAATGCAGAGATAGGGTGGTATTTGAATAGGAAAGAATTGGTTGAAGAGACTCTTGGATGAGTCTCTTCCTCTGTTCAGTTTTATCTGAAACAGAGTCTCAAGCACCCATTAATTCAAATAATCAACGGTACGATCGTAACCGTCGATCCGACGGCCCACATCGCATCTGCGGATCTATTCGATCGACGGTCCGGATTTAATCCGATCATCCATATCTCATCTGCCGATCGACGGTCCGGATTTCATTTGATCAGAATGATCTCCACCGTCCGATCAGACAAAAGGTCCAAAAAGAAAAGGCTCCAGCTCCTAGCGACGATGCGTACGTGCCAAGTGCGCCCTAAAACGCCCAATACGCCCTTGCGCGCGCGTGGTGGTGCTACGCACCACCCCGCTTGGAAAGGTCCACCATAGGGTGTCCACCAAAAGCAATACACTAGAGTACAATGAGCCCACCTTATAAATCCTCAATACTTTTTCTTTTTAACCGATATGGGACTATAGCTTTTTCTTTTCCATCCCCAATCACCAACCACTTTCATCATGTTTTAAGGAGAACTTTGGATTCAATTTTCTCATTCACCCAAGATGGGTTTTGAGAATATAAATATACTACGTTCATCTACTCAACGAGAGGAACGTAATCCAATGAGTTTCCACTAAACATAATTAGTAGAACTCAAACTCATTTTAACCAAACATGGTCAAAACCCAAGGTTTTTCCAACATTTTATCCACTAGTAAATAACCTGAGTTGGTACATTATATTTTTCTCTCCTCCATTGGCCTCGTATAAAAACACGTGATCTAAAATTAATTATCCATTTTTATACTTTAGTAAAAAACCACGCGTTGGTATATTTCTCTCTTCCAGGTCTCATTCACCTGTTACTAACCTCCATTTGACCACCCTATTAACCCGTCGGTCGTCGCCCACCTCTGCCCTGTCACCATAGTTCGGCGAACTTCTCTGAACATTCGGACAAGTTCGCCGATTTGAGGCCGACCGTATCAAACGGCCGAATAAACTTCAGTTCGTCGAATCCGACGAATATTCGTGCAAATCGCACCGAATCCGTACAGTTTGGATTCTTCGAAATACCTTAATAAAAAAAATAATCTTTCCTCTTCGATTAAATATACACAAAAAACCTTAATCTTCAATTCTCCATTACCATCTTTCACAACATCTTCTCACCGTTCTAGGGTAGTCGGGCTGAATCTCTTCACTATCTGGGTCATCGACTCATCAGCCGCCGCAACGTCACTCCGGTCCTCCCTTCCCTGTCCAGCTATCCCTTCTCCTCTGGTCCTTTGCAGCTCCGCTTTCCAATCGCGGGTTTTTTTAGAAGTTTCAGGACTTTCAGCTTGGTCGAAATTGTTGTGATAAAGAGAAGGGACTTTCACCCTATTTGTCTCCCTTCTGGTTCTCTCTCTCACTTTTTTTCTCTTTCTCCCCTCCCCCTTGTGTTCTTCGACGTCCTCAGCCCATACCGCCCTCCTTCAATTCACTCTCACACACACACTCACACTCACACTCTCTTCCTCTTTTCCGGCTCTCGCCTCTATCTAACAAAAAAAAATTAGGTGGTGGAGAGGGAAGAGGTGGTTGGTGGGAATAGACATTCCCGGTATGTTATTCTGCTTTGATTAAAGAAATGAAAGATTTGTTGTCTAGCTAGCGTGTCTTTATCAAATGTGAAAACCGTGCATCAATCATATATTTGGGAGAAGGAATGTTTTGAAAGGAGCCTTGGAGTGAACCTACAAGAACATTATATATTATAACAATAGTCTCCATCTCCATCTGGGTCACCTCCACGTTTATTAATGCGATGAGGATTGAGTACACACTCCTGGGGTGATGTTCTGGATAATAGTTTTTCTTTTGTTGCCTTGTTGGTGAGAATCACCCACAAATTCTATGTATCAATTAATAGATATTATTGTTTTTCTTATTAAAAAAAAACTTATTGTAAATGACCATTTTTTTAGTCTAACAAATCAACAACAATCTTGCTTGAGGAGATGTACCAAGGTACAAGACATGTTTAGCAACTTAGGTCATGTTTGGCAACAAAATTAAAAAGCAGCTTTTAGCTTTAAATGTCATGTTAACTTAAATACATCATCAATTAAAAGCTAGCTACCAAACATATCAACTTAAATATATTATCATTACTATATTTTATCTCTAAACTGTGCTTCAAAATCTGTGTTTAATGAAACAGTCATCATCATTACACATTCAAAACATCATCATTACACCCTCAAAAGGTGTGCATAAAGCTGCAAAAGCTAAAAGCTGCTTTTGAAACTGTGTTTCCAAACACTAGCTACCTTAGAACATCTCTAATGGACATGTTAGTTAACCAAGATGTTAAAGTGTCATGTCACCACTTTATCCCTCAATTAGACACTTATTTACTACATTCATATTTAGTTGGTTGTTGTTATTCCAATGGACTAGTTAAATAACTAACCAAAATAATAGTGGACCCACCTCTCCACCCACTCAAACCTCTCCACCCACCCAAAATAATATTTTTTTGAATCTTTTAAATGGTGGGGCCCACATTTGGTTGGCTAAAGCACTAGCCACAGTTAACACTTCCTTTAACCACCGGATCTTTCGTAACACGAGCACATACTTTGAAAACTTATGGGAGTCGGTGGTGTACTTCATCAAATGTTGGGGTATTGCACGTGCGGGGGCAAGGAAGGTGTTGTTGACCGGGGGGAAATTCGTGGTGGAGGAGTAGCTTTGTAACTTTTTTACTTTTATTGGTAGACTTTTCATCTACCTTTTACTGATTTGGGCATGTTATAGTCTTGATCTTAATAAAATTAAAGCTAATGCCTACATTTCTATAAAAAAAAAAATAAACATATGACATGTTGGGCTCACATTTAGCTTGCCCTTAACACTTCCATTGGAGCACCATTTTTACATGTTTTCTAAAAATCTAACACTAACTAGTGAGTTAACATGTCCATTGGAAAGTCGAAAAGATTTTTATTAGAAAAATAATATATACTCGTAAAAGTTATCCTAAATAACACATTATATATTTTTTTGTTTGAGCTAGTATGTATTTAGTTTAAATTTTCTTCTTGTTTTGTATAAGTACATGTGATATCCAAATAAGTGTATATGACGCGGAGACGATTTTTAGAAGTGGGTGTATCAAAGTACTTCCTTTTTATGACATACCTAATACCATTAATTGGATAGAGTTCCTTATACTTCCAAAGTGAAAAGTATTTGTTTCAAAGGGGATTTTGATGATTCTACATGAATGTTTTGGAAGTTTGACACAGTAGCATGAATGGTAAAGCATGTGCAATATAATCGTTATATCAATAAATAGAGGATCTATTCCATCAAAAATAAATAAATAGAGGATCTATGATTTTGATAAGTGCTGCTCGACATGTGGGTTAGTTCAATATTATTTCACTGAATTCAACAACAATTGAAATTAAATGCTAATTTTGCGCTTATTTTATTGTTACACTCGAAAAAATTACATTTTAATTCTCTACTCCCATGTGTATTCCTCAATATCAAAAGCAAAATTTTCTTTTCCAAGAAATTTGATCCTAAAATGAATTCTCATTAGATCAAGTTGATTAGCTAGCAGTTATTCATGTTATCATGCTTCAAGGAATGACCCTAGCTAGTAGTTATATATGTTATCATGCTTCAATGAATGACCCATGCTTTCCTAATAATTGAATTTTTTGAATAGCCCCTAGGTGAAATTTTAAATGGGCCCCATATATATTTTTTTTAAATCTAATTTGTTTTAATATTGCACATTATCAATATTACTAAATATATGCATAATAATATATAATAATTTAAAGTAAAACATTATACAATATCATATGTATTTAATAAAATATAAAAAATTAAATTTTAAAAATTGAAATGTCTATTAGATTATGGTTGGAGAGATGTATGGAAAAGAGAAATTCTAGGGAATATAAAACAGATTGAGAAAATTTGTTGAAAGTGATTAATTAAAGTAACGCATTTAATTGTACATTTTATTAAAGTTCACTCAATAGATGATTTTTAAGGACCTTATTAGGTGGGGGCCCTAAACAATTGCTTTAGTAGTCTTGTCCCAGGCTTACTCTGACTTCCAACATCATGTGAGAGTCATGAAATACCAAAAATTGGTCGCTATAATACAGTATCATACATACGAAGTCATAATATAAAAAATATATTAAATTCAATAATTAGGTCAGACATCCACAACAGGTGGCCAAAGTTGACTTGTGATTCACTCATCGGACGGTCAAGTGTTCTCCTGCCCCCAAAAAAGAGGAACCGATAATATAATTAAAAGAAGGGGAACAATCCAAATAACCCCTTGTAAACTATCTATAATCAATATAAGCCCCTAACTTTTTCTAAAGTCTATATAAAACCCAACCACCTATATAAATCCAAATAGTCCTATGAGTCAAATTTTCGTTGACAAATAATGATTAGTCTGTAGATAACCCTAGTTGAAAATATAATATACTAAAAATCTCTTATGTAAAAAATTATTTATAAATAAAAATTTTATCCTTCAAGATAGGATTTTATTATTTATCAAGAGAGGTAAAATCGTTATGTACAGAAGGTTTTTGACGTTTTTAACAAATTTAATGAGGTTTTTGGTATATTGTATTTTTATGGTTAATAAAATGGAATATCAGTAGAATATTCCTCATCTTTTAATAGAAGTTTAATTCAGATGATTATTTGGAATTACATAAATGTTTTCAAGGGGTTACAAGACCTCTAGGAAAGGTCAGGGGTTTTATATGGATTTCAGGTAGTTTACCGGTCGTATTTGACATTTTCCTTTTAAAAAAACCACGTGATTCTGACCGGCATTATAGCTGAGACACGTGGAGTCAATTTGTTCTTGGATTTATGGGGCGCCTTTCGGTGGACTTGAAGGGGCAATTGGGGACCACCGCCACGTCATCTCCACGTAGGATGAGGCGGCGCCATCAGATAACGATGAGATGCGAGTTGTACACGTGTCTGCTTCTCCAACGCACTTAGGTAGTTAGGTGTTGGATGTTTTACGCATGCACCCTCAACTATAATTTTTTAGAAAAAAAAAAAAAAAATTTCTGCTCAGCGTGTACTAGGTTAGACGGGGCAGATTTATTACAGTTTAAATTTACGGACGATAGATTATAACTTTTCCAATAGGTTATAGTCATGTTTATTATATCTGTTTAAAAGTAGCAAAAAAAACATTAGTGAATGTTTGTTAAATAAGTTATAAAATAGTTTTTTATTGTACAATTGTCAAAAATACTCTTACATTGTAGAAGTAAAAAATTAATTTATGTTTGATAAAATAAATTGATTTTTACATATAAAATTCATTTTATAAATTTTTAAAAGAAAATTAAATTAACATAAATAATATTTCAAAATCACTAAACTATTTTTCAAATATAACATTATAAAATTTTAATAAATTGAGTGACAAATTTATTAAAAAAATTGATAATATATATTTTATAATATTAAAAAATTTGAGAAGATAAAATGCGGTTTAGTGATTTTTTGTGTAATAATAAAAAAAATATACGAATTATTAAAAAAAGATGGGCACAAGTGTCCAAAATAAAAAAAATTTAATGAGTTTTATAAGTTATAATCTCAAAAATATCCCTTTCACATTTTAGAGATTATGACTTTTTAAAGTTATTTTTAACTTAAAATAAGTTTTAATAAATTTAAAAAAACATGTAATAACTACTTATTTTAAATTAAAAGCTATAATCTACCGCTAATAAGTTTTAAGAAACATATACTCGGTTCGTAAAGGCAATATCAATGCCCATAACGGAAGATTAATGTTAAAATTATGAAACCATACGCTGAGTTCCATTTAGGGGTCTTCAACAGGCCCGAGGCCCGAAAGCCCGGCCCGGTCTGGTTCCTAGGCCGGGCCTGCCCAACCCGTTTTGAGGGTGGGCCAGCTTTGGCCTGGTTCTAGGGCCCGGGCCTAGCCCAGAGGCCCGCCCGAACCAGGCCCGTTCGGGCTGGCCCGTGGAGGATACTCTATTAAATGTGTAACATGTAATTTTTATTTGAATTGTTGTTGAATTATACAAATTATTAACATTTATGTAGGTAATAACTTAGTTACGTACATTTAGTTATTTATTTTTTTAAGTAATTAATTCATTTAATATTTTTATTTTAAAAATTCAATATATATAAATATATTTTTTAATATTATATTTTAAATTTGGTGTTATTTTAATGTTATATACAAATAAATAACTTAAAATTAAAAAATAAAAAGGAATAAGATATTTATAATTTAGGCCCGTGGGTCCGAACCCAGGCCCGGCCCGTGAGACCCGTCCAGGCCCCCCGCGGGCAGGGCCTGGGCCCTGTTTTTTGGCCACGGGTCAGCCCAGTCGGGCCCGTTGGCCAAGCAGGCCCGCGGGCCTGGGCCCAATTTCAACGGGCCGGCCCGTTGCCGACCCCTAGTTCTATTGTGAGTCTGAAATGCAGTTTGTAACTATTTTGATTTTTTTTTGGTTAAAATGTTATAAATGCTCATACTCTAATAAATGGCCTTTTGATATCAAATTATTTTTTGTCAATCTTGAGCCCAATTATTGTTATATGCATTTTGTAACTTCCAACATGGTTTGAATTATTTAAATGTATACTTATCTAATAATATACATATACGCTTTTAAAAAATTTATACATAAATGAATTCGATGTATTTTTTAATTTTCATAATTTATAGTATATTGGTCTAATCTAATATATGTAGCTTAGAGTAAAGTGGGACACATAATAGGGGTGTTGTTACACAGTCTATTTTATATTTTACATTTCAAAGACAGTTTCATATACCTCATTAGTTATTCAACAAGATATAATATGTACCTTATTAGATGGGGTGTCTTGATAATTTTTTATTACATTTATGAAAAGGGTTATTTAGTTTCTATCCCTTGGAAAACAAGCATATTATCAAAAACCCTATCTAAAAATTGAGTTGATTATTAACCCTTGTAAAGTTATTATGTCTTATTAAGAAACCCAAAAATTTTGGATTTGTTATTTTCTGTCCCCTCCTAGATTATTAAACATTCCTCTCAAAAAAATAGTATTATTTTAAGACTCCTATAAATTTTAGCTGCCTTTGCAAAAAGTTTATTTATATCTCTTGTTATATAAACCATTAAAAATTGATTAATATGAAATTAATATAACAGTTTTGACAAAACATTAAACATTTCTGATTTTTATATATGAAGACGATATGAATTTGAAGAGTCCTAAAATAAAAATGTGTATTTGAAGGAGTTTTAAATTATTTATTTATTTATTTAGAAGGTGTAGAAACTAAATATTGAGCTTTTTTTTAATAAGATGCAATAATTTTATAAGGGGTTAATAATAACTTCATTTTTTATATAGGGTTTTCAATAATTCACTAGTTTTATAAGGGGTGGAAACTGAAAAACCCTTATGAAAAATGGTTTTATTCAATTGAAAATAAGTGATATCTATTTTTTTTTATCAAAACATGTAACTTACTAAACAAAGTTTCATATTTTCAAAAAATAAATATTGACGATCGTCCTAAAAATGTATCAACACTATGAACTTTTGGGTACATAATAGAATGTCTTATTTTTTGGTATATAGTAATTCCAGTATAAGTGGTACAAATAAGGATAAAATGATTTTATGATTTATTGTGTTTTAAATTATTCTTGTTTAAAAACGTAATAATAAAAATTTTATTGTTCGAATAAAATGTGAATAAAGTATGGATAAAGATTTATAAAATGTAAAAAAATAATGATAGTCGATTTGACTGGTGACTTAAAAGAGATGATAACAATTGATTTGACAGTGGACCCACATATTTTATGATGTAGTCTGGTTTGGATTCAGGTTAAGGTGGAATAACTTAGAATTACTTTAATTTAAATAGTTGGTTAAAATTCATATACTATTTTATATTAGGTTATTTCAACATAGTTTATCCATGTGTATTTTATACATAAAAAAAAAAAAAACATTTATTCCTTATCCAAACGGGGCTACATCACAAGTGAACGCCGTTGAAGCAACCCTGAAAAGGTCCGTAAATGTTTCACAACCCCAAAATCGACAAAAAAAAAATGGTTTTGGGTCCGCGAATCTCGAGGAAAATGAACGGCTGGTCCCGCAGTGATTCGACACGTGGAGAATCAGAAAATGAGGGTGACGGGACGACCAACATTTGAAGAGGCAAGGCAGTGGGGAGGGCTGACGTGGCAGGACAAGTGGGCTAACAGCTGTATGTCGGCGGCAGTACAAGACGACAGCTCGTTCGGATTCGCTGAGATTTCTCTGTAGATCCTCTTCTTGTCCCTCTCCCACGTGGATTCTTATCGTCACGCCCACAAAAGTGATTCTCCACTCTTCTTAACTAGGGGAGCTGTGATAGTTAATGTAATAAGGATGAGATAACATATGCATTTGATATAAAAAATAATCATAATAAAATATAAATTTTTGTTTTGATTTTAAATAAAAATAATGACTATTATGTCTAAGCCTGTAATAACATATAACATCGCTTTTTATTTTAATTTAACAAATGTGAATGTTGATAATTTATAGATATTTTATCTTTTAAAATTAAAACAATTTATTTTAAAACTTTGTTATCCTATTTTAGGAGATAAAACTTTCATAGTCTTTATTTTTCTTTATTTTTTTAATCTCTTTCACTCCCATCCATTGTAACCGTATTCGAATATCATTTGTTTCGATTTAAAATTAGAATAGATATGTCTAGAAGTTTCTAAAAAAAATTCTTTGTTATCCTTTTTTTTCTTTTTTTTTTCTCTTCCACCTTTCTCTGTTTTGATTTATGATTAGAATAGATATGTTCAAAAGCTTTTTTAAAAAATTCATAGTCTTTGCTCACAATTGTAAAAATCGAGATAAAAAATGAAGATAAATATTATTTCAGCCTTTAGGTATAACAAAAAATCATCATTTTCATTTTAAAATTGGGATAATTATCCAGAGTTTATCCTGATTATTTTTTATACCAAAAGTGATAAATTGTTCTCCTAGATTTATCTCCACATTTATCCGCTTATTACACCATTTATCTCTTTGTCAAACGAGCCTCTAATGTATACTACTATTATATCAGTGTATACTCTATTAAAATAATCATAAAAATATGTGCATTTCATTCATATATGTGACTTATTTTTTCCCTAAAAGAATGTATTTAATTTTTTAGCTTAATATATACTTAAAATTATAGATACAATAGTCTAACCTATGATTGCTTGGACCATGATCCAGTACATTTCTAAATTCTAATTGATGCATTATATATAGTTGTAAATAATATTAAATATTATTATTTAGAAATGGCGCACACGTAATGAAGTACTCTTTCGAGACTAGTATTTCCATTTTGAAAACCTCTAAGATACAACACATCACCTGTTACAGGATTGGGAGAGACATCTTGTTCGCCTCAGTGGTGTGCAGTACACGAGCGGTTTGTTTGTTGCTACACGAGCCTAACCTTTGGGTTTTCGATTAAGCGTGTACCATTTTTCCATATCCTTCCCATCTGTATTCGGACTAGTTTGTAACACTTTGTTATAAAATGACCTAAATATTCTAAAAAAAGTAAATAAAATTAAAAAAAAAATTTCTTCTGATATGGGTATAACGAGTCTCTCGAAAAAATCTGATGACAAACGCGCGAGGATCACTGTCTACATTTTTTTTTCATTGTAAAATAACGGTTTAACACATTTTAATTTTAATTCCATTTGTCATCCTAAGTGCATATACCTTGGGTTAGTTTGACAAAGAGATAAGTGATGAGATAAGGGATAATTGTTCGGATAAGTAGGGGAGAACAACATATCCATTTTGATATAAAAAATAATCATGATAAAATGGAGACAATTATCATGATTTTGAATTGAGAATGAAGATTTTTGAAAATCAGGATTTTTTGTTCCATTCAAAAGCTGGAATAATTTTTATCCCTACCTTTCGTCTCAATTTTGATAAATGTGAATAATAACAAAATTCTTGCACCTTTTATCCTCTAAAATTATGACAACATATCTTCAAAATATTAAGCCCATGTTTGATTCGAGAATATGTTGAAAATAAAGTGTTGGAATAGCCTCATTATGGATATTTGGATAATTGGAATAAATGAGAATCTGCATGCCATAATTAGCTCGTATAAAGTGGCATATGGATTTTTAGCCAACTACTGGAATTAAGTTATTCCAGGTTGTTTTACCCAAAAGGATATGTATGCTCACTGTCAAATCACTGTCATCACATCTTATAAATTAATTGTCATCATTTTTTCACCTTTTTATAAATCTTTATCTACACTTTATTCATATTTTATCCAAACAACAAAATTTTTATTATAACATTTTCCGACGAGAGTGTAATTCAAAGCATAACCAAACAAAAAATCACTTTATTTTTATTTACACTAGAATAATCATAAACCTCGTAATAACTTAATTCTTGATCCAAACACAGGCAACCCTTTATCAAACTAGTCCAATAAGTATATTAATGAGACTAATAATTGTACCAATGCCCTTTTTTATATTTAAATTTTGTTTTCAATCAGTGTGTATTTTGGTCCCAAATTAAAGGGCATACTAGAACTACCCGCACCAGGCTAATACAAACTCATCCACACATGGGCTTCTTACATTACAATGATCCATGGGCCCACATGTTTGGATTACAAACTCAGCCCATCAACAAGTACTACAGTGATTTTTCTAATCTAGTAAATAATCTGATTAAGAAAAAAAAATAATGTATTCAATTTATTCGCTTACATATTTCTCGTTTGTCAATCTATATATTTATATGCCTTTAAAAATAATAATAATTGTATAATATATTTCATTAGACCGCAAAAGTAACTATAGTGATAAGAGCATTGATACACGCAGTGCTTTTTGCAGCCCGTTTATAGCCCCACATGCTATGATAACGTAGTATATACTGCACTATCATAGTTTATGGATCATATCATAGTATATGACTCAATTTTTTTTTATTTTTCACTATGAAAAAAAATACATTAATGTATCTCAGTATATACTTTATTTCATATAATAACATGTATTTCAAATGGTGAGTGTATGATTTAAAAAAAAACGTAAACGGGATGGATTGCAATTAAGGCTGCAATGAGGGCTGTGTTTATCTTTTTCCATAGTGATAATTATCCCTAACATTTTTTTCTTGTTCATTAAAAGGTAAAATTACTTCACAATTCAAGAATTACCAATCTCGCACACCATATAACATGGACACACATTAACATGTGCTTGTCAAACTCTATCACTAATATCTTGCTTATCTGGTGGTATTCGTGAATGAGTTATGATTCCATTTTAGTATTATCACGATTAGAGTTAGTTATGAAAAAAAAGTGTCAAATTCAAAAATTATGCTTATAAACATGGAACTTTTTTTTTTGTGTGCAAACACATGGTTTTTTTTGTTTTATATTTTATGCTTGTCTCTTGAATTTTAATAAAATTTAAGACGCATACCTACCATTTCATCAAAAAAGAAAAAAGAAAAAGACATGACATTTTTTCAAAACTTTGTCAAAGAGTACTGCTTATTTTGACTACTCTCAGATTGCAAGATATCTTCTCGTGCTAAGTTTAATTCATCCAAGCTCCATCATTCATGTTGTTTTAAACAAAGTATTACTCAATTATGAAAATTACAATACGGTATGTCTTCAATTTATTTAAGCATATATTTCATTTTTAATCAAAGCATACATGCATAATATACCTCTAAAAAATTCAAAAGATACTAAGACCGGCAAAGTAGCTGCACGAATGACTAAGTGTAAGATTTTCCTTCATGTAAAATGATCCACAAATGTGCTTTTTAAGTTACATGGAGCGAATGACTGTAAAACAGGCACCAATTTCATGCAAAAGCATGGTTTCACATCTTATCATGCCATTTGGGAGACTGCAGCCCACAATGGACAGATAGCAGAGGACTTCCAGCAAACTCTTATTTTTTATAGGTAAATGTAATTGGGACTAGAATTCATGACCACTGAGCTACGGGTCAAAGCCCCAGCAACAGTAAACCAGCCCAACATTCCTCCAATGAGCTTTCTCCTCTTACATTTGGAGAAATTTGTTGAAAAGGGCTGGACTTGGCCAACTTCCTCTTCTTTCAGGTACTGGTTCTTGGCTTCTTTGTCTTCATGATAAATGCAGAAACCTCTCACTGATGTACTTCCTCTAACTAGCTATTCAGTAATACAACCTTTTACTTAACAAACAAAACAAATCACCCTCCCAATGCATGTATCATATTAGCATCTCTTGAGAATCAAATAATTAACCCACTCTTTGGAGTACACTACGTTTGTTTAAAAGACAATTCATAAAATCAAGATTTGGATGTTGCGAACACATGGTGTGGAGTTTCGAGATAACTAGCATTGTTTTCTCACGTGGTGTCAGAGCCCCCGAATAAATTGACATATATCACCTCACACATAAGATTTGTTTTACTTTAAAAATTGACGAGATCTGATAGGATCAAATACTGACTAGCTCCTACATGTCTTGAGACGAGTTCTCACGGTATAACAATGGAGAGCACATATTAGTTCTACTTTAAAATTTGACGAGATCTGACAAGATCAAATGTTGAATAGCTCTTATCTCGAAAGGAAGATGAGTTCTCATGGTATAACCATGAAGAGAAAATATCAATCTTACTATGAAAATTGACGAGATCTGATGAGATCACATAGAGAGCACGTTTTAGTCTTACTTTGAATTGACAAGATCTGACGGGATCAAATGGCAACTAACTCCTATCTGGAGTTCTCATGGTATAACCATGGAGAGCTTTCCCGGCCAATGTGTGTTCTCATCTCTAGAACATCAAACGATCATAATGCATAACTAAGAATCGATTAAAAGAAAACATTATGATTGAATGAACAAAGCCCCCTACACTTGAACAAAGATACACTTTCATTGAACACACACATAATACATCAAACCTCTCAAAGATACATCAACCATGCAGTACGGATGCACACACTACCAATGTTCATAAAGCTGAACAAACACCACTGTGCGAGAGGCCATTCTGGTCACCTGAGCCACCAAAGAAGCTCAAACCATCAGAACCACTCACCTTCTCCTCCACCACTCGTTCGAGCCGCCCGACCATCTCTGGTGTAAGACACCCCGCCCAGTCACCAACCTTACCAGACCTAAAGAAAGTCCGGTTCTCGATCCCTCCCCGTGCCGTCTCGAGCACCCCAACCTTATTCACCTCCAAATTCTTCAAGTGCTCAAAGCTACAAATCCTCAAAATCTCCTCAACAACCCCTTCTTTCACCTCCTCCTCCGAAAACGGGCATCCGAGAAACCCCGCCAACCTCTTCAAATGCAATACAGGGTCCCTCTTCATCTCCTCATACTTCAAAAACAACACATTGCCCGGCCTCTCCAAGCTCACCTTCCAGTACTCACTCACATGCTCCCATACCGGTCCGTGCGTCGAAACCCCCTTGCAGTACAACTCAAACGCCTCTTCCAACGAGATGGGCTCCAATCCTTTCGGCTTGATCGCGTTCATGAAGTGAAACAGTGACACAAATACGTCGCGAATGTCACGCGAGAGGTAGACGATGCGACAATTAGATGATTTAACGGACTCTGGCAAGGAAGAATAGGGGATGTGTGTGGAAAAGAGCCTTGGCTGGGGGAGGGCGTCCAAGTTGGGGATTCGGTCATTCGTGTAGAGTTGGATTTCTAAGAAGGGGACGCATTCGTGAGGGTTGGATGCGTTTAGCGACGAAAACGCGTCGGTAATAATGCCTCCTCCGTCGCGGTTGGTGATGGCGAAGACGAGGGCTTTGAGCCACACCGTACCGGATTTGGGGCTCGTCGCGAGGAGTACGTCGGTTGGTCGGGCGACGAAGTGGTCTCGGACAGCCATGACGCCTTTCAAGTGGAAGTCGCGGTACCAAAAGCCTTTGTAGCAGTAGAGGTGGCCATGGTCCCAACCCATCTCTCTTGGGAGGGTTGTGATGATGTCTTGATAGGTTTTGTAGGTTTGTTGATCTTGGGAGAGCTTGCTTTCTTCCTTGGTTTTGGGTGTGAGTGAATTCAGAATGTGAGGAAGAGTGGCCATGGAGAGAGAATTGTTGGAACTTATTTTTTTTGTTGGTTGATAATCAACCTGTGAGAAACAATTTAGAGGTGAATAATGACGTTTAAATAGGCTTTTATGTTGAGTGGAAGTTTTATTAGGAAATAAAGAGTTGCCTGATTTATAATAGACAAATCAAATCTTAAATATATGATTTGGTTAACAAGTTGATCTTATCCGAATTTAGGTGACAGATAACATCCACGTGATCAAATTAGAAAGCGTATAAAATATTTTAGAGATGTAGTCTCTCATGTATTTATATTTATCTCCATCATTTTTTTTCCGGTTATCTTTTATTTTATTTTAGGTTTTAGATTACAACGATAGCAATACATACTTATTTTAAAATATTTTGATATAACTATATTTAGATATTTTGCAAACACCAAGTTCTTGGATGAATTCACCCCCATTTTATCCTATTTCCCATCTATTATTATTATTATAATTATATTTGACTCATGTGTCCTAATCTTAAATGTCAAATATATGAATCATCGACAAATAAACTAGCTAGCAACAACATATAATGGAGTATCAATACAAGAAGAAGAATATGAAACAATTTTATTTTCAATGTTCAGCTTATAAAGTCCATCCATCAAGCTACATAAACTTTTTCAGAAAGAAAACAAATTTCAAAACCTTTTTGATAAAAAGTGGCACATAAATCAAATTTTTTTCTTCTCATGGAAGCTTAAAGAACATCTGTTAGAAGGAGGTTGTTATTATCAAGTATGGGTAGTCATACGGATCTGATTCCCACAATATTACAATAGGTATTATTTTCAATGTATATGCGATGTTCACCATATTTTATTTTTTCATTTCAGTAAAGTGATCTCTATATTTTATCACATGACGAGCAGATCCAAAATCAATATACCAAGCTAATGAGTCACATTTAGTCAAAAAAGATTCGGTAACCACACAAACAATATCTATTTTATTTTTATTATGATGGTTATTACGATTATTTTTTCAATTGTTTTTCTTGAATTTACAATTTTTTGAATGATGGGCTGGTTTTTCACCATTATATATAACATTTATCAATTGATCTTATTTTCTTAAAATTAAATTTTCACTGCTCAAATTTTTATTTTTATTGAAATGTGGTTTGAAGGTTTTAGAAGTCTCATTGCTTATTTTTATTTTTCACTTGGAAGAGGAAGTCACAATTAAAACTTGGGATTGATTTTTCTTAGTTCTCCTTTCGTGTTCAAGAGTTAATAACATTGGAAGATTTTTTATATTTATTATTAACAAATTACATTAAAAGCAATTACCATAGGTTCCTAGGAGCTTGACAAACTATTTAAAATTCTAGAAATTTGAATTCTTTTAGGAATTGGGTTCCCTAAACTAACAAGTTCTTTAGCAATAATAAACATTTTATTGACATGATCAACCACAGTTTCATATTCTAACATTTTATTAGAATTATATTTTTCAAGTTACGTATCAATATAAGTTTCAAAATAGGTAAAATATGTTGAAGTGACGCCATCTAACATTTTTTTGGCCGTTTGGTATTTTTCAAATAAAATTTCAATATCCAGTTTCATAAATTTAAATATGTCATCCCTATCCAAACGGTCAACTTCAAAACAAATTTGGTATAATATTCTTTTGGCAATATTAGCATTGGACCAGGATGATCAAGCATATAGGTGTCTAAGATGTATTCCACTTTATCTTAAAACAAAACATGCATTATTCTATGTTTCTAAGTTAAAAAATTCACATCATTTAATTTTTCAGTTTTGTTTAATTTAGCAGCTCTACTATCCATTGCAATTAAAATAGATAAAGTTTAGGGTTAACGATCGAAGAATCACAAGAAGAACCAATCTCCTGTGGATAGCTCTTATCTTGTAAGGGAGCTACCACTCAGTTTTTTTATAGTCCAAAATATAGTTATATATATATATACCTTATTAAAAATTCAGTGAAACATATATCTCGTTAGACGATGTATATATCTTATTAAATATTTTTTTAAACTTACTAAAATTGATCTTATACAATTCGAAATAGAACGATATACATTTTTTATCAAAATATATACCCCATAAGATAATATTTATTATTTTAATAAAATAAAAACATGTGTAGTATGAGTTTTAGTTGGTATAATGGTGGACCCTATGTTCTCTGGTAGATCCTTTATGGTGGATCTCACAGGTGGAACAGCTTTGATGGACTTCTGGTGGGTCTGTGGTGGAACGTGGGCCCAATAGTGGATCACGATACAGAGGAGATGTGATGAACCAAAAGTTATTTTGATATTTATTATTATTCTAGTATATATATAAGGAATAAATAATTTTTTTATTTAGTTTTGTTTTTAATTATTCTTATTGGAAACGTAATAATAAAGTTTTTGTTGTTTGATTGACCATTGATAAACTGTAGAATGTGAATAACGTGTGGATGAAAATATGAAAAAGATGAGCATTGACCATTTATAAAAGATAAAAAAAGGTTTAACCTATGAGCTCCTGATTTATAAGAAATGATTATAATTGATTTGACAGTTAAACTCACATTCAAATGAGTTTAATAACCTGAAATTACTTAATTCCACGGGGTAGCAGAAATAATTATATCAATTCATACCACTTAATTTTGGCATACGAATTCTTATTTATTTCAGTCTTCCAAACACTCATTTTATCACCGTTTGTTCCACCCCAATTCCCCAATCAAACAAGAGATAAAGTTTTTGGTGGTCCTAAATCTAATGGACCAGAGATGGTGGTCCCTGTATATAATGATCTTGGTCCCTTTATTGATGATACGGGACTCCTCTTCATTAGGACACTCACAGAAATTTTTTTTTAAGAGGTAGAAATTTGCTATCCGATAAAGATCAAATTATAAACTCTGAAAGGAGGAAGAAAATATACATAAAAGATACAAAATACATAGACCTAAGCATCCTTCGAGTAGAAAAGGTATCTATCCCAATGGGAAATAAAATCCGTCGAGAGCGATTACGCCACGGTGTCAAGATGCCCGTGTCTAAAGTAAACATCGCGAGCAGATGCGACACCTTTACCCCGGTCCCTCACCTATGTAAAAAACATGTCCCACATGTTTTCTTGGTAAACCCGAGCTCCTCTAGAGATCACCTCATGTGCGTTCTCCAAATCGTCCGAGCCACCGCTAGTACAATCGATTGTGATATCGTGGCCGTTAACGCGTCATCATCTGTCCGTTTCAAAGCTTTTCTAGCCTCCCATAGTCCTTCCAAGGTTTGGAAGGAGGTGTCTAAGCCCGTGTGCGTTCCAATCTCAGTCCAAAATTGTTTCGCCAAAACACATTCGCAAAAAAAGTGTTTAATTGTTTCCGGCGCCGCTACGCATAAGACGCACGTTGTCGACTCATTGAATGTCCATTTAGTCATGTATACCTTTGTGAGGAGGCGCTCCTTGTTCAATAACCATAGGAACACTTAAATTTTCAGCGGTATCGCTGTGCGCCAAATTTGCTTGAACTCCCTGCATGATATTAAGTATTAATACGTAGAATTAACCAGCCAAGATGGAGAGAAAGGGTAAAGTGCAGATTGTTGGAATTTTGTGACAAAAAATACATGCATGCACTAAGCCAATATTCATGCATCATTTGAGTTTGAATTTAAATGGAATACCAATGGTTCCGAAACATGCATTTAGAATTCATGTGTTTTGAAACGCTTAATAACGTATGCATAATTGCATACTGTGGAGAATGAAATGGTGAAATCGAACCTTCATCACATGCGTTTCCTTGGTGAACTGTTGCATGTATCATTTAATTCATTTGATTAATATTGTTGCCTACATAAAGGCCTTATGCATCGTTTGATAATTGATGATGTGTGTGATCATCAACAAAACCATCATTCATCACCAGCCCATGAGGAGTGAGAGAGAGTCCATGTTTCTCTCTCAAATATAGAACCTAGGCCCACTCCATCACCCACTGTATCATACATACACAGAAAAAAAACTTTGTTTTCATTTTCTTTACATCACAAGGCTCTACCCTATTCCTATAAAAGTTTCATTTTTTTTTTTGATCTTGGTCAAGCCTTATTCATATATTCTAGGTATCGACAAAATAATGATTCGGTTCTAGAGCATCGAAAATCAATATTTTAATATATAGATTTTTTAAAACTATTATTTGTTGAGATACAATATTAGAGAAGCAGAACAACCACAAATCGAAGCGATTCGGAATGTGGTGGCTTTGATATCGATGTTTGATGCTTGTGATGAGGAAGATGATGATCATTCAATTCTTTAAACCATTTAACTCTTCTTTTTTTTTATCCTGCATTTATATTTTTATGGTAACTTATTAATCACATAATACTAACAATATAATGAATATCACAATGGTTCAGGGTTTAATGGTGTTACCGATAAGTCCTGGGTTTGAGTCTTGATGCTGACTTACCCATTTGTTGAAAATTATTTGAAAATTTTTTTTGTGTAACTGGGACAAACAATATAATGAATACATTAAACAACCATAACTTTTAACACAGATAAAAGCCTAACACTTGAAACATTTGACAAGGAAAGGAGCTCTCACATTTCTCTCATGGGGTAAGAGAACCAAAGGCACCAACCATCGACTCAGTCAGCCCATCAAGCCACCTCTTCGAATAGCCCACCATGCCTGATCTGAAGAACAACTGGTTCTTGATCTTCATCCCTGACAATTGTAGTTCTCCCACCCTTTTAACCTCTAAATCCTTCAAGCTATCAAAGCTACACACCTTCACAATCTCCTCCACCCCCCCTCCCTTCTCCTCATCCTCGGAGAACGGGCGCCCCAGGAACTCCGCCGCTTGTAGCTATAATAATGTGGTAACCCCAAAATAAAAGTCAATTATTATTGTATAAATCCGTTCTCAGATGAAAATATTTATTTCGCAACAACTAGTATATCGAAGTAGATCTGATTTGTTTAAATTCCTTTTGCAACACATGACGAGAGGGGGTTGGGGGATGTGATTAAGCTAATTTTCTCCTGATAAGCATGTACTCATTCAATAATAAACATGGATCATGCACTATTGAATTATCTTATATACCAGTAATATTGTAAATTTTTTATAATAGCCAAAGTAGAGAGCATGTACAATGTGCCGACGATACTCAAATTGTTGCAGTCAAAGCGTGTATCACATTTGGCTATAATAATTCTCCTTAGGCCCTTTGAGGAATAAATCCACCAGGTTAGTGTCTAGCCATTATGTTCCCCCTTTTTTTTTTAGAAGGAAAGATCATTTGAACGCGGAGTAGGAGCGTTGAAAGGAAAAAGAAAATCAATATGTGTGGACGGAAAAAGTAACTATAAATCCTTTGAATGATATGTGAATAAAATGAAATCCAATAAAAAATAATCTTAAAATAAATAAGTAAATGGAATGGAGGTGCGGGGAATCGAACCCCGTGCCTCTCGCATGCGAAGCGAGCGCTCTACCATATGAGCTACACCCCCATTGAATGAACTAAGTACATTCACAATAGTAAACAAAGATTTTCAGTCTTCATTAGGGAGGGCTGAAATAAGGCAAGCATATTAATTCATTTCTTAAAACATGAGAATGTGGTTATTTCTCTTCAAAAGTTTTTATTCTTTGATTATCTACTAGTTTAATTTAATTTTAAAATTTAATTGCATTACTATGCATGTGACAACAACATATGAACAAGAGGGATGACAATAATCCCTCTACTATCCATTGCAATTAAAATAGATAAAGTTTAGGGTTAACGATCGAAGAAGCACAAGAAGAACCAATCTGCTATGGATAGCTCTTATCTTGTAAGGGAGCTGCTACACTCAGTTTTTTTTATAGTCTAAAATATAATTATATATATATACCTCTTTAAAAATTCAGTGAAGCATATACCTCGTTAGACGATGTATATATCTTATTAAATATTTTTTTACACTTACTAAAATTGATCTTATTCAATTCGAAATAGAACGATATACATTTTTTATCAAAACATGTGGCCTATTAGATAATATTTATTATTTTAATAAAATGAAAACATGTGTGGTATGAGTTTTAGTTGGTATAATGGTGGACCCTCTGTTCTCTGGTGGGCCCTTTATGGTGGACCTCACAGGTGGAACAGCTTTGATGGACCTCTGGTGGGTCTGTGGTGGAACGTGGGCCCAATAGTGGACTATGGGCCTCCTAGGCAAGAAGACTTGGAAGATGATGGGCCCATCGGATCACGATACAGAGGAGATGTGATGAACCAAAAGTCTAACCGCCTGTGCCTCCATTTGGATCCAGCATTAAGTTATTTTGATGTTTATTATTATTCTAGTATATATATAAGGAATAAATAATTTTTTATTTAGTTTTGTTTTTAATTATTCTTGTTGGAAACGTAATAATAAAGTTTTTGTTGTTTGATTGACCATTGATAAATTGTAGAATGTGAATAACGTGTGGATGAAAAAATGAAAAAGATGAACATTGACCATTTATAAAAGATGAAGAAAAGGTTTAACCTGTAAGCTCCCGATTTATAAGAGATGATTATAATTGATTTGACAGTGAAACCCACATTTAAATGGGTTTAATTAATAATATGTAATTACTTAATTTCCACGGGGTAGCATAAATAATTATAGCAATTTATATCACTTAATTTTGACATATAAATTCTTATTTATTTCAGCCTTCCAAACACTCATTTTATCACTATTCCACCATATGCCCATTTGTTCCACCGCAATTCCCCAATCAAACATGAGATAAAGTTTTTGGTGGTCCTAAATCTAATGGACCAGAGATGGTGGTCCCTTTATTGATGATATGTGGACTTCCTCTTCATTAGGACACCCATAGAATTTTTTTTTTTTTTTTTTTGAAAGAGGTAGAAATTTGCTACTCGATAAAGATCGAATTACAAACTCTAAAAGGAGGAAGAAAATATACATAAAAGATACAAAATACATAGACCTGAGCGTCCTTCGAGTAGAAAAGGCTTCTACCCCAATGGAAAATAAAATCCGTCGAGAGCGATTACGCCGCAATGCCAAGATGCCCGTGTCTGAAATAAACATCGCGAGCAGATGCGACACATTTACCCCAGTCTCTCACCTATGCAAAAAACATGTCCCACATGTTTTCTTGGTAAAACCAAGCTCCTTCTAAAGATCACCTCATTGTGCGTTCGCCAAATCGTCCAAGCCGTCGCTGGTACAATCAATTGTGATATCGTGGCCGTTAGCGCGTTATCATCTGCCCGTTTCAAAGCTATTCCAGCCTCCCATAGTCCTTCCAAGGTTTGGAAGGCAGGTGTCTAAGCCTGTGTGCGTTCCAATCTCAGTCCAAAATTGTTTCGCCAAAACGCATTCGCAAAAAAAGTGTTTAATTGTTTCCTGGCGCCACTACGCATAAGACGCACATTGTTGTCAACTCATTGAATGTCCATTTAGCCCTGTATACCTTTGTGAGGAGGCACTCCTTGTTCAATAACCATATGAACACTTTAATTTTCAGCGGTATCGTTGCGCGCCAAATTTGCTTGAACTCCCTGCATGGTGTATTAATATGTAGAATTAACCAGCCAAGATGGAGAGAAAGGGTAAAGTGCAGATTGTTGGAATTTTGTGACAAAAAATACATGCATGCACTAAGCCAATATTCATGCATCATTTGAGTTTGAATTAAAATGGAATACCAATGGTTCCGAAACATGCATTTAGAATTCATGTGTTTTGAAACGCTTAATAACGTATGCATAAAATTGCATACGCTGTGGAGAATGAAATGGTGAAATCGAACCTTCATCACATGCGTTTCCTTGGTGAACAATTGCATGTATCATTTAATTCATTTGATTAATATTGTTGCCTACGTAAAGGCCTTATGCATCGTTTGATAATTGATGAATGTGTGTGATCATCAACAAAACCATCATTCATCACCAGCCCATGAGGAGTGAGAGAGAGTCCATGTTTCTCTGTAGGGGTGGTAAACGAGCCGAACGAGCCGAGCTTTGACATGCTCAAGCTCAGCTCGTTTATAAACGAGCCGAGCCGAGCCAAGCTGAGCCGAGCTCATGAGCCTCAACGAGCCTAGTGTTCTTCTTCACTTTAAGGTTCTTAGGGGTTGAAAACAAAATTTTAGTTTAAATGAGTCAAGTTCATGATTTAAACGAGTATAACTTTGTATTGATTTAATGTTCTGATTTTATAAAGGAGTTTAGTTAAGCTTCAACTAAGTTTTTATAGCACAAACGAGTCGAGTTTGAACATAAAATGAAGTTCGATCCAGGTACCGAGCCTAACCGAGCTTTAAAAATTGTTCAAGCTCGCTCATTTATTTAATTGAACGAGCATGAACGAGCTCAAACCGAGCCTGAGCCTGAGCCGAGCCCGAGCGGCTTGGTTCGTTTACCAGCCTATTTCTCTGTCAGATATAGAACCTAGGCCCACTCCATCACCCACTGTATCACACATACACAAAAAAAAAAAAACCTTGTTCTCATTTTCTTCACATCACAAGGCTCTACCCTATTCCTATAAAAGTTTCATTTTTTTTATTGATCTTGGTCAAATCTTATTCATATATTCAAGGTATCGACAAAACAAGGATTCGATTCTAGAGCATCGAAAATCAATATTTTAATATATAGATTTGTTCAAAACTATTATTTGTTGAGATACAATATTAGAGAAGCAGAACAATCACAAATCGAAGCGATTCGGTATGTGATTGATGGCTCTGATATCGATGCTTGATGCCTGTGATGAGGAAGATGATGATCATTCAATTCTTTAAACCATTTAACTCCTCTTTTTATCCTGCATTTATACTTTTATTGTAACTTATTAATCACATAATACTAACAATATAATGAATATCACAATGGTTCCAGGGCTTAGTGGTGTTACAGACAGGTCCTGGGTTCGAATATTGATGCTGACTTATCCACCTGCTTGTTAAAAATTATTCGAAAGAATTTTTCGTGAGACTGAGACAAACAGGCGGAGGTAGACTTCCCACCTTGTTCGACCATAAGGTCAATCACAAGATCCCTCCGACATAAAAAAAAACAATATAATGAATACATTCAACAACCACAACTTTGAACACAGATAAAAGCTAACACTTGAAACATTTGACAATGAAAGGAGCTCTCACATTTCTCTCATGGGGTAAGAGAACCAAAGGCCTCATTCATCGACTCAGTCAGCCCATCAAGCCGTCCGATCATCTCCGGAGAGAGCCACCTCTTCGAATCGCCCACCATGCCTGCTCTGAAGAACAACTGGTTCTTGATCTTCATCCCTGACAATTGTAGTTCTCCCACCCTTTTAACCTCTAAATCCTTCAAGCTATCAAAGCTACACACCTTCACAATCTCCTCCACCCTCCCTCCCTTCTCCTCATCCTCGGAGAACGGGCACCCCAGGAACTCCACCAACCTTTTCACCTCACTCACCGGGTCCTCCATCATGCCTCGCCACGCTTGCCTTCAAGTACTCCAATTGTTGGTCCCATATTGGCCCGCAGACGGAGACTCCGTCGCTATAGCTTTCAAATGCCTCGTTGAGCGATATCGCCTCCTTCATGTCGCATCTAACTTCGTTAACAAAGTGCCACAAGGACACAAATAAGCCTTTGATGTTGCGGCCAATGTAAACTATTTGACAATTGGAGTCCTTTGCAGACTCTGGTAGCGATGAGTAAGGGATATGGGTGGCAAGAAGCCTAGGAGAAGGCATCACATCTAGGTTGGGGATCCGGTTTTTCGCGTAAAGCTGTATCTCTAAGAAGGGGACATAGTCGTAGGGGTTGGACCCGAACATGACATGATTCGGTTTAAGGTTTTTGAGATTTTTGTTCAAGAGAGCGAAAACGAGGGCCTTGAGCCATGTTGTGCTGGATCTTGGGGAGCTCGCGATGAGGATGTCGGACAGACAGGCCTTGAAGTTTTCTTGGACCAACATGACGGTGGGCATATTTTTCTAGTGTTTTCTCATCTGCTCCTCTCACCTCTTTTGCATATTGGGTGTGGAGATGTTGTCTTAGTTTTTGTTTGTCTATGTTCTATTGTGGGAGGATAAGATCTTGAGGAGTCTTCTTTATAATGACACACATAGATCCGTTTATGATTTAATGTATTTATAATCGTTTGCTTGTAGCTATAATAATGTGGTAACCCCAAAATAAAAGTCAATTATTATTGTATAAATCCGTTCTCCGATGAAAGTATTTATTTCACAACAACTAGTATATCGAAGTAGATCTGATTTGTTTAATTTCCTTGTGCAACACATGACGAGAGGGGGTTGGGGGATGTGATTAAGCTAATTTTCTCCTGATAAGCATGTAAGTAACATTTTTATAAGAGCCAAAGTAGAGCATGTAGAATGTGCCGACGATACTCAAATTGTTGTAGTCAAAGCGTGTATCACATTTGGCTATAATAATTCTCCTTAGGTCCTTTGAGGAATAAATCCACCAGGTTAGTGTCTAGCCATTTTGTTCTCCCATTTTTTTTTAGAAGGAAAGATCATATGAACGCGGAGTAGGAGCGTTGAAAGGAAAAAGAAAATCAATATGTGTGGACGGCAAAAGTAACTATAAATCCTTTGAAGGATATATGAATAAAATGAAATCCAATAAAAAATAATCTTAAAGTAAATAAGTAAATGGAATGGAGGTGCGGGGAATCGAACCCCGTGCCTCTCGCATGCGAAGCGAGCGCTCTACCATATGAGCTACACCCCCAATGAATGAACTAAGTACATTCAAAATAGCAAACAAAGATTTTCAGTCTTCATTAGGGAGGGCTCAAAATGAGGCAAGCATATAAATTCATTTCTTAAAACATAAGAATGTGGTTGTTTCTCTTCAAAAGTTTTTATTCTTTGATTATTTACTAGTTTAATTTAATTTTAAAATTCTTTTGTTAGACAAAGACATTGAATTATCATGCATGTGACAACAATAACTGAACAAGATGGATGACAATAATAACAAGGATGATGACAATAAATACGCCACATCACACCTTAAACATGTGATAAGGGCTAGTTCGACATTCATTTTTATTTTTCTTATTAGACACACCGTAAAATTTGATTTGAAATACTCTACTATTACGTTTATTCCTAAGCATCCTAAGTGGAATATTTCTTTTCACCATATCGGATTCTAAAAAATATATATATATAATAATAATTTTTTTAATTTATTTTAAAGTTAACAACCTGCTCCTAGAAATCTAACAAACACATGCATTACACATTTACACTTCCAACCTGACACTATATACAACCACTACACACACTATACAACCACTGCATCACATCTTTGATTCGCAATACAAAACAACATCCAAAATAATAAACAAAGTATCAAAGTGAAGAGAGCGCATGCATGTCATCGAATACAAGCTTTTTATGTGAGACAAATGAAGAGTCCATGTCTTTCACATTTTATTTTAAAAAATATGCTGCCCATTAATATATTAAATCAATTTTCTATTACATACCCAATCACGAAACTCACACAAAAACAAAAGTGGGAAGTGTATATTTCCAAGCTAAAAAAAAAAAAAAAAACCAAATATTTCATAAAATTAAATTAAACCACTCAAAGAGATGAATTAAAAATATGTATTATAGCGAGCTTTAGTTAAGTTGGCAGACATCTTCTACATCTATGAAAGAGGTCAATGGATCAAATTCTCAGAAGCAACATTCTTCGGGGGAAAAAAATATTGCATTACAATGTTGGGCTCTAACACAATTCACTAGTGTATCTCTTCAATTCGTGTAACAATTATTTTTTTTAAAATGAAAATCATTGATGAATGTGGATGTGGCCGCACATAAGTTGGACATAAGTGACATGTAGATTGCAATAAATCACTTATTAAAATGCATGATTTAAGTGTTATTGTGTCCTCCATGTGACATCATGTAATTGGGGGCCACACAAGATTTTTGTGACCCGGGATATCATTCCTTTCCAAATCTTTGACCAACCATTGGAGCATTCTCTCTATTTTCTGCATGGCCTCCAATCTTCCAACTAGTACCACTTCTTTCACACCCAAAAAAAATGGAAGGAGAGAGAGAGAAGAGTAGATGACAAAATTCAAGAATAATATGCCCATCTCATCTCAACCCTCCCCAAGAAGAAAAGATGGGGTCATGACCTCCACAGGTACCAAGGCTTTTTGGTACAACCCCTTTGCCCTCAACGGTGTCGTGTCTGTGCAACACAATTTCAAGGCTCGCCCCTCTGACGTCCTTATCGTGAGCTCCCCAAAATCTGACACAACATGGCTTAAGTCCCTCATCTTCGCCCTCCTCAACCAAAACGCCGACGATCAGATATCCAAACAGCTAATGCATTCATTGAACCCCCCATGAATAGGCTCCCAAACCTAGATGCATTATTTTTTTTTATTGGTAAGTGAATATGTATTGCTGTAACTAAACAAATTTACAGTGATTACAAAATAAAAACAAGCTTAGTAATTTAGAGGGGTGTTCGGGGGGCAGAGGGAAAGATGATCCAGGTCACCGTGAATCCTACCAACCCTTGCAGCCACCTAAATTATTGGGCTTGTTTTTAAAAAAGGTGACCTTCCTGAAGTCAGGAGGTATTACATTAAAGCACATGTCCCTAACTTAGAACAAACACACAGAATTGGCGTCTACTGATGTCAGGTATAGATGGTGCCAGCCTTGTCCGACTGAAGTGCTATATCCAGCTCAGACCAGGTTTGATGTGGGGAAATAGTTTGTTCACCCATAGTTGTCTTCCAAGCTGCAAGCATGTCTGCTGGGCAATTTCCTTCTCGATACACATGCTTGAATATCTATTTTTTCAGGTGGAGAAGACCTTGATTGAGTGATCTGAGAAGCCTAAAAGCAGTCCAAGGTATGCAGCCTTTTCCATTTGCCCAGGCAGGAGCTGTGGTGGAGTCGGACTCAAAAATCAGCTTCATGTATCCTCGCCTTAGGCCTAAAGTGAGGCCTGCTACAATGCCACATCAACATTTTCTTTTCTGTTATTTTTTTGGCTTGGTAAATTTGAGTATTTCATTCCTTTACCAAAAGGTACATATTTACATGTACAAAACAACATTAACATTGTTGGACAAGTGCGTGGGCTTCATGATCATTTGGACACCCTTGTCATCACCATTTGTCCTTTCAATTTTTTCTAATTGTTCAGTTAGTGGCTGAGAGGGGTATATCAAACTTGTGGAACACAATTTAACTCCACCACTGTATTAGCTTGGTTGAATAAAGGTACCAAACGCATTGAAAAATTGAAAAAAAAGATCCAACCAGCGTTGAGATCTCATAATCTACTTGAATCCACAAGAAAGAAACCCTCGAAAGAGAGAAAATTTCAAATATTATTGATAATAAATTGAAAACCTTAGGTTACAAGTCTGCTATTTATACTAATAACATACAATTAAAAAAATTACTAAAAACAATAGAATTCTTAAACTAAATTTTCTGATTATATGAGATCTAAATGATCATAGTAATTGATAGAAATCAATTCTGATATGTTATAATTGAGATATCACAAGTCTAAAAATTAATAAAAATAGAAATATCGCTAATTTAAATGCCTAAATGAATGAATTTTAAAAAAATAAGAATTGTTAGTTGTATAACAACTAATTTAGAAGATCTCCACGATATATTTCACCATGTCAAATTTCGTGCGATTCTGATATCGTGACAATTGATTTGAATTTATTTGGTGGATCACTTTTGATGATCTCATCTGCATAATCTGTTCTATATTGTTCTATACGCCGCCCTCTCGGCTGACATACTTGAAATCCATCACCTTCATCCTCAAGATGGAAGAGCCCTTACAGAAGCTCGTGTGATCAGAGTTATTTTCACGGTCCTTAGCGGTGATCCCTAAGATGGAAGAGGCCCTATAGAAGCTCGTGTTGCAGGATATGTGCACTATCAACAACAGTTTTTTTGATGTCATCAATAACAGTGTTTTTGATGTCATCATCAACAATGAAAATGATGAAGACTTTGCGACTACTAAAATGGTGAAGAAATTTGAGCTACAAATGGAGATGCATTCAATTTTCTACATGATTGATTGAGAAGAAATTTGAAGTTAAGAAAACATATCTTCTCTTGCCAAAGGTGAAATACAAGGACACTTCAAATGAATAGTTTTAAAGAAGAGGATATGTAGAACAGATTATGCAGATGAGACCATCAAAAGTGGTCCACCAAATAAATTCAAATCAATGGTGACGATCTTGGAATCACACGAAATTTGACATGGTGGAATATATTGTGGAGATCTTCTGGATTAGTTGTTATACAACTAACAATTCTTATTTTTTTAAAATTCATTCATTTAAGCATTTAAATTAGCGATATTTCTATTTTTAGTAATTTTTAGATTTGTGATATCTCAATCATAACATATCAGAATTGATTTTTATCAATTCCTATGATCATTTATGATATCATAGAATCAGAAAAATTAGTTTAGGAATTTTACTATTTTTAGTAAATTTTTTAATTGTATGTTATTAGTATAAATTGCAGACTTGTAACTTAGGGTTTTCAGTTTATTATCAATAATATTTCAAATTTTCTCTCTTTCGAGGGTTTCTTCCTTGTAGATTCAAAGATTTATTGTGGATTCAAGTAGTTTATGAGATCTCAACGCTGATTGCGTCTTTTTTTTAATTTTTCGCTACATTAGTACCCAAGCTATATACCAGGGTTTGCTTTTAGACTGAAACAAAAGGTTGTGAAGGCTTTTCTTTTAAAATATGAACCACACAGATGTTTTGTCCTCTTTCAGATCAGCGCCAGGTGAAAAAATTATGGCTCATACAAGAACAAAAACAAGTAACCTCTGTTGTGTAGTCTTTTATTTTATTATTTTTTTAAGAGCTCCCATATTCCTTGACCCCCTATTTAGGGTGTGACTAGGTCCACTAGAGATTAGAAAATTTAGCCCACTAGAGATTAGAAAATTTAGGTGGGCCTTTAGGTGAATTTTTAAAAGGGCACTATTACACCTAGATCCATTTTCAACCTCAATTTCAATCTTATATGCGTCGATAGAAAATTAATGATACATATGCTCACATTAACAAGGCATATGCTTTGAAAGATTTTTTTATATATTCTATGAATGGATCTATGCAATTCATTGTTATTTTTTTATAAAAACATATAACTCATTAGATAATGTATACTATTTTAAAAAAATTTGAAACACATGTAGACTGAAATTGAGGTTGAAAATGGGGCTGCACGTAACATTATCCTTTTTAAATGGGGTCATACCACAAAAAAATTATCTTGTTTAAATATGTACCCGATAGATTATCATTTTTCATTTATCAACTGGAAGAATTATAAAATTAGATGCACACTATTATACCGATCATTTGGATAACAACTTTCTATATTATCATTATAAAAAAATTAAAAATTTTATTTATAATTTAAAAAAAAACTTGAAATCTCATTATTTATCCTCACAAAAAATGAAAAAAAAAACAATTGATGGCAACACAAAGATACCTTTAAAACATAAATGTTAAAAATTAACTTAAAAAAAATCCAAGAGATTCAAATTAGCGATCATGAAAATACAAAATAAATAAAAAAAATCATTGAAAAGTGTTGTTACATATAATTTTATTTCCCGCTCCCATTCCAATCTCATATGTGTCAATTAAAAATCAACAGATATACTCACATTAATGAGGTATATATTTTAATAGAAATTTTTCATATTTCCTATATATGTATCTATGTAATTCATTAGAGTATAAAAGTATATACCTCATTACATGAGATATACAATGTTTAAAAAAATTCAGAACACATATAGACTATAATTAGTGTTGCAAAAAGGACTGTATATAACATTATCCATTAGCTAATTACATAATTAAAAAAAGTGTAAGATGTAAACGGGATTGTGAATTGGACTGAATAAAACAATTTTCAACACCTGTATTCTCGTGAACTCACCTCATTTCAATACATTCATTTGGGCGCCCCCTGCTTTCTTCTTTATAGGTCCTCCAATAGTGTCTTTTTGACTGATGTTGATGTAATAAAAGCTTAAAAGATCAATTGATCGAATCATTTGATGTACTTGAAATTTATTTTACATGTGAAAATTAAATAAATAGATAATGAATAAATAAATAGAGATTTTTAATTCATCATACCAAAAAATAAGATTTTCATACCTAACTTTTTAATTTCATCTCCAATTAACAATAATATGTGAATTAATTATAAAAATATATACCCAAGAGAAAAAGGAAAACAAAATTAAGAAAAACTTTCAAGAAGGGGCTATGTATCTTATAATGGAGATCGATATTGTTGCAAAACTTTTAAATTTAATGTTTTTTATTTTTAGAATGATTAAAAGAGTGAGAGAGAGGAAAAAAAAGATGTAGAACTGCAACACTAAAAAAATTGCATGAGTCTATGAGACTGATAGAGCGATACGATTGAGAAACCCTAAAAGGAAAAAAAAGATAGAAAAGGGTGACTATTAACCTTCTAAAATAGAATATAAAAAATTAATTATGTAGAAAGAAATATAATAATTGGATGGATGGAATTTTATTTGGATGGTTGGGATTGCTTCCATTTTTGTCCATTTAAGGACCTTATATGTGTTATAAAAATAACAAGATTTGACACAAGTATGTGTTATATGTCTTGGGATTGTGGGCATGGACATATATGACCATGGGCATTTGGGGCCCTTCCCTAGGTGAGGGCCCTAGGGGACTTGCCTAGTGAGCCTACACCCATGGTTGGGCTTCGGTGTGACATAATGGTACACCGAGATAGATAACAATTCATGCATATAATAAATTAAATTTTTTTTATTCTTATTGAAAAATCTAAAAGTAATTTTTTTATTATTTGATTCATTTATGATAAAGTGAGATAATTTGTGGATAAAAGATTGATAAAAATTTATAACTTTTTAAATAACCATTGTACCATGTAAAAAAATTTTGTGTTTGGAAATATGTGTAGAAGATATGTGTGATATGATTGATGTAACATGCTTGTGGAATGTTTGAGAATATTAAGTGAGATAATTTTTTTAAAATGAAATGGAAGAGTACTTTTCACAACAAGAAAAATGACTTTTATAGGATTTTTTTACCTAAGAAACAACCTTCATTGGTATAGTATATCTTTACGGACGAAATTTATTCTTTCTGCCATGGAAATTACCAAGGAAAAGTTTGGTCAATTATAACATTTACCAACGAAATTTTAGGTTTTTGCGAGGAAACATTCCCTGTTAAAAGGCTTATTTGTTGTAGTGTTTATTTATTGGCACATATAAGCACTAATAAGCAAATCCAGCACCCATCAGAATATTTATCAAGTATATTCTTAAATTATTCAGGCATAACTATCAGGATTTATTCTTTCAAAACAAACAATTTTTTCCTTTTTATTTTCACCTATTTTCCCTTCTTCTTAATTCACTAGGGTAAGGGTTTTTTTCCCTTGAAATATCATACACTTCGTATTCGCGTTCTTTTGTGACATTGTGATTGGGTATGTTATAAAGATATATATTGATTTAAATTATGGGCGCTGTTACACACAATATTTTTTACAGTCTCAAATACAGTCATATATATCACTTTAACAATTCAATAGCTATCCATTGAGATATATACCTCCTTAGATGACGTATATATAACATTAATTTTTTTTATAATAGTTAAAAGTGGATCTATTCAATTTGAAATTAAGCGATATATTTTTCAGGAAATATATCTTATCTGATGATATTTAATATTAAAAAAAATAAAACATAAGAGGATTTTATTTGGGTTGCATTTTTTATTTGGTAGGTAAGACTCTTTACCAGATGGCCCAAGCCATTGAGGACATGAAGCACGTTTATTTGGCTCACATAAATGTCTTGTATTCGATGGCATGGATCAAGGGGCCACCGACATATTTTTTTTTGTGGGTGCGCTCTCCTCGCTTTCATTCTTTTGTTTATTGCTTTTATTAGGTGTTAAAGATGTTGTGAAGTGCAATCTATTGTGTGGATGTATGGTGTGAGAGTAGGTGTGGGGGAGAAAATGCATGTGAATAGATAAATTTCATTTGATTTAACTCTAATTTAAAACAAGAAATCATCTTTTTTTGAAAATCACATCAATCTTGATAGATTTGCGAATAGATAAATTTCATTTGAGGTGTCCAAAAATGACGTCTACATAAAAAGAGAATTTTAAATACAATTTTTCTTTTAGTATTCCAATGATTGGCCCTTATTTTACTTTTTCATTTATGATATGACGTAGAGTTATTCACCCATGATAATTATACTTAATTAAGAATAACTAATCACATGAGATTTCAATATATCTTATGGATGTCATATGTCATCCATAAAGATGTGTACGAAATACGGATGCATCCCATTAATGTGTACTAAGGGGGCCAAGGGAGGAGGGGATGGTGTCCGGTGAAGAAGGGGAGAAGCGGCACCGGGGGGTACTTTGGTCATTTTAATTCTCAACATGGTTGAGCAATTAATATGATCGATGGTGACAGACACGTGGATTTTTATGATAGTTATTATGTACAATCTTTTTTTCAATCTTATTTCTAGTCTACACATGTTATGATTTTTAAATTAAAATATTAATAATGTATATATTTTATGACAATTATTACGTACAATCTTTTAATTTTTATGACAATTATTACATATAATTTTTTTTTCAGTTTATTATCAATAATATTTCAAATTTTCTCTCTTTTGAGGGTTTCTTCCTTGTAGATTCAAAGATTTATTGTGGATTCAAGTAGTTTATGAGATCTCAACGCTGATTGCATCTTTTTTTCAGTTTTTCGCTACATTAGTACCAAGCTATATACTAGGGTTTGCTTTTAGACTGAAACAAAAGGTTGTGAAGGCTTTTTTTAAAAAATATGAACCACACAGATGTTTTGGCCTCTTTCAGATCAGCGCCAGGTGAAAAAATTATGGCTCATACAAGAACAAAAACAAGTAACCTCTGTTGTGTAGTCTTTTATTTTATTATTTTTTTAAGAGCTCCCATATTCCTAGACCCCCTATTTAACCCCCTGTTTGGAACGAGAATAACCCCCCGAATAACCCCGGATAACTCCGGATAAGTATTTGGAGGTGTTTGTTTACCCCGGATAACCCCAGATAAATTATGCCAGAATAAACCTTGATAAAGTGGTATAGGAATTCCAATCAACCCCTAGAATAAAAGTTATCACAGGTTATTCCACCTAAAGAATATGTGGGCCCACTGTCAAATCAACTGTCATCACCTCTTATAAATCACCTGTCAAATCAACTATCATTACTTTTTTACCTTTTATAAATCCTTATCCATACTTTATTCACATTTTACCCAAACAACAAAACATTTATTCTTACGTTTACCAATGAGAATAATTCAAAATACAACCAAACACAAAATCACTTTATCCTTATTTATACTCATTTATACTTGGATAAATCTATACCCTAAAATAAAAATTATCCCCGTTCCAAACCCCTATTTAGGGTGTGACTAGGTCCACTAGAGATTAGAAAATTTAGCCCACTAGAGATTAGAAATTTTAGGTAGGCCTTTAGGTGAATTTTTAAAAGGGCACTATTACACCTAGATCCATTTTCAGCCTCAATTTCAATCGTATATGCGTCGATAGAAAATTAATGATACATATGCTCACATTAACAAGACATATGTTTTGAAAGATTTTTTTTACATATTCTATTAATGGATCTATGCAATTCATTGTCATTTTTTTATAAAAACATATAACTCATTAGATAATGTATACTATTTTAAAAAAATTTGAAACACATGTAGACTGAAATTGAGGTTGAAAATAGAGCTGCACGTAACATTATCCTTTTTAAATGGGGTCATACCACAAAAAAATTATCTTGTTTAAATATGTACCCGATAGATTATCGTTTTTCATTTACCAACGGGAAGAATTATAAAATTAGATGCACACTATTATACAGACCATTTGGATAACAACTTTCTATATTATCATTATAAAAAAAAATTAAAAATTTTATTTATAATTTAAAAAAAAACTTGAAATCTCATTATTTATCCTCACAAAAAATGAAAAAAAAAAACAAAACAATTGATGGCAACACAAAGATACCTTTAAAACATAAATGTTAAAAATTAACTTAAAAAATCCAAGAGATTCAAATTAGCGATCATGAAAATACAAAATAAATAAAAAAAAATCATTGAAAAGTGTTGTTACATATAATTTTATTTCCCGCTCCCATTCCAATCTCATATGTGTCAATTAAAAATCAACAGATATACTCACATTAATGAGGTATATATTTTAATAGAAATTTTTTATATTTCCAATATATGTATCTATGTAATTCATTAGAGTATAAAAGTATATACCTCATTACATGAGATATACAATGTTTAAAAAAATTCAGAACACATGTATACTATAATTAGTGTTGCAAAAAGGACTGTATATAACATTATCCATTAGCTAATTACATAGTTAAAAAAACGTGTAAGATGTAAACGGGATTGTGAATTGGACTGAATAAAACAATTTTCAACACCTGTATTCTCGTGATATTCACCTCATTTCAATACATTCATTTGGGCTCCCCCTGCTTTCTTCTTTATAGGTCCTCCAATAGTGTCTTTTTGAGTGATGTTGATGTAATAAAAGCTTAAAAGATCAATTGATCGAATGATCTGATGTACTTGAAATTTATTTTACATGTGAAAATTAAATAAATAGATAATGAATAAAGAAATAGAGATTTTTAATTCATCATACCAAAAAATAAGATTTTCATACCTAACTTTTTAATTTCATCTCCAATTAACAATAATATGTGAATTAATTATAAAAATATATATTCAACAGAAAAAAGGAAAACAAAATTAAGAAAAACTAAGATTCAAGAAGGGGCTATGTATCTTATAATGGAGATCGATATTGTTGCAAAACCTTTAAATTTAATGTTTTTATGTTTGGAATGATTAAAAGAGAGAGAGAGGAAAAAAAGATGTAGATCTGCAACACTAAAAAAATTGCATGAGTCTATGAGACTGATAGAGCGATATGATTGAGAAACCTAAAAGGAAAAAAAAGATAGAAAAGGGTGACTATTCACCTTCTAAAATAGAATATAAAAAATTAATTATGTAGAAAGAAATATAATAATTGGATGGATGAAATTTTATTTGGATGGTTGAGATTTTATTTGGATGTAGAAAGAAATATTATGTAACAAGATGTGACACAAGTATATGTGTTATATGTCTTGGGATTGTGGGCATGGGCATATATGACCATGGGCATTTGGGCCCCTTCCCTAGGAGAGAGCCCTAGGGGGCTGGCCTAGTGAGCCTACACCCATGGCCGGGCTTTGGTGTGACATAAAGGTACACCGAGATAGATAAAAATTCATGCATATAATAAATTAAAATTTTTTTTATTCTTATTGAAAAATCTAAAAGTAATTTTTTTATTATTTGTTATGATAAAGTGATGATAATTTGTAGATAAAAGATTGATAAAAGTTTATAACTTTTTAAATAACTATTGTACCCTGTAAAAATTGTTTGCGTTCGAAAATACGTGTAGAAGATGTGTGTGATATGATTGATGTAAGGGTTTTTTTCCCTTGAAATATCATACACTTCGCATTCGCGTTCTTTTGTGACATTGTGATTGGGTATGTTATAAAGATATATATTGATTTAAATTATGTGCGCTGTTACACAAAATATTTTTTACAGTCCAAGTACAGTCATATATATCACTTTAGCCATTCAATAAATATCCATTAAGGTATATACCTCCTTAGATGATGTATATACAACATTAATTTTTTTTTATAATAGCTAAAAGTTGATCTATTCAATTTGAAATTGAGCGATATATTTTTTATGAAATATATCTTGTCTGATGATATTTAATATTAAAAAAAATAAAACATTAGAGGATTTTATTTGGATTGCATTTTTTTTTTTGGTAGGTAAGACTCTTTACCAGATGGCCCAAGCCATTGAGGACATGAAGCACGTTTATTTGTCTCACATAAATGTCGGATCAAGGGACCACCGACATATTTTTCTGTGTGGGTGCTCTCCTCACTTTCATTCTTTTGTTTATCGTTTTTATTAGGTGTTAAAGATGTTCTGAAGTGCAATCTATTGTGTGGATGTATGGTGTGAGAGTAGGTGTGGGGAATAAATGCTTGTGATAGATAAATTTCATTTGATTTAACTCTGATTTAAAACAAGAAATCCTCTTTTTTTTGAAAATCACATCAATCTTGATAGATTTGCGAATAGATAAATTTCATTTGAGGTGTCCAAAAATGACGTCTACATAAAAAGAAATTTTAAATACAATTTTTCTTTTAGTATTCCAATGATTGGCTCTTATTTTACTTTTTCATTTATGATGACGTAGAGTTATTCACCCATGATAATTATATTTAATTAAGAATAACTAATCACATGAGATTTCAATATATCTTATGGATGTCATATGTCATCCATAAAGATGTGTACGAAATACGGATGCATCCCATTAATGTGTACTAAGGGGGCCAAGGGAGGAGGGGATGGTGTCCGGTGAAGAAGGGGAGAAGCGGCACTGGGGGGTATTTTGGTCATTTTAATTCTCAACATGGTTGAGCAATTAATATGATCGATGGTGACAAACACGTGGATTTTTATGACAGTTATTATGTACAATCTTTTTTCAATCTTATTTCTAGTTTACACATGTTATGATTTTTAAATTAAAATAATAATGTATATATTTTATGGCAATTATTACGTACAATCTTTTAATTTTTATAACAATTATTACATACAATTTTTTTTTCAATCTTATTTCTAATCTACACATGTTATGATTTTTAAATTAAAATATTAATAATGTATATATTTTATAAAAAAAATCAATATTTAAATGAATAGCATTAATGCATTTATAAAAAATATAGAAAAAAATTAATAAAATATATATCTCGTCAATGTGAGTATGACGTTAATAAAACATATGAGATTAAAATTGAGATTGTAAAAGCGATTATGTAAAGCTTAAAATATTTTCAAGGGCACATAGACAATTTGTACTTCAATAGGAGTATTAAGACAGAATTAAGTCACACTATAATTTCTTTCCATATGTTGATCAATAAACGAAATACTCTAAAAATCCGTCAAAGTGTTGTCATAATCCCCGTGTCCTATTCTTCTTTTAGGTGGCTTTTTTTTTTTTTGTCCTAATCCACTTATATTTTTCTTCTTTAGGTGGCTTGTCCTTTTTTTTCTTTCTTTTTTTTTTTTTAATCTTTGAGACTTGAAAATTGTCGTGGAGTCCCGATCGCTTATTTAGAGACATATACTCAAGCCTATCAATTATCCAAAAAAATATCTGTATTTGAAAATGTCAAAAATATCGGATATCAAAAATCCGTATTCGTATTCGAATCAAATTATCCGTATCTGAAAATTTTTGGATCGGAGATCCGAAAAATATTTGTATCCGAACTGTTATTTTATTTATATATGTTAGAATTAGTTTCAATCCTTAGATGAAAATCAAATGGCTATAGGGCAAAACACAAACATATTTAACCATGTTGGATACTTGTTTAACTATATTATGATTTGTGTTTTTATATCTTTGGTGAGTACCTATTTAACCATTTATAAATTTTTAAAAAAAATTTCTGGTTCGGATATTTTAATATTATCCGAATCAGTATCCGGATTTTCAGATCGGATATGAATATGTGTTTTGGAATATCCATCGGATATCGGATACGGATATTTTTTTGGATATTCAATTCGGATACAGATACGGATATGGGCATATCCGATCCGTATCCGTCCGATTGACAGGATTACATATGCTTAAAATTCTGAAGAGATTTGAAGAGATTTTTGGGACAATTTTTAAGATTATATTAAAGTCAATATATTAAGTAACATATATTTTATCAAAAGTATGTATATATTTCTTTAAATTTTTTCTTACATTTATTAAAAATGAATTCATTCGACTTAAAATGAATATGTATACAATTTTTTTATTAAAATATATATCTTATTAAATTATTTTTTTATTAAAACATACCCTTTGAGTTTGATTGTTAAAATTAATTGAGGCTAATATTTTTTTTGATATTTTACTCCAAAAAAAAGTTGGTGATCATCATTATATGGAATCTCCTATGCAACTAGGCATGTCAACGGGTCGGGTCTAGACCTGGACCCGACCCTGACCCGATTACACGTGTAATATACCCGACCCGATTTGGACCCGACCCGGCGGACTCGAACAAACAAACGGGTCGGGTCCGGGTGCAACCCTCCCCGACCCGTTGGACCCGAGACCCGATTGTTTTATTAATATATGCTCATATATTATAAGACTATTAATATTAGTTGATACATAATTTTATTTCTTACTTAACTTATGTTTGTATCCATAAGTTCATAAATCATAATCATAACATTTTTTTTCGTTGTGTTGATATTGCAACTTACAAGAACTTGATTGTTTAATATGTAATAAACTTAGTAATGTATTGTCGTCGATTTGTTTTGGACAATTAATTAATTAGTTTTTGAATTTGTATAATTAATTAGTTTGTTGCATGATTTATGTTTATTATTTTAGTTAATATGTTAGTGTTTATTGTTTTGAATGTTGTTTAGGTTAATATTGTTTTGAATGTTTGTATAATTAGTTATCTTTATTGTTTATGTTAATATGTTTTTTATGTTAGTGGTTATGTTTTGAATATTGTTTAATAATTCATTACTTCTTTTGAATTGTATAAGATTATGTTCAAACATAGTCTCATTAATAATAATGTTTTATTACAAAAATTTTCAAATAGAATGATAAAGCAAACAAATACATGAGCTCTTCCTCTCTTTTTTTTCTCTTTTTTTTTGTCAACCATCCAGGTCGGACCCGACGGGTCCGGGTTCGGGTACACATTTCCCTGACCCGCCGGGTCCTAGATTGGACCCGGACCCGTCGGGTCTTGCCACGGGTCGGGTCCGGGTCCACCCCGACCCGACCCGGACCCGACCCGTTGACAGGGTTATATGCAACATAAAGGCCTGCTTAAACGAGTCCACATGCAGTGTCAGAATCATAGAGTGATGTTTTCTCTGAACAATTCCGGCCAGGCTGATCATTTATTATATGAGGCAGGCTCCCTTAACGGAGTAATTGAGACACACCCTATTCATAGAGAAGGTCGTGGGATCAAACCTGTCTTTACCAAAAAAAAAAAATTTATCGAAAGAATAAAAATAAAAAAAATCTGTCATACCATGGACCATACAACGGCAAAGCGACGTAATTGGCATTTGCTTGAAAATACAATTGTATGCACCTGTAAATAGGCCTCTCAACGGGTCGGATCCAAACTCGGACTCAACTCAATTTCGATCTGGATCTGATTACACGTGTAATATACTCGATTAGATTTAGATCCGACTTGGTGGACCCGAACATACAAATGGATCGGGTCGGGTCCGATTCCACCCTGCCCTGATCCATTGGATCCGAAATCTGACTGTTTTATTAGTATATGTTCATATATTACAAGACTATTAATATTAGTTGATCCATAATTTTGTTTTTATTTATCAAGTTATAAATATAAGTTTTAACTCATTTTTAATTCATATAATTATATGGTTTTGACAATCCTTATTAGTTTATTAACTTTTGAATTTGTATAATTATTTAATTTGTGTATGATTTATGTTCAATGTTTAGGTTAATATGTTAGTGTTTATTGTTTTGAATGTTGTTTACAATAATATGTAGTGTCTATTGTTTTAAATGTTGTTTGCAGTAATATGTAGTGTCTATTGTTTGAAATGTTTACTTTGTGACATAAATAATCATTAGTTATCCCTTTTAATTCATTGTTATATTGTTTAAATTTTAGTTTACTTTGAATATTATATGTTAGTGTTTATTGTTTTGAATTATACAAAAATACGTTCAAACATATTGTCAGGACACCAGTTTAGAAAGCACAAAACTAATGCTTTATACAAAAAAAAAATTTAATAGTATAATAAGACAAACAAATTCATGAGCTTTCGCTTTTTTATTTATTAACCATATTCGGGTCGGATAGGATCAGATTCAGACCCGATCTGAGTCGACAGGTCCGAGTTCGGGTCCACATTTTCAAGGACTTGCGGGGTCCTGGGTTGAACCCGGACCCACTGGGTCTTGCCACGGTCAGGTTCAGGTCCACCCCGACCAAGCCCGGATCCGACCTGTTAACAGGTCTACCTGTAAATGATTCTGTATCATCACGTGATATATACATACAAAAAGATTTTTTTGTTCGGTATGAATTAACTAATTAATAATTTTTTAAATTATAAAATATACAATAAATCATTCGAACTAAATAAATATATGCATTTTAAATATGCCACACGTGCAGTTTTTAACCAGCTATTGACGCGCCTCGATTAAACAATAAAAAAAAAAGTGTACATTCCTTTGTTACTATACTCATCATATCACTATTTAAACAACATAAATCTGAATCCAATCTCACAAAGAAGAGAGCTCTCTCCAACCACATCTTTCTCCATGGCAACTCTTCCTCACATTCTACCCAATACAAAGTTAGAAGGCAAGCTCTCCCAAGATCAACAAACCTACAAAACCTATCAAGACATCATCACAACCCTCCCCAGAGAGATGGGTTGGGACCATGGCCACCTCTACTGCTACAAAGGCTTTTGGTACCGCGACTTCCACTTGAAAGGCGTCATGGCTGTCCGAGACCACTTCGTCGCCCGACCAACCGACGTACTCCTCGCGACGAGCCCCAAATCCGGTACGGTGTGGCTCAAAGCCCTCGTCTTTGCCATCACCAACCGCGACGGAGGAGGCATTATTACCGACGCGTTTTCGTCGCTAAACGCATCCAACCCTCACGAATGCGTCCCCTTCTTAGAAATCCAACTCTACACGAACGACCGAATCCCCAACTTGGACGCCCTCCCCCCGCCAAGGCTCTTTGCCACACACATCCCCTATTCTTCCTTGCCAGAGTCCGTTAAATCATCTAATTGTCGCATCGTCTACCTCTCGCGCGACATTCGCGACGTATTTGTGTCGCTGTTTCACTTCATGAACGCGATCAAGCCGAAAGGATTGGAGCCCATCTCGTTGGAAGAGGCGTTGAGTTGTACTGCAAGGGGGTTTCGACGCACGGACCGGTATGGGAGCATGTGAGTGAGTACTGGAAGGTGAGCTTGGAGAGGCCGGACAATGTGTTGTTTTTGAAGTATGAGGAGATGAAGAGGGACCCTGTATTGCATTTGAAGAGGTTGGCGGGGTTTCTCGGGTACCCGTTTTCGGAGGAGGAGGTGAAAGATGGGGTTGTTGAGGAGATTTTAAGGATTTGTAGCTTTGAGCACTTGAAGAATTTGGAGGTGAATAAGGTTGGGGTGCTAGAGACGGCACGGGGAGGGATCGAGAACCGGACTTTCTTTAGGTCCGGTAAGGTTGGTGACTGGGCGGGGTGTCTTACACCAGAGATGGCCGGGCGGCTCGAACGAGTGGTGGAGGAGAAGGTGAGTGGTTCTGATGGCTTGAGCTTCTTTGGTGGCTCAGGTGACAAGCTTGCATGAGTGATGTTCTTTGAATGATTCGAGTAAAGCTGATTATTTTCTGTGTTGGTCATTGCTTGTAAGGCTTTCAATCTATGTTGAATGCTCAGTGTCATGGTTTAGGTCTACCTTATTTGAATAATTTCCATTTTGTAATTGATGTTTGAGATTTGAATGAGGTGTGGTTGAAAAAATCATGCACCCATGCCCTGTGTTTTATCCCTGTGTATCCTGTCTCTCTAAGGTCAGTATCTGTGTGCCTGTCTTGAATTGATTTGAAGTGTGAACATTTGAAGAGAGTGTAGTAGACTTTAGTGGGTTTGTAATCCTATTGTATTAGACTCTTTGAAAACGATATTGGGCTTGTAATCCAATGAAGAAAGAAAGATATGTGAAGGACCCACATATATAAAGAGATATTCTACCTAAATTCTTTTGTAAAGAGGTACTCTACATAAATTCTATTGTATTCAGCATAAGGAGGTATTTATGCATAAATTTTGCATAAAGAAATATGCTGCATAAATTCTGCGTAAAGAAGTATTTATGCATAAAGAGATATTCTGCATGAGATATTTATGAATAAAGGATTCTGCATAAAGATGTATTTATGCATAAATTTTGTATAACGAGGTATTTTGCATAAATTCTACGTAAAAAGATATTCCACCTAAACATATGTAATGACCTAAACATATGTAATGAATTTATGGTTGTCTAGACGCATGAGTCTCTGAAAACTCACAAAACCTAATTATTATACTTGTGTTAAAATTTTATTCAAATTTGACATAATATTTTTATCGCCATGTAATTGTGTAGATATTATAGTCTCTATAAATAGTCATAAAACAAATTATTCATGCAAATATCATATTATCCTTCTAAGACTTTTTATGTTTCTTCATTTCCATTGAGGTATTGATTGAAAATGGTTAAAATTTGAGATAATTTAATCATTTATAGTTATAGGTTAAAGTTAAGTGAGGTAGTTTTTGTTATAATTAATTTTTTTTGAAACCAGGGATGTATATGAATTTGTACGTTTGCCCCAACTTTGGTAATGATTTATATAGGATTACCCATGTTTGTGAGGACTTGAATGTCTTTAACCCTATTTTATTTAATGATTTGGTTTGTGTTTGATTATTTATCATACTTAGAAATAGCAATATTATTAAGATAATGAGTTGTTAGGCTAGGATAATAGGATATATTTAGGGGGACGGTTACCCCCACACCACCTATTGAGAAATCCACACCATTTTCTGACCCACCCCACTAATTTTTGCTCACATGTAAACCCACACCTCAATATATATCTGCTAAACCTCACAGTGGAAACCCACCCCCAATCATTTACACCGACTATCACTCTATTTCTTCTCCCCTCCTATGCGGCCGCCCTCCCCTCCTCCTCCGCCGCTACACCCACCTCTCCCCTCCCACGCATATTTCAAGCTCAGCCTTTCACACCTCACGCAGAGGTTGTTCGACGAAATGCGCGTGAGGGATGTCATTCCGTGGAACACGGTCGTCACTGGCTTGTGTTTTGTCGGGGATGTGAAGAATGCGAGGCGCGTGTTTGAGGGAATGAAAGAGAGGATCTTGGTTTCGTGGTCGGTGATGATTGCCAGTCTCACGAGGTCGGGGGACGTCGATGGCGCGCGCGGGGTGTTTGATTCGATGTTGGAGAAGGGTTTGGGTGTTGGTCCTTGGAACTGATCTCGGCTTACGCGCAGAGCGAGCGGTTTGGGGAGGCGGTGGGTTTGGTTTATTGGATGCAGAGGATGGGGTTGAGGCCGAATTATATGACGTTCGTGAGCATGCTTTTGGCGGGCGCGCATCTTGGTGCGCTTGAGCTTGGGAGGTGGGTTGATTGTTTCATTAGGAGGAGTGGGATGTATTTGAATGTGGTTCTTAGGAACGCGCTTTGTGATATGTATGCAAAGTGCTGGTGCATAGATGAGGCTAAGAAAAATATTTGATGCATTTGTTTTTTAGAGAAAATTTGAATTCTGGATATGATATGGGATAAATTGGAATTTTTAGAGGTTTTTTTTACTGGGTTTTCATTTGTTAGAGTTTGATGGGGAATTTGGTGATTCTTGTTGGTGGTCGTATGTTATGTTTTTTTGTTTGAAAGTTGTTTTCTTTTAATTTGTTTACATTTCCTGGATTGGTGAGATATTTGGATGTTATTGTGAGGACTTTCTTTTGGTGTTTGTCTAATCCCTCAATCTTACAAGTTAAACGGGTTGGATGTTTGGAACAACTTGATGATCTCCCAGAAAACATGAGATTGTTCTGCTTTTGATTATAATTCAAGAAGAATAAAGTGTGATGAAAGAGTGTTATGCAATCACAGGTCAGGAGCAATGTGGAATTTCTTTTTTTCATAGATAGATTTGCATGATTTGCATAGATAGATTTGCATGATTTGCATGTTCACTTTAAGAACAACTTAAGGCAGTCGAACTACAGTGAATATATATTCTGGATGCATTCGACCAATGAAAGTTGATCCAAACATTAAAAGGCCGACTGAAATCGATCGAACTGGGACGTCAAAAATGACTGAAGATAGTCGAACAACCATCAGCAATGTCTGAAACTTTTGAAACTCATTCGACCTAAGATAGTCGATCTTCATTCAAACCGAACGACTGGAGTTGGTCAAACTGGGATGTTGAAAATGACTAAAGACAGTCGAACTGGTTCGATCAAAGGAAGTCGATTCGAACTTTAAAAGGGCGACTGAAAGCATACGACTTGTGAGTTTAAGAACGACTTTTTATAGTCGAACTGAATTGGTTAACATCTTTTTTTTTTTAGTTTGGGGTGGGGAGGGTCTATCTATGGAAATTGGGGGGTGAAAAGGACAAGGGGTGGGGTCTGTTTAAATGGGGTGGGGTAGGTCGGGGTTGTTTTCTTTTTTTCAGAGAACATAGTTTCTAGATTTTTTTTATTTTATTGGTGTGAGTTTCTGATTTTCTGGTGTGGGTATATCCGCCCCCTATATTTAGTGGTTGAAAGTGTGTGAAGATTACAATTAGATATTATTTATTTTCAACAAATATGATCTCTTTGTTGATGAGATAGGAATTGAGTTGTTTTACAAATGCTTATCTAAACACACTATAAGAGAGTGACGATGCCACAAATTCGGTCAATTTTTGTCTTCTTCTGGCTATTTGCATATCGGCCCAAAATTTCTACAGTTTCACAACCATATTCATATCTGTGTTACAAACAGATCTCTAATATTTATAACCAGGTCCCTGAAAAAAATCGGTCATTTTTGTCTTTTTCTGGGCTACTTACAGATACACCACCAATTTCTACCAGTTTTACAATCAGACCCCTATATATGTTACAAACAGATTTTAATTCAGATTTTTAGATTTATGTTTTTTTTCCATCTTTGTGTATGCAGGGTATCATACAAGCCGAGAGAGAACTCACTCTTCGAAGAACTCAGTGGAAACTCTCATTGACGAAGCACTGTGATCTGATCTGGGAAGAGAGTGCAAGTTTGGCCTTGTATTAATTTCATGAACCGTCACATGTGACTGGTTGTTTGATTGATTTATTCAATTGTTGCAGGAATCATAGATGGTTTTTTCTTGTTCAAATAATCCTTTTCATGTTCAAAATGAATGTACATGTGACTGCATGTACGTCATGTAGACCTGATCGTGTATGCGGCCGCACATTTGTGTACAATAGCACTTCATATGAAGGTTCAAACAACTATTGTTTTTTTTATTTCTAAAAACAATTTAGAAGGTGAGTTGTTCGACCTGGTTCGAATGACTGAAGGCTGGAATGAATTCTGTTTGAATAGTGTAACACCTGTGAATTTTATCTTATTTATATATTTGATTTAAATATATAAATAAGATATTTAAATTAAAATTAGTGTATTTTGTGTGTTTTTAAGTTTTGACCCATTTAGTGTATCCTTATGGGTCTATTTCAGTTTGCAATTTTAAATATTAATTGTTATGTTAAAAAAAAATTATATATATATTTTTAAGATCTTCAAGATCTTAAATGGTTACAATCTCATTAATATTGTAGCTCAAAAGATTAAATTTTGAGATTTCATTGTTATTAATTTTAAGAGACCCAGTTTTGAATCGTGAATTTATTGTAATATGCGCCAGGGATCGATTTGAAATTTGAAAGGGACCTATTTATAATTTCGATAGAGACCTATGTGTAAATATGAAACAATACGGGGGTCGTTCTGTAATTTTTGTTAGGTTTAGATATCTTGGTATATATATATGGGGGTGTGCGGTGGGTGTATTCGGCGGCGGCAGAAAGAGAGAGAGAGAGAGAGAGAGAGAGGAGAAAAAAGGTATTTAATATTTTCTTTTTATCCTTTGATTTTTCTATTATTAATTAGATCCATGTTTAGGTATTTGAATTTTTAAGTTTTTAATAAAAATAGAGTTTTTATTTATTATTTATTTTAAATATTAAAATTATTTTTATGTTATAAGATTTTGAGTTTTTAATAAAATTAGAGTTTTGATAGATATATGTTCATGTTATTAGATTTCTAAGTTTTTTTGTAAAAACTAGGGTTTTGATATATTATTTATTATTGTTAGATCTATGTTAGGTTTTTGAATTTTTGAGTATTCATAAACTTAGGGTTTCGATTTATCATTTATTTTAAAGATTAAATCTATGTTTAGATTTCTAAAATATAAGTTTTTAATAATACTAGGGTTATGTTTTATACCTATACTTAATAAGTTTTATTTATTTTCAATTTTTATTGACTAATAGTTTATTTTTATTGAAAAAATATATATATGTATTTTCATATTATTTTATGATTTTTTTATTTTATTATTATTTTGAATTTCTGTATTTTTGTCTTTTCCGTTTTGTCTTTTCTGTTATATCTTTTTTGGTTTGTTTTTTCTGTTTTGTCTTTTCTGATTTTTGTCATTTAGTGTCTGGTTATATGATAAATAAGTTTAGATCATATTCTTAGGTTGTAGTATATATGGAGATGGATTTAGATTATTGGGTATAAAAATTTATACCTAATAACTATGGATAGGTAATTAGGTCTTGGGTCTATGGTTGAATTATGGGGTCTTAATTAATAATCTATTTAATTCATCTAGGTTGTAATTTTTGTTGCGGGCTTCATTCTCCGGACCTAAGGTCCATTCGAGGTGAGTATACCTATTGATTTATTTTATGTGAGTTTTTCTCTACATCGTTGAATTTCCGTGTTCATTATATTTGTATGATATTATGTGATATCCATGCATTTATATAATGATTATTTTGCATGATTTTAATATTTTACATATTGGTCAAATTACATTTTTTACCGAATAAAGTTGAATGATTTAATTCCTTCATCATGTCATTTAAAATAGCATAAATTATGCTATTCATGTTTCAAGAATTAATATAATACATTTTTTATGCTTATGTTTTCGAAATAACATTTGGATTAAATATTTTCATTTCAAGACTTTTGAAAAAATTTAGAACTAGTGGAGACAACCTAGTCCTATGAGATTTTATCAAAATGCATATCATGACATATTTTCTGAACTAAATCCCCCCGTAGTATTTCGCCTTTGGGGAGGAAGGTCTACGACTCCAATAGTCCCAAGATCGGTGAGGGGTGTGGTAAAGCATTTCTTACAGCGGCGAATTCCTTTGTTTGGAGTCGGCAGCAACCGGGGCATCATGTGCTGGTATTCTCGTAGTGATGGCAGCGGTGACCCATCAGCGTCTTCTAGATCCGACGTCTCCTCGAGTGAGCTTTTTGAGCGATTTAGTCGTTTGGGGCTTGGCACACCTGTTTTGGAGAACGGTTCTTCCGAATGAGAACCCTACCCGGTCATATCATTTAAGCTGCATGATTTCTATGACGTGGACAAAGGATTGGGCCACATGATTGGTTTGTGTCTATATCGAATAGGGTGAGCAATTAACTCAGTAAATAAATCCACTGACAAGAATATTAAAAACAAGAATTTTCTTTAATAAATCAATTTAAATTCATGAGCTTAATCAAAAATATATTTTAATGTAATCACGTGGCTCAATCCTTTGTCCACGTCATAGAAATCATGCAGCTTAAATTATATCACTGGGTAGGGTTCTCAATCGGAAGAACCGTTCCCCAAAACAGGTGTGCCAAGCCCCAAGCGACTAAATCGCTCAAAAATCTCCCTCGAGGAGACATCGGATCTAGAAGACGATGATGGGTCGCCGCTGCCATCACTACGAGAACACCAGCAAATGATGCCCTGACTGCTGCAGATTCCAAACAAAGGAATTTGCCGCTGTAAGGAATGCTTTACCACACCCCTTACCGATCTTGGGACTCTTTAAGTCCTAGACTTCCTCCCCAAAGGCGAAATACTACGGGGGGATTTAGTACAGAAAATATGTCATGATATGCATCTTCATAAAATCTCGTAGGACTAGGTTGTCTCCACTAGTCCTAAATTTTTTCAAAAGTCTCAAAATGAAAATATTTAATCCAAATGTTATTTCGAAAACATAAGCATAAAAAATGTATTATGTTAATCTTGAAACATGAATAGCATAATTTAGGCTATTTTAAATGACAAGATGAATGAATTAAATCATGTAATTTTATTCAGTAAAAAATGCAATTTGATCAATATGTAAAATATCAAAATTATGCATAATCATAATATAAATGCATAGATATCACATAATATCATACAAATATAATGAACAAGGAAATTCAACGATGTAGAGAAAAACTCACATAAAATAAATCAACAGGTCTACTCACCTCGAACGGACCCTTGGTCCGGAGAATGAAGCCCGCAACAAAAATTACAACCTAGATGAATCAAATAGATTATTAATTAAGACCCCACAATTCAACCATAGGCCTAAGACCTAATTACCTATCCATAGTTATTAGGCATAAATTTTTATACCCAATAATCTAAATTCATCTCCATATATACTACAACCTAAGAATATGATCTAAACCTATTTACCATATAATGAGACACTAAATAACAAAAATCAGAAAAAACAAAACCAGAAAAGACAAAGCAGAAAAGACAAAACAGAAAAGACAAAAATACAGAAATTCAAAATAATAATAAAATAAGGAAAATTCATAAAATAATATGAAAATACATATATATTTTTTTCAATAAAAATAAACTATTAGTCAATAAAAATTGAAAATAAATAAAACTTATTAAGTATAGGTATAAAACATAACCCTAGTATTATTAAAAACTTACATTTTAGAAATCTAAACATAGATCTAATCTTTTAAATAAATGATAAATCGAAACCCTAAATTTATGAATACTCAAAAAATCAAAAAACTTAACATAGATCTAACAATAATAAATAATATATCAAAACCTTAGTTTTTACAAAAAAACTTAGAAATTCAATAACATGAATATATATCTATCAAAACTCTAATTTTATTAAAAACTCAAAATCTTATAACATAAAAATAAATTTAATATTTAAAATAAATAATAAATCAAAACTCTATTTTTATTAAAAACTTAAAAATTCAAACACCTAAACATGGATTTAATTAATAATAAAAAAATCAAATGATAAAAAGAAAATATTAAATACCCCTCTCTCTCTCTCTCTCTCTCTCTCTCTCTCTCTCTCTCTCTCTCTCTCTCTCTCTGCCGCCGCCGAATACACCCATCGCACACCCCCATATATATATACTAAGTTACCTAAACCTAACAAAAATTACAGAACGACCCCTGTATTGTTTTATATTTACACATAGGTCCCTATCCAAATTATAAATAGGTCCCTACCGAATTACAAATAGATCGCTGGCGCATATTACAATAAATTCACGATTCAAAGCTGGGTCTCTTAAAATTAATAACAATGAAATCTCAAAACTTAATCTTTTGAGCTTCAATATTAATGAGATTGTAACCATTTAAGATTTTAAAGATCTTAAAAATATATATAAAAAAAAAATTTAACATAACAATTAATATTTAAAATTGCAAACTGAAATGGCCCCATAAGGATACACTAAATGGGTCAAAACTTAAAAACACACAAAATACACTAATTTTAATTTAAATATCTTATTTATATATTTAAATCAAATATATAAATAAGATAAAATTCATAGGTGTTACAAATAGAGTCTGAACACTTTTCGCCCCCGTTTGGATATAGAATAGGATTTATTCTTGGGTATTTATTTATCCGAGCATAAGTGAGTATAAATAAGGATAAAGTGATTTTGTGTTTAGTTGTGTTTTGAATTATTCTCGTTGGGAATTGTAAGAATAAATGTTTTGTTTGGGTAAAATGTGAATAAAGTATGGATAATGATTTATAAAAGGTAAAAAAATAATGATAGTTGATTTGACAGGTGATTTATAAGAGGTGATGACAGTTGATTTGACAATGAGCCCACTTATTCTTTGAGTGGAATAACCTATGATAAATTTTATTATACGAGTTGATTAGAATCCATATATCACTTTATACCAGTTTATTCTGGCACACTTTATCTGGGTTTATCCAAGCTTTTCAAACACAATTTTTTTTATCCAGGGTTATCCGGAGCTTATCCGGTATCCAAACGGGCGAAGGCTTTCAGTCTTCCACGCACATGGTGCGTGTAGCGTAAGTGGCACATATGCTGCACAAATATGTGTGCTAATGTGTGACTACTGTATTATCTCATCACACAAAAAAAACAATGATTTTTGGTTCTCAAAAATGTTCAAATCATGTTTTTTTATGCAAAAGGCATTTTTCAATTGTTAAATAAATGGGCAAAGTTCTCCAATATCCAAGCTTATAATTGCCTTAAATTGGGATGTTTTTAAAATTTTCTGAATTAAAATAAAATTCAGTCAATTCGAAATCTAACCAAACAAAATTAATATGTAAAAAAATATTACAATTATAATAAAATTGAATGAAAAATCATTTTATTAGAGTGGTTTTACTTGTTTTAAAGTTTTCCTTCAAAAATATTAACATTGTAAAAATTGTCATTATTAAATTTTACAAGATTTTTTTGGATATTCCAAATTTTTTGAAGTATTTTCCAAAACAAAAAATTTGTTGTTCATCTTAAGGGGCGTTTGGCAACACTTAAATAAGATGATTTTGTTTATAATTAAATAGAAAGTTGAAAAGTGTTGTCAAACGTATTCTAAAAAACAAGCTTAACTAAAGAGTTACTTACAGCTTTTATAATACAAAAATGTTATTTTTTAAAAAGCGTAAAAATGTGTTTTCTAATAATCGATTTTATTTAATCCGCTTTATTTAAAATCTTATTTTTCAAACGTGTTTCCAAAAGGACTCTTAGGATTTAATAGCTTAAATTCAGTATCCAGTGTAATTAGTGTTGAAATCTAGGTGAACCAAACACAGCCTTAGATTTTTTGTATGATAATTCTTAAACAGAAGTGTTCCAACAAATCTTATAAAATTTAAAAAAAATGTAAAAAAATCTTTTAAAATTAAAAATGCAAAATTCTCTAATATCCAAGCTTATAGTTGCCTTAAACTGGGATGTTTTTAAAAAATTTTGAATTAAAATAAAAATCAGTCAATTCGAAATCTAACCAAAGAAAATTAATATGTAACAAAATATTACAATTATAATAAAATTGAATGAAAAATTATTTTATTAGAGTGGTTTTACTTGTTTTAAAGTTTTCCTTCAAAAATATTAACATTATAAAAATTATCATTATTAAATTTTACAAAAAAAATTTGGATATTCCTAATTTTTTGAAGTATTTTCCAAAACAAAAAATTTATTGTTCATCTTAAGGGGTGTTTGGCAACATTTAAATAAGATGATTTTGTTTATAATTAAACAGAAAGTTGAAAAGTGTTGTCAAACGTATTCTAAAAAGCAAGCTTAACTAAAGAGTTACAACTTTTATAATACAAAAAATGTTGTTTTTTATAAAGCGCAAAAAATGTGTTTTCCAATAATCAAGTTTATTTAATCCGTTTTATTTAAAATCTTATTTTTCAAACGTGTTTTCAAATGGACCATTAGGATTTAAGAGCTTAAATTCAGTATATTCAGCGTAATAAGTGTTGAAATCTAGGTGAACCATCTAGGTGAACCAAACACAGCCTTAGATTTTTTGTATGATAATTCTTAAATAGAAGTGTTCCAACAAGGGAAGTGATAGACTCACTACCCAACTTAATTTTTTCACTACCTAAAATTACAAAAATGCCATTTTTTTTTTAATCCCTTTCCCACTACCCAGTTCGACACTGTCTAGTCGAAGTGTTCATCACTAAGATGACAAAGGTCCGTCGAACTGTCTAAATAAGTGTCGACAGATGCCCAGTCGAAGTGTGTTTCACTAGGACGACAGAGATCCGTCGATCTATCTGAGCAAATGTCGACATGGATGTGTCGAACCCTTCAAAACAACAACTTTCTTCTAAAAATCAATCACTTATACGATCATTTAAGTCCTTATGAAAAATAAAAATGTCATTTAAGTTATTTAACTCTTTTTTAAAATCATTCACATATATATATTTATTTAAGTATAAGAAACAAAAATATCAAACAAAGAGTTATTTGGACCAAATAAACAGTAAATATTTCATATAGAAAAAAAAACATTATTTTCTTTTCTAAACAAGTGGAGTTTGTTTAGAAAAGACTTCACTTGTTTAGAAAAGAAAATAATATTTTTTGTCTATATGAAATGTTTACTGTTTATTTGATCAAAATAACTATTTGTTTGATATTATACTTAAATACATATATATATATATATGAATAATTTTCAAAAAGACTTAAATAACTTAAATGATATTTTTGTTTTTCATAAGGACTTAAATGATTGTATAATTGATTGATTCTTAAAAGAAAGTTATTGTTTTGAAGGTTTCGGCACATCGATGTCGACACTTGCTCAGGCAGATCGACGAATCTCTGTCGTCCTAGTGAAACACACTTCAACTGTGCCTCTGTCGACACTTATTCAGATAGTTCGACAGACCTTTGTCATCCCAGTGAAGAACACTTCGACTAGACGCTGTCGAACTGGGTAGTGGAAAAGAAAGACAAAAAAAAAAAATGACATTTTCGTAATTTTGGGTAGTAAGAAAGAGTAACTCGGGTAGTAGGAATAGCTTTGCCCTTCCAACAAATCTTATAAAATTAAAAAAAATTGTAAAAAAATCTTTTAAAACTAAAAATATCAATTTTTGACTATTGCAACTCTCAATAATGTAATGAGCTGGTCCCATTTGTTTCAACTTTCAAGCTGACATAAAGACCACAACAAAAAAAAATGTTAGTTAAATAAGGTGTACACAATGCATCCACCACATTTTGAAAATATAATTTCATATCAACACATACGGAAGAGGGATGTCATCAAATATGTGTATGAATGAACATGTGTCTATCAAGTACATTAATCAGAATTTTATTGATAGACAGGTGATGTCATACTAATGGGATTTTCATCAATATATCCTGATAAAAAAATTTCTCATATTTTGATATCTTCTCAAAAATAAAATTTTGAAGGTATACTCCGACCTAATTTCCCAAAAAAATGACAGATCATCATCATGTATTACCATTTGGGTCTCCACTGAAAAAGATGGTTTCTTCTTCTCTATTACTCATGAGGTATCCCCGAAGCAATACCAACAAGGTTTCTAAGTCCCAAACACAGTCCAGTGGTTTGTGGCTGATGTACTAGCAGAAAATTCCAATTAAAACATGCAGGTCTCAATAGCATGCATCACCAATAGAAGAATGTAACAACAAAAAAAACCCTGTATACATTAATGTACAACTTCCCAAATAACATTTGAGACTTCCCCCAGTGCCCTCGAGACAGAAACCAAGAAGCATGTTAAACAGGTAATCCCAAAAAGTAACAAAAGAATTGAGGAACCACCCAAGCTCAGTACACTAAAAAAGAATTTAATAATGACAATTTGTGGTGATTTAGGGTTTTACTTGTTTTAAAATTTTCTTTCAAAGATATTAACATTGTAAAAATTGTTATTATTAAATTTTACAAGATTTGTTTTTTTGGATATTCCCAACTTTTTGAAGTATTTTCCAAAAAAACTTTTGTTGTCCATCTTAGATTTTTTTTTTTTTTTTTTTGTATAATTCTTAAACAGAAGTGTTCCAACAAATCTTTCTAAAATTTTGAAATATCTAAAAAAAATCTTTTTAAAACTAAAACATCAACCTTTTGACTATTCCAACTCTTAATAGTGTAATGAACTGGTCCAAAGTCCAAACTCTCATACTCGAGACTGTTTCCATTTGTCAACTTTCAAGCAATGACATAAATACCACACAAAAAAAGATAGTTAAATAAGGCACACACACTGCATTGAATGCAACCACCACATTTTGATGTCTTCTCAAAAATAAATCTTTGGAGGTATGTAAACACCAACCTAATTTCAAAAGGAGAGAAGGGAGTTGCTACCAAAATAAAAGAGAAGAAAGAGTCAGATACTGCCATTTAAATCTCCACTAAAACAGATGGCTTCTTCTCTGTTACTCATGAAGTATCCTCAAAGCAATACCAACAAGGTTTCCTAAGTGCCAAAAGTAATCTAGAGTGCAAAATCCAATAGAAGAAAATTCTAATTAAAACATGCAGATTTCCATTACATGCACCACCAATAGAAGAATGTAACAAAGAAAAAAAAAGAACCATGCATACATTCATGTACAACTTCCCAATTAATATCTGAGACTTCCCCCAGTGCTCTCAAGTTGAAACCAAGAAAAGCATGTTAAAGAGGTAATCCCAAAAAAATTAACAAAAGAATGAGGAACTACCCAAGCTCAGTTCACCCTACAGCCAAGCTTTCATAAGCTGAACTTTAGCAGTGTCACCACTGAAGCACTTGGCTCTGATGAGGCAGAAATGGGTGCAGCAGCCCATGGTTGAGGGTACCCTTGTGGTGTTGAGGATGTAGCAAGCCACGCAACTACTGCCCCCATGACCCTGCACTATCACTCCCCACGTCCTCCTCGATCCATCATCACTACCCTCTCCATCACAATCTGCATCCTCATCCTCCTTAATTTCCTCCACCAAGATGATCCCGTCTGGCATTCGATCCCTCCCCTCCCATCTCTTCTTAATGGAAGGCCATCTCTCTGGCATTGCTACCTCCCTCTCTAGCCTAACCACTGAGGATGACGACGATGAGGTCTCCTCTTCTGAATCATTCGCGAATACTTTCACAAGGAATGGAGCTTCCCCTATGTTTCTGACAATCTGTGATCATATCGGTGGAGCTAATGAATAAGAATAATGTTTTGGTGAATTGGGAAATGATTAGTAAACAAGTGATTGTACAACAAACCTCAGAGATGGAATTCCTAAGCCAGAGATCGAGCTTTTCAGGTGATGTTGCCGGATTCTCACTCTTCCTCTTCTGCTGCTGCTGCTTGTGATCTGCCCATACAGGGTACAATTGCTTCGTCGTCCAGCTCTCAATAGACTGGTCCCAGGGACTTGAAATCAACAGGGCCCGCGGGTTCATTCGCCTTGGTCGATCCAATGCAAGGCATCTCCGGGAGCATGAGGGCCATTGGGGATGAACCCGATGCACGCCTCTCTCACCATTACTTAAAAACGCATTGCTGCATTCCACGTTCAAGGACGCCATATCGATTGACCTGACAAGGTCCTCAAAAGTGAGAAATCCTTGTTTTATCTTGGAGTTTAAAGGTTTCAGGACTTCAGTAAATACTTCAAGTGGTATACAAAAAGATGAAGATATCTTCTACCAAATACAGAATAACAATAACACATCTTGGAATTCAGTAAATATTTCATGTGGTATACAAACCAAGAGTCCGAACATACAAAAATACCAAATCAGAAACAACCCATCACTTCTAGTTACCAATTTTCACCATCCAAAATCCAAATTCCCATCAAAGCAGAACAAATACTAGTGGGTCGGTTACACCAAATCCAAACATATCGAAACTAATTTTTTCAGATATGTATTAATATTTATTCAGTTTGGTTTGGTTATAGGTTAAAATTTTGATAAACCAGTCTAATTCAGTTTGGAATTGGTTTCACATTTCAAAAAAGCAGAACAAACTGAAAACTCTAACCAGTTATCCATATTTCTTATCGCTACTCACTCTTTAAACTCTCCATCGTAGTTGTTCTTCGACTTCTAACAAATATTCACTCCTCACCCTTCATTAGTTTTTTTTATAATTTATTTGTGACATATTGTTTAAATTTTATATTTTAGTGAGACAAAGAAAACGAATTTATAAATTCAATTCGGTTCGGATGGACTAAATAAATTCAGTTCGGCTAACGGTTTCATAATTTGGTTTGGCTTTGGGTTGAAGGTAATAATAATTCTGTTTCTGTTCAGTATGATGCAAAACCAAACCAAATCCACCAAATTACACACCAATCACACACATCCTCTTAATTTCAAATCTTTTTTTTACATCATTAGTGGTAACATTATTCAACTTATGGCAATGGATTTGTGTCATACAAAATGAGGTTACAATTACTGATTTAAATAATTATCATTCACAGTTCAGTAGAAGAGCAAATGAACTCTGTCAATAATTCCAGTTACAAACACCACCAATATAATGATGTACTCAAGCAAGAGAACCCAAAACCTTTTTTTTTTTTTTTTTAAAAGATTTTGAGATGTTCATCATCATTTAAAAATAACCTAGCGAAATTCTAAAAGGGGAACAACATCAATAACCTTCCTGTTATGAACAAGCCACAATGAAAGTAAATAACAAAACATAAACAAGATCCATTACACCTCAAACACAAAATACAAAACATAAAACATGAAACATAAACTTCCTCTAAAAATTTAGGAAGTGTGGGCAATTCCATTACATTAATATAAACCTAACGTGTATGAGACATTTTCACATTTTAACAAAAAAAAAAAAATCATTGCACAAACAAAATATAATTTTGGGGGTCACATAGTTAAAGATGAATGATACCTTGGGATAGGACTAAAAAGAGAAGAAGCAGAGAATCCGGACCTCTCCCTCTCTCTCTTGTTTTTGGTGGGGGAGTTGGGAAGAGAGAGAGAGGGGCATATAAATAAGGGGATCCGACGTGGCGAATAAACGCCTCGCGCACGATCCCACGTTCCCGCGCAGGATTGCCTCGCTCATTCCTTCCACTGCCACTGGCTCGCCCCATTCCACGTCAGCACCTCTCTTTCCATGTCATCACCTTCCATTTTATGTCACCACTCGGATCTTAGACCGATCGCGTGCGATCGGACGGTCCTTCAAAAAATAAAAACGAATCGATTAAAAAAAAAAAGGGGGGAACACCAACTTAATCTGCTCTGTCAGATCTCATCCGTCCGATCGGATCACAAAAAAAAAAAAAAAAAAATCACCGACCACCCAATCATCACATACGCTACCCTCGTTCGGATGTAGAATAAGGGTGTGAATATCTTGGAATAAAGCAGAATAACTGATTTTTATTGTTTGAAAGGGTTGGATACCCAGGGATAATATATGTATGTTTGGATAACTTATTATAAAGATGGATAGTCATTCTATGAAACAAGTGGAATTAAATGTATTCTATGTTATTCCACCCAAAGAATATGTGGGGTCCACTGTCAAATCAATTGGCATCACCTCTAATAAATCAACTGTCAAATTAATTATCGTTATTTTTCACCTTTTATAAATCATTATCCACACTTTATTCACATTTTACCCAAACAACAAAAAAATTATTATTACAGTTTTAAACAAGAATAATTCAACGCAACCAAACACAAAATTATTTTGTCCTTATTTATACTCACTTATACTAGAATAACTATATATCCAATAATAAGTTTTATTCTGTATCCAAGCGGGGTTAAAAAAATTCAAGTTCCTCATTTCTTAAAAAAAATGCAGAAGAGAAACACGAGATCCAAACTGACTTTGGATGGGAATTGCTCGGTTAGGGTTTAATCTTTTTCTAAAAAGAAAAAAAAAAAAAAGAGTTTTCCTCTTTGAATATGGTTTAGATTTTCAAATTTTGCTTTATTTTTTGTTGTTATATTTTTCTTTTTTTGTTAATTTATATTTTTTTTGAAACATAAGTTTTTTAAATTTGATATTCTTCATTTTTTATGAGATATTTTTTTTTTAACCTTGTAGAAAACGTTTTTTTACATTCAATTTTTTTTAATATAAATGCATTATGGCCCAATTTTATAAGTTGGTCTAGGGTCCCATCTAAATTCATTAATCTCAGGGCCGACCCTGTGGTTGCAAACATAACTGTAAAATAAGGGTTTGGTTGAGGGATAAAGTGCTGACATGACACTTTAACATCTTAGTTAGTTAACATGTCCATTGAAGATGCTCTAAGGATAATGTTACGCATGGTACTTTTTACAATTTTATTCCAGTCTCTAATTTCCATATGTTTGTATTTTTTTTAAATAATATACTATATATTTTTACTATAAACAATTAAATATATATTTTAATAAATTACATAGACTCATTTAAAAAATATAAAATTTGTAATTCTACCGACTATTATTATTTCAACAAACTTTCCAAGATTTTTTTTTAGGGACCCCCATGGTTAACCTTACGGTCAAGCTGTAAATGCTATCTCCGCATGTTTGCCTCGGTCCTAGAGAAAATTCTTTCAAATAATCGCCAACAAACAGGTAGGTAAGTCTGCGTCAAGACTCGAACCCAGGATCTATCGGTAACACAGTTAAACCCTGAACCATTGTGCTATGACCACTGGAAAACTTTCCAAGATGTTGAAGAAAGCTGATAACACTTTCCGAGATAAACTGGTATTTTAGTAACACTACAGTTCATCATCATCCATTACAATCTATTAGAAGCAATGTTCTGATATGCGCTCTGTGTGGCCGCATATGCGGTCGTACAGGCGGTTCGGTATGTCTACCGAACCGTGTAGGCTTGAATGCAGTGATATGAATTTAATTAATATTTATAAATAAAAAATTTGTGGGCTATACAGACTTATCAATTAGGCAGAAATCGGGTATGTGCCCGCTTAAGAGGGCGCATCAAACAAATTTAAACATTTATAACACAAAAAAAAAGTGGGTCTTCGACCAGCCAACCAACTATAACAGATCAACCTGCTCGACTGCCCCTCTCCTTCTTCGACCTACTCAGCTGCTCCTCCCCTTCGACCACCATCGCAAGCCGCAGCGACCCCCTTTCTTCCATCGTCGACCTCCCCTTCTTCAACCACCGCAGGCTCCAGCGAACGTCTCCTCCTTCGACCACAAGAACAGACCAAAACTTCGATCTTCTTCTTCTTACCAGGTCGAGGCCATTGGACTTGGGATTCATCTTCATCCGATCGTCTTCATCTTCTTCATGGATTGGTTGGTTGAACAGAGAGAGTCAGCCCTAAATCAAAGGTTTGATGAAGATGGTGAGGGTGGGAAATGACAGTTGGGGTTGGAGTGGAAGGAGGGATGGGGAGGGAGGAGGGTACATTTGTCATTGGGAGGGTGGATGAAAGTCAAATAAGAGATGGAACAGGTGGTGAGAGAAAAGGCAGCCAGCAATCACATGGTGTGAGTTGGTATCCATGTAAGTGGGGCCCACGTTTTATTTTATGTGTTTTGTTGAATTAACTCTTTACCGTGCTTATATCTTGTATTCAACATGCATATATCCAGGGCCGGCCCTGAACAGAGGCCACCAAGGCAACTGCCTAGGGCTCCCACCCAGGGAGGGCCCCCAGTCCTGTAAAACTTAAGTAAAAGCCCATTGAATTTTTTTTTTACCTATGAATTTATCAACTATCCAGGGCCCAGACCCAACTATTACAAAAAAAAAAAAATGTCCAACCCACCCATATAAATGCCTTAAGTCCCCAAAAGTCCAAAACCAACACCCCTAAAAATCAGCCCCAAAACCAATTCCCCACGATTTTATTTCCCAAACCAAAATCCCTAAAAACTATCCCCATTAAAACCCCTAAAAAATCTCCCATCAAAGCCCCAATCAAAGCCATGGCTCCATTTTATTGTTTCAATATGCCGTTTGACATTCTCTCCAACGTCTCTCTCTTCTCTCTCTTTCACACATATTTTTATCAAGAATTCAAGGTTCCATCTCTATATATATATATATATGTATGTTTCAATATTTGTTTCATTCCAATCAAAGCCCACAGACTCTCTTGATCTCACAAACTCAAAGAAGTGCCTCTCTCTCTGACTCTCTTGATCTCTCCCACTCGGTCGGCCAGCCACAGATCCACTCCCAGTGAAACAGCGACCCACAGACCCAGAGTCCCAATCCGAGCCGTCCGACAGTCCCCCCCTCCCCTCCAAATATTTTTTTTCCTATTACTGTGAGCTGTGTTCAAACTTCAAAATCAAATTCAAATCCTCTAAGGTATTTTTATATTTCTATTTTGTTTTATTGCTTTTCAAATTTTAATTAGGTTTGTATTTTTTAGAGCAACTGAATAATTTTTTTTATTGGGTACATGATTTTTTTTATTGTGAAAGCCGAGAGTGATATGGGTTAAAAAGTGTTTAAATTTTTTATTTACTAACTTATTTTTTAATATTCATTCAATTATTTAATTGCAGAATTCCCTCATTCAATAAGTCAGTAAGTCACACTTGTTGGGGAGGACAATTGGACGAAGAGAGCAAATGATAACAATCAGGTTTTATTGCTCTTGAACTTTTATTTCAAATTTTAGGTACTTGATTGTTGATTACTTGATTGTTAGATATTTTATAATTATAATAATGTCTACCAGGAAATATAGTAGCGGATATGAAAAAAGAAAAAAGAAAAAAAAGATTGACGAATTTATTCAATCACAAACAGGAGCTCTTGATAAGTTTTTAAATAATAATAATCAAATAGAAAGTTTTGTGAATAAAGATAATATGATTGAAAATAATGATGAAGAACATATAAATGAAGAACATAATAATGTAGAAAATATGAATGAAGAACATAATTATGAAGAACATGTGATTGAAGAACATAATAATGAACATGTGAATGAAGAACATACAAATGAAAATGAAAATGAAAATAGACATGAAAATTATGAAAATGAAGATTTGAATGAAGAATATGTAAATTTTTCTTTAAACATATATGATCCAGGAAATTGGACAATTATTGATCAAAATTTAAGAGACTTATTAGTAGAAAGAGGTCCTATAAAAGATAATGATATCAATTTTCCTAAAGGCAATGACAAGAATAGACATTTCTCTTCCACGTATTACAATCGATATTTATCTAATGGAGAGAAGCAAGATAGAAGATGGCTTGTATATTCAAAAAATTTAGACAAAGTATTTTGTTTTTGTTGTAAACTGTTTAGAAAAGATGGGACTAGATCTCAGTTGGCTAATGAAGGATTTAAAGATTGGAAAAATCTAAGTAATAGGCTTAAAAGTCATGAAACTAGTGATGAACACATTATTAATATGAGCAGCTGGATTGAGTTAGAAAGAAGATTGCAAAAGAATAAAACAATTGATAATAATGTAGAAGAACAAATTAAGAAAGAAAGAGAGCATTGGAGACAAGTTTTAATGAGAATATTTGCTGTTGTGAAAACTTTAGCTAAAAATAATTTAGCATTTCGCGGAGACAATGAGAAGATTTATCAAGAAAATAATGGAAATTTTCTAAGTCTAATTGAAATGATTGCAGAATTTGATCCAATAATACAAGAACACATTCGACGAATTAAAGAACATGAAATTCATTACCATTATCTTGGACATAAAATTCAAAATGAATTAATAAATTTATTAGCTATGGAGGTCAAAAATGTAATAGTTAAAAAAATTAAAGATGCAAAATATTTTTCAGTTATACTTGATTGTACTCCAGATGCAAGTCATGAAGAGCAAATGGCTCTAATATTACGATGTGTGGATATTAGTACAAGTCAGATAGACGTGCAAGAGTTTTTTTTAGAATTTTTAAAAGTGGATGATACATCAGGTTTAGGTCTTTTTAATGAACTAAAAAACGTATTAGAAACTCTTGAACTTGATATTAGCGATGTAAGAGGACAAGGATATGATAATGGATCTAATATGAAAGGAAAATACAAAGGTGTACAAAGTAGACTACTTGAAATAAATCCTAGAGCATTCTACACGCCATGTGGTTGTCATAGTCTTAATCTTGCACTTTGTGATATGGCTAATTCTTGTTCTAAAGCTGTTTCTTTTTTTGGAGTGATACAACGTATATACTCATTATTTTCCTCTTCTACTAAACGGTGGAAAGTATTAAAAGATAACGTGCACGGTTTCACACTTAAGCCATTATCACAAACACGTTGGGAAAGTTGCATTGAAAGTGTTAAAGCAATAAGATATCAAGCTCCACAAATAAGAGATGCTTTAATTTATTTAGCAAATAATAGTGAAGATCCCAAAACGAAGAGTGAAGCCGAGTGTTTAGCTACCTATGAAATTGAGAATTTTGAATTTTTGCTTGGCATGACCATTTGGTATAATATCTTGTTTAATGTTAATAGAGTTAGCAAAAATTTCAACTTGAAGATATGCATATTGATGTTGCTATAGATCAATTAAAAGGACTTGTTGTCTTTTTTGAGACTTATAGGAAAACTGGATTTGACGAGGCAATGATAGAAGCAAAAGAGATTGCAACTTTAATGAATATTGAACCTAAATTTCGTGAAAAAACGTATTATTTATAGAAAGAAACAATTTGATGATAATGTCAATGAAGAGATAACACAATCAGCCGAAGAATCTTTTAGGATTAATTATTTCATATATATAGTAGATCAAGCTCTTTCTTCACTTAAGAGTCGATTTGAACATTTTCAAATGTATGAGGAAATATTTGGGTTTTTGTTTGATTTGAAAAGGTTAAAAGATGTGGATGATCATAGTTTGAAATCTTATTCCGATAAACTTGAAATGTACTTGAAACATAACATGCATTCTGACATTGATGGGAGAGATTTATTTTTGGAATTAAAAGTATTAAAAGAAGTTTTACCAAGTGAAATAACAAAAGCAATTGAAGTATTGAATTATTTAAAAAGAATGGATGGTTGTTTTCCAAATGTGTGGATTGCTTATAGAATATTATTAACTATACCAGTTACAGTTGCTTCTGCAGAAAGAAGTTTTTCAAAGTTGAAGTTGATAAAATCTTATCTTAGGTCTACCATGTCACAAGAAAGATTGAATGGATTAGCACTATTATCCATTGAAAAAAATATAGTAGAAAAACTAGATTATACAAATTTAATTAGTACTTTTGCTGCTCAAAATGCGAGAAGAATAATTTTCAAGTGATATTTGTTGGGTTAAATGTTTTTAGCTATTGTACATTTTTACTTGACAGATATTAGGAAGAATCTAATTTCTGATTTAGTTTTTATAAGAAATTTTATTTAATCATAATATAGAATGTTTCAATTTTAATGATTGTGCAATATTGAATTTTTAATTTATAACATTTATAGCTTAAAATAAAATAATAAACAAGACAAAAATATTTTTTTGTGAATGTATATGGGGCCCCGCTTTAAAAGTTCGCCTAGGGCCCCGTAAAAAAACAATTATCAGGGCCGGCCCTGCATATATCAAGATATTTTGAACATAATTTTATTATTTATATTTATACTAATTCAGATAGATTTTTTTAAGATAGTACTAACTCAATTGATTGAATAATATGTACACTATCTTGATTTGGATTATTGGCATGAGATTGAGAGGTTATATTTCTTAAAATTTATTTTGTTATCTCTTGTTTATATTATAAAATTATTTTTTATTAATAAAAATTATAAACCGCATATACTCCCGCATAGCATATATACTCTGTGCAGTACTCCAGTCGTATGCAAACCGCATACCGCATATCAGAACACTGATTAGAAGTTGTATTTTATTTTACTTTATTTTTTATTGCTGTTTATAATCAGTGTAGGTGAGGGAATTGACATATTCTTACAGTGCTCAATATAACAATTTAGATCATTAAAAATAGTCACCAAATAAAATGCAATGTTTAGATTAATTAAAATCATGAAAACCAATATAGTCTTCCAAATGTTAAAAGTCCTTAAACTGATAATGTGCCCATAACACATTTTCACGAGATATAGGGGCAATCCATATATTGGAACCAATATGTTCTACCAAACCACCTAAAACAATGCACAAGTAATACATATTTGGGGCAGAATACCTAAAAATCCACAAGATGAGTGAATAAAAGAAAAGGCATATTTTTCACTCAAAAAATCATTTTACATTTTCTCTCTCAAATGTTCTCTTGCATTAAACATGTGCATTAATCCTAGGATAGTCATCATCAATTAATATAAGATATAGATGTAACTGTGAGAACTAAAATGCAACACAATGCAAACATATTGAACTCATATCACACTGACCACCATAAGAAGAATAAAAAACACCCAAACTGATTATCCGGTCCACCACAGGTTTGTTGTAGGCCCTAAGATGAGGTTTACACATGTTAATTATCTCACCTAACACTCTCACATGTATCTTAAAATATGTCACATCTATCATATCGTACCCACATCTATCATGATTAAGCCCTGTGAAGGTAACGGAATATGTGGAGAATAGTGTATAATGAGAGAGAATAAGCCAAAAACATGGAATAAATGTGTATGTTATGCTAGAATAGATGAGAATAAACTCGTATTTATATTCATGTCTCTAAAATTGTGTTATTACATCATAAAGAGGGTCTACATATCAAATCACTGATAATTTCATCTTATAAATCAAGAGACATACATTTCATATCGTTTTTTTTATCTTATAAGTCTTTATCCACATCTTATCTATACATCATCAATCAAACAACAAAAAACTTCATTTTATTACGTTTCCGTAGTGTTTAAGAATTAAGATTTTGATTGTTTATTATCAACATCATTAACTCCATTGAATTCATTGATCATTTGATGCGGCAAGACCGACCTTATCATAACTTATCCTAGATGTGTGTGATTGTTTATTTTGTATGGCTGCAGCAACAATAATGGCCAAAAAATAATATGATAATATGTATTTGGTGCCTTTTCTATCCTTTGTTCCAATTTGGGATGCTTAAGTTTGCATATGTGATGCAACTAAATAGATGCAATTTTAATATAAGGTTTTTTGCCAACCAAAATTCGGTCCATCAATCAGTGGCATACATATAATATGGGAAATGTTATTATCATGATATCATTTAAGCATAACTGTCAATTTCATTTCCTGTGTATAGGCATGCATATCCTCACAAGTGGTCCATGATTGTGTACCAAATTCTTCATTCTTACATCAGCAATCACAAGAAGCAATAATGCTTGCTTATGAGCGATGCAAATGTAACGTTTCCATTATGAATAAACTTAATCTACAAACTATATATAAAAATTAAAGCATCTCCAAAGAATATGTTAGTTAAACAAGATATTAAAGTGTCATATCAGTATTTTATACCTCAATTACACACTCATTTACTACATTCATATTTAGTTAGTTGTTGTTAGGGCTGTAACTTGGGTTAGATTGAACCCGATTTTTACATGTGTTGATTGGCCAAATCAAATTCGGGTTCGGATTCGGATTCGGATTCAAGTTGGTCAATTCGGGTTGACTCACAAATCGGGTTAGGTTCAGGTTGATCTCACTCACAACCCGACCTAACCCGAACCCAATAAACTAACAGTTTTTTAAAAAAAAGCATGATCGTTCATTCTATAGCTTTTAATCTAGACAATCCAAATTTTAGATAAATCTAACTAATCTTACGGGTTGGATCGAGTTGGGTTAGATTGGTTTATTTAATTTGCACACCATGTTAGAAATACGGGTTGGATCGGGTTGGTTTATTTAATTTTGGATTGGGTTCGGGTTAGTCCGATCCGGGTTGAAATCGGATTGGATCAGGTTAGGGTTGAGTAGTTTGGAATTCGAGTTGGATTCGGATTGGGTCAACCCAAACCCAACTCGCCCGAGTTGCAGCCCTAGTTATTGTTGTTCTAATGAACTAGCTAAATAAACTAACCAAAATAATAGTGGACCCCACCTCTCCACTCTCTCTTAAAATATTTTATATCATGCAGGTATGCCCGTATACACACTATATAAGTATGCTCGGTTTTAGCGATTTCTAAAACCCTCAAGTAGTGGAACAAGAATAATGTTACACTCGTTACTTTTTCCACCATCATTTTCAGTATCCATCTATTTTGATTTTTTTAAAGAAAAAATCCATATAACCCCTTATAAATTGACTGAAATTATATTACCCTCTTATTTTTCTTAAAATTCATATAACCCTCTGAAAATATCTAGTAAATTCAAATAATCCCATAAATAAATTATGAATATTTTGTTAATATTATATTTAGTTAACTCTAATAGAAAACACGGTATAAAAAAACCTACAATGTGTTAAAAATGTGAAAAATCTTCTATAAATGACGATTTTACCCTCCATATAGGATTTTATAATATATTCAAATATGATAAAATTATCATTTTTATAAGATTTTCATATTTTTAACACATTGTAGTGATGTTTTAGTACATTGTGTCTTCACTCTTCAGTCAAGGTTAACCACAGGAAATATTCATAAAATATTCATCATCTACTAACAAAATTTTTATTCATGGGGTTATTTGGATTTACTAGGTATTTTCATGGGGTTAATGGATTTTAAGAAAAGTCAGGGGGCTATGTGGATTTCAGTAAGTTTACAAGGGGTTATATGGATTTTTCCTTTTTAAAAATTAATAAATTTAATCCAATTAGGTATATACTTCTAATTAAAAAAATTAATATATATTTTATTGAATTATATGAACTCATTTATAGAAAATGTAATATTTTAACGAGATATATTGTCACGTCCCAAGGGTGATCATCTCTGAGGGGTGACACGTGGATGATATCAAATATATCATAATCAGAGTCAATTATAAAAAAAACAAAAGATTGAAACACAATAGATAAGACAGAAGAGTATAAACCCATATGAATAACACAAGGCCAAGAAACAAATACAGTGGCCCTCAAAAGAATACACAATCATCGTCCCGTGTAAACATAAGTCATATTACAAAATACTACATGATACATACCAACAAAAACAACAAAATACTTGATCAGAAAATACCATAGAAAAGCTGACAGGCTCTTTCCATATCATATCACCGGAGGCGTACAAAATCTTCAACAGCACCTAACTCACCAATCATGTCCCTCGCCTACGCAACACCTGGATAAAACTCATAACACTAAGGTACGTATAAGCGGGTGAAGGCCTAGTGAATGAATTCAATCACAAGACACCTCAAAGTGCAATTCTCACCACATCCTTAAATAAATACATCAAAGATTAATTAATACAAGCTGACCAGCCTGTGTCCCATACCACAGATGGTCTGACTTACACTGCCTACTATGCTCCTAACATTAGTCGGATCCTCTTGCGTCCCATACCACATATGGATTTTTCTCATGTTAGCAATACAACATATATCATAGTGACTGAAATGTCACTACACATAAACGTTTCACATTTCCTCTACCGCTTAGTGACTTTTCCTAAGCGAGTCATTTCTGCTAGCGCATCGGCCTTGCCAAATACAGGAGTGTAACAACTGACTTTTAGGCATAATTAACCCACTTTTATGGTATGATTAGTATTCTGAATTTCAAATAATTTGGCTTGGTTAGATTCCTCGCTTCGTTGGCTTTCCAACGCTTCTTACGGATTGTGAATCGAGGTGTATAGGTCAAGTTATAGTCTAAACCATAGCAGGGAATCAGGCAGTTCATGACGGATCCTATGGACAACGGATCACTATGGAACCGTCGGACACTTGGGCGACGACTCTTAATGGAGCCGTCTGGTAGGCAAGCGATGGGCTCAATAAGAGTCATCGATCTGAGCGAATTTTGAATTCGAAAGTTGGTCATTTTTGGAAGGAACATTGGCATTGATTGTGATTTTTCGGGATCAATTGGTATCAAGTCTATCCATTTCGCGATGGTGGGTGTGGGTGGCCCCACACGAGAATGTGTGGCCTATTAGGGGGGTGATTGTGACGCCTAGCCCAGGTCCCAAGAGGCCCATGGATTGGGTGAGGGTGTTTAGTCCCACATCGCCTAATGAGAGGAGATAGTATGTGCTTGCTTATATGTGAGCACAGCTCTTACACACCAAAACGCGTTTTAAACCTGTGAGCCCATTAGGGGCAAAACGGATAATTTTTTTGCTATGTAAGCCTAGGGCATTACAGGGAGTGCCCCTCCACCATGATAAGTCAATTAGAGCCTTACTACATAATGAATTGGCACCAATGAATCCCACCCTAGCCACCATCACTTTGCGAACAGGGCCGTCAAATACACAATCTTGGCTAAGGCTCTCTGTCATCCAACCACTCTGACGCATAGCCGATTTGAACGATCGGGTACCGTGGACGTCCAGGATGAACCTCAAAAATGGTCTCTCGTGAATTACATCGAGGGTTTACCCTCCCCTCAATTGCAAGTACGCACTCATGACTCACATAAAGCATCATAATTAGGCCACCCCCAACCGAGCTCGACACGTATTGGTCGTAGCTTTACAAGGTAGGCCATAACAGGCAACGAGATCATTAGACGAAAACCTATACACAACAGAACATAATATGCAAGTGTTGACTATAATAGATCATGGTCATGCATTCAAGATATGACATGTTATAATAATATATTATCATACCTTTAACTGCATATTCTAAGTTTAGTTAATATATTAGCATGTGATAATATAATTTAATTGTATTTAATCAGGTGATCATGAATTTCAGTTACAACCTACTTAATCATGCCATATCATTATTTATGGATGTCATCAAATCATGCATGTTGAACAATATTAAAACTACCCTAAACATGAATTTACGTGGAACTATACCATCAGAATGTCAAGGGATCTAGATCCACTCACAGAGACGAGTATCACGTCTCATGATGAATCACCTGCATCTCGGGCTATCCAACGACAGCGCGACTGCTAATAAACTTGTGAAAGTTTGCGAGCATGATCAAAATTACATAAGTCTCCAGAATTGACCAAATTTAACAATTTGACAAATTATAAGTCAAACAGGTCAACTAAGGTTACTTTGGTCAAACAGTGCGTCAACATAATCGAATAGGGGTATTATGGTCGAACAGGGGTATTTTGGTCAACAGTGGGTTTTCTGGTCAAAGAGGGTGTTCTAGTCAAACAGAGATACTTAAGTCAAACATGGGTCAATAGGATCAAACCATGCTATTCTACACCATCAAAAACCATTCATCCATAGGCTATCATACAATTAAATCTCCTATAAATCAACAAGCAAACCTTACAAAAAAAAAAAGGGTTTTTTAGTTTTCAGTTCTTGTAAACATACATATTTAGGGATCGGACCCTCACTTCTTCGTATTTTGGTTTTAGTACCCAGATTTAAAGGATATGTTTCTTTTTAGTCCGTAGGAGGACCTATCCATAAATTATTTAGTTTTCTTTTTAGTCCCTGGGATAGACTAAAAAGGAACATATCATTTAAATCTGGAGACGAAAACCAAAATACGAAGAAGTGAGAGATCAATCCCTAAATATGTATGTTTACAGGAACTGAAAACTAAAAAACCCAAAAAAAAACTCGTATTCATACCCCAAAATCATGAACTTCAAAGATTGGGTGATGAACAAGACAATGCCAAAGATATGGAACCTAAGAATGAAATTTGTGTCCTTCAGATCCTCCAAATCAAAACATAAACCCTCAACAGTCATTAATAAACACCGCATTTTAGCAAGTAACCACAACCATGGAAAGAGATAAGACTGGAAGAACTCTCACCAAGCATCCATACTTGCTCCAACTCCAACTTATTCATCTCTCCAAATCAGCAACCAAAACCTCCCTAGAAACAAGAATCGAAGCTAACAAACTAAAAAAAAAAAAAAACTAACTAAAATAGTTACAGAAGAAGAAATATAACTAGAATACCTCACCAAAACCCCTTCAATCTCTTCTCCCCCCAACTTCTCTTTCAAGTGAGATGATACAGTGATAGAAAGATATAGAGATCACCTTTAATAGGTTTTTGTGTCTCTTATTCATTATTTTTTTGGGTTTTTTATTTTTAAGTCCCCACAAACCATCATGTTTAGTGATCGATCCCTCACTTCTTCATATTTGGGTTTTAGTCCCCAGATTTAAAGGATAATTCCTTTTTGTATAAAGGGGTATATATAATTCATTGAAGTATGTAATTCATTTTTTTAATAAAGATACATGTTTCATTACACAAGCACACACTTTTAAGAAAAATAAAAAAACATTCAAAAATTATAAAAATTTGCATATACTGTCTCTAAGGTTGTCTATGATAATATTCAACACATTTATACACATTATATATAATATATACGTAGGCATAATTTTTCCAATATATAGTGAATGGTTGGATATGTGGTAAGAATTTCTGACAGGGTTCTGAAGCGGTACTAATTGATGAAACAGGTTACAAGAGGGGGTGGCTGAATTCTCCTTTTGGGATGTGAATTGGCATGCTAAACCATTCATGTTTAAGATGGGGGAGGTTATTCTGCTGTGTTTGGACATGTGAGGAGGTGGGGGTGTTTTTTTTTAAGTAAAGGTAGATTTTCTACTACGGTTTCATTCATTGAGGTGTCACAGTAAAACAAAGAGTAAAACAAAGTAAATAGAGAAAATAACCAAAAAAGTGAGCAACAAAGAGTAGAGGGTGAGAGGGGAAGGGGAGGGCAGAAGAGCTATCTGCCCGCACGAGGGGGAAATAACACTAATGGTCCAATGTCCCCAGGAGTAGCTGATCCCCCACGACACCGACGCGTCCCGCGCCCACGAGGCATCTACCCCATTCATGGAGTAGGCCGCCGATCTCCTCTCATGCGTTCTCCACGTACGCTGTGTGTCCTTGGAAAATCACCCCATTATGAGTCCGTCATATAACCCAATTCGTCACTAGGACCCCCGCCACCAGGTGACGCATCCTTCCCCCTGCATGTGGCTTAGTTGTTGCCCTGCACCCCACATGTCCTCCAATATAGTGAACGTGGGGGCAAGAGAACCTACATTCGCAAAGGAGGTGGACTGTAATTTTGCGATCCTCGTTGCAAAGCAAGCATGTCTCCAACTCCTCTGGGCGCCATTTTGCACGGCGCACTTTAGTAAGTAGGCGTTCCTGAAGGGCGAGCCACAAAAACACTTCAACCTTGAGGGGGATTTTTAGTTTCCATAATGCGCGCGCCTTCCCTTGAATGGCGGGTACCGGTGGGAGAGATTCGGACCACCAGTCATATGCTCCACGAACCGAGAAGCCTCTATTTTGATCTAGAGCCCACACCTGACGATCCCTGGTCCCCGCCTATAAAGGAACAGACTAAATCCTGGTTTGTAAAGCCTGGAATTCAGCTAGTGCTTCTGGCTCTACATTCCCCTCACTGTTTAAGTCCTATGCCCCAACGATTGGATCCAAAAGCTCTGCACAGATCCCTCCTTACGGGCGGCTACTTGAAAGGCCAGGGGGAAGCTGCTTTCCTGGAGAGTGGAGGTGCCACATCATGCATCCTCACAGAAACGCGCGACCCATCCCCCACTTTTCATGCCACAGTCTCCTCGAACTCAGGAACCAGGCCGAACAGCCCCTTTGCAATTTGTCATACGTGTAGAGGAGGTGGGGGTGTTGGGGAAGTGAAGTTAAAAACAATTAGGTTGATTCAGAAAAAACATGTTCAAGATTGCTGAGGTACCACTTTAAATGTTACCCCTAATAAAGTAATAGTTTAGCATTAGAATCCAAGCAACCAATTATAATCCAAAAAATTATGATGTTTAATAGTTGCCATTTATGAAGTAAGGTACATCTACCTACCTCTATAATAAGGAACAATGGATGCCAAATAATTTTTTTTTTTTTAATTGTTAGCCAAGTAACATCTGTGGCAAATTCATGCAAGGGAATTGAATGAGGCAAGTTCCTCTGCTTCTGTACCATCTAAACACAACAAACACAAATTCCTATGCCCCCTATGGTCATATCCCACAACCAAGACATCCCTGGATTGAATCAATAATCCATATGATCTTACATAGAAACATAAATGCTACACTGTGTGACCAATGTGTGGAATCATTCAAAGTTGAACTTTTGAACAATGTCAGATAATAAGCATCTACTGAAAGCTTGTGAACCACATTTATAATAGGACAGTCATCAAATTTAGGGCATGATGCATTAGATATTAAGAAATATGTGGGGCACAATGACAGCCATAAATCACACAAGATACAACCGAAAATTTCGGAAAATACATGCATATATACAGAATGCTGCAACAACACCAGATCTTGACAATTATCATCGCCTTGTTTGGGCACAAATAGACTATTTAAACTATACATCAGAACATATTTGTTAATCATATGACACAACAATTTGAAAGCACCCATTTCTAACATGCTCAGTTTTCATAATTTTACATGATATGTACAAAGGAAATCAGATTAAAAGGCATATGAATAATACAAACAAAGAAAAGAGAATAACTAACTATCCTAAACATTAGCCTCATTGAACAAAACCACAATTCCATCACGCTAATGATATTGATGTGATGGACATCACGAAACTACCAAACTTATATGCAAGAAATCTACTAATTTTGAACATATCAAGAACATATTCTTGGTCCAGAGAATCACATATTGTAAGAACAAGGATTGCCTCACTGAACAAAAAAACAAAAAATTTGATCATCCTAATGACATTGATGAATAGTATATCACTAAACTACAAAACTTACACTAATTTTAAATATATCGAGAACATATTCTTGGACCAGAGAATCACAATTTGTAAGAACAAAGATTGCCTCTCTCAACAAAAAACAAAAAGAATTTGATCATCCTAATGACATTGACGGATAGTAAATCACTAAACTACAATACTTACATATAAGAAACCTACAACTTTGGGGAAGTAGGCTAGCACCCCCCCCCCCCCCCCTTCTCTCTCCGTAAAGGAGGTCAAGGGATCAAACCCTGGGGGCCCAATCTTCAAAAAAAAAAAAAAAAAAAAACTACTACTTACATAAAAGTCAGCATCTAGTCATAAGATATAGGGGCAATCCAATCCATAGATAGGAACAAATACACATTTCTGCCCAACCACCTACAACAATACATGTAAAATCTACCATTAAAAATACATCCTTTGGGGGTAGGACAAACATGTAAAATCTCATCGCATAAATTTACCTAAAACAGTGTACATGGTTCATACTTACAATGCCAATAATATACTACAACACGATCATCAAGAGACAATAGCAAGGTAGAAACACTACTTGATTTATCGTTTTCTATCAAAATCAGATTGTGGGGTGTGATGAATGACATGCAGATTCATATCTAAAACCACAAGATGAGAATAAAATATAAGTTCTTTTTAATAGTTAGCAGACATGTAAGGTTCAATTATATGTACTCATCCTTATTGCCTGAATCCTTAACATCTCCAAAAACCAAATCATCCATCAGCCCTCACCATACTTATCTTCCTGCAATCCATCGCAGGAAAATCTTAACAACCTCCTGTATTATCCGTTTGCTCCTTCAGTCAATCACTTGACACGCTTGGTCCTCCAAACTTTCATTTGCCTTAGCTCAGTCATCCGCCTCTGCATGCCAGCGCTAGATCCTATTTGGTATGTAAAATTTTAACCAATCTCTCTTGGACATTAATTTGATAAGCAAAAACTTTTGCCCCCATACCCTATCCAAGTTTCCCGCATTTAATGATAAAAATGAACTCTATGTAAAGATGTAATTACACACTACATGATCAGAAGCAATATTCCTATGGTTAACCTCAACTTGCATGCTTGTTCTTTATACTTCCAAGTAAACTGCCTGCTCAAATGAAGAAATACCATTAAAAAAAAATTGAAACAAGTTTATTCAATAGTATAGGATGCCATTTTCATATGATGCTTCAAATTGCCTATAATGGGAAAGCTGCCCAGGGCCTACCTCATATAAGGAATGTAAAGTTTGACGAAATAAACAATTCGTTTAAACTGCTGAACCTGCAGTGTATCTTGATATTTAAACCCAACCTGTCATGTTAAGCAAAAGGAATCTATAAACCAATAAGATCAGCAAGGAAGAGTGGATTTCAAATACCAAGCAAACTCGCAATTCAACTATATTACTAAGGCCTTTCCTCACCACCACCACCAACAACAACAACAAAACATATATTTTTCACTCAAAAATCCATCTTAACATTTCCCTCCCAAATGTTCTCTTGCATCAAACATGTGCATTAATCCAAGAATAGTCATTATCAACTAATATAAGTACTGATGTGACTGAGAGAACAAAATGCAACACAATGCAAACAAATTAAAACTCATATCTTACTTACCAAAAAAATTGAACTCACATCACACTGACCACCAGAAGAAGAAGAAGAACCCAAAATTGCAAAGCAACATAATCTTACCAATAAGTTGCCATCTCCAATCAAGCTTTTATGGTTTCTAATTTATCAGCTTTCTTTTGAAGAAAAATAAATAGACTAAATATGATGAGAACACAAAGTCTGTTTGTTCTCTTATAATAATAAAAAAGCAATGTATGGAAGGTAACAGGCTTCTGTATATAGCTCGACTTCTTGCCTACAAAACCCTGCACAGACAAAAAATAAATAATAAAAGATTCAGGCGCATTTAAATCTGATGATCTAGAGCAATCTTTGAATATGATTGGAGAGGTGAATCTTGCTGAGGAAGGCATTTTGAGGATGATATTCACATCTGTTTACTGGATATTTTGTAAAGTTGGTAGTGATAATGATGTAGTTTTTGGGTCAAGGTACTTTTGTGTTTTTCAGGTCCCTTTCTTCTCATTGCATTTGTATCGATTCTTTTCTCAGTTATATTTTGATATTTCAGGAATTATCATTGCTATCTTTCTATGAAAGCTATAAAAAAGGCATTGACTAGCATGAACACATTAACCTCTGTGTAATAATATGATTATATACAGAATAGTATATTACTATTGTCAAATTGATCAAGTAGTTAATGTAGGGAATATTGTGCAGCCATTTGTAAGTTCATTTGAATACCTAACGAGTACTCAAGTAGTCAAAACTTTCTTATTGATGCTTAATCCTGCGTAGCAGAATTTGCTGAATCATGTGAAACACAATCATTATAATTGAACAACAATTCACTTACGGAAGGAGTTAAGTCATATAAAAATGGAGAATAAAACTTACATCATAAATAAGTTACCTTGACAAATAATATCAGAAGAGAATACATGAATTCTTTAACATCACCACATCTGCAAAAAATTGACAACAATAAGCAATTAGTGTTTTCAAAGGAATTATATCAGGTAAAACAAATTTATCAAAAAAAAATGCCAACTCACATTTCTTCAAGAACACCATTCTCGAGCATTTTGGAACATCCGAAGCCATGGGCTCGGCCCAGCCTCATTCACCTCCCAATCCTTGGGATACCAAGGGAACTGCACCATCCTAAAACATCGCTCCGGGTGAGGCATCATAGCGAGGTGCCTCCCATCAGGAGAACACAAGGCCGCAATTCCCAATGGCGATCCATTCGGGTTGAATGGATACATCTCCGTCATGCTCCCATCATCATCACAATATCGCAAAGGCGCCAGATTTGAATCCAAAACACGATCCAAAACACCTTTATCAGGGAAATGAGCCCTCCCCTCTCCATGAGCAGCCCAAACTCCCAATGTACTTCCCTCCATCCCTTTAAACATTATCGCCGGAGAATCCCTATCGTGACGCTCGTGAACCGGCATTCGAACCGTCCCGACTCGTTGTGGATGAACCTTGGCTGAGACATGTCTCCCGCATTGGCACCTGGAACCCACCCCAGCAAGGCCATGAGCTGACACCCATTGCAGATCCCAAGGCTGAAAGTGTCGGGCCTGTTGTAGAATTCCTGGAACTGTGCTAACAGAGGCTGGCTGAACCTTATCGATGCCGCCCAACCTTTGGCGGAACCCAATACGTCCGCGTAGCTGAAGCCCCCAACGAAAGCAATGCCACGGAAATCGAGAAGGGAGACGCGCCCATCGAGGAGGTCAGACATGGTGATGTCCCACGGTTCAAAGCCGGCTGCATTGAAAACCGCGGACATCTCTCTGTCGCCATTGCTCCCTTCTTCACGAATGATCCCCACCTTCGGTCTAGAAACCAGGTCCATGTATTTCTTATCTGTGATTGTAGGAGTGAAAGAGAGTTTCCACGATGGAACCCGACGACTCTTCATCACATTCTGTTCCGACTTCACGCAAGAAACCAGCCTCCGGTTCAGAATCTCTAACTGAAAACCGGTGTCCATCCACATGTCCCTAAGCAGGGGCATCTCCTCTGATAACTGCAACATTCCATCGACTTTAACTTCAATGGTAGGTGATTTCATGACATATCCAATAATTTCATCACAGATTCCGGCTGCTTTCAATTTTCCCCTAACAACATCCAAGTCTTTCCTGCTCACCTCCAAAACAAGGCCAAGCTCTTCAGCAAATAAGACTTCAAAGAGGCTCTTACCATGCGAGGATAGGTCTAGACGCATCCCACAGTTCCCCGCAAACGCCATCTCGAGAACACACACAAGAAAGCCACCATCACTGACATCATGACTAGCAGAAACCAAACCTTCTTTTAGCAAATCTTGGACACTCTCGAACACTGCTTTCAAGTATGGAACATCTTCAATGTCGGGGCATTCATTGCCAATTTGGTCGAACACCTGAGCAAGAGCAGAACCTCCCAATCTTCGCTTCCCTTTACCCAAATCGATATGGAGAAGAACCCCATCGTCTCCGAGCTTCAGGTCTGGAGTGACTTTACATGTTATGTCCGGACATGTGCAGTAGACACTGATGACCAGGTTTCCGGGTGCCTTGACAACCTCATCGGCGGCACGAGCCGCCATTGAAAGGCTGTCTTTTCCTCCATCTATCGCTATGCCAAGCTTAATCATTGCTTCTGCGAGTGCTTCTGCTGCATCATACATAGCTGCTCCTTCTCCATCTAGCTTGGCAGCGTACATCCAGTTCCCACTCGCCTTGACATCACTGAGAGATGTCACCCTAGCCGAGACAAGGTTTGTCAATGCTTCCCCTATAGCCAGCCTAGCCATGGCTTTTGGGTCCAGAAGACCCTTGATTGGCTGTTCTCCTATGGCACAAGCAGCCCCCGTCAGGTCCGAATGTGTTTGGGCAATGATAGCAACATCTGAAAGGGGGAGTTGCAAGGGCCCAACCGTCTGCTGCTGAGCCACTAGACCGGTTACACACCTGTCAACTTTTGTTGTTAAGAAGTGTTTCGAACAGACTGATGGAAGTCTCAACATCCTCTTCAGTGCATCCATTACTGTGGTCCCTGGAGCAATATCAAGTGGCTCCCTTGCTTCTTTGGTGCGTGTGAACTCAAATGACTTCTGAGGCATATCTCCAAGAACCTTTTCGAGCTCAAGATCTACTGCAGGAGGGGGAGGAGGGAGCCCATCCTTACAACACTGTTCCACAGCTTTGCTGTCGACCAATACAACTCGTCCGTCACCACTGATTGTACCGATGACCGCCATTGACACCCTCTCCCTCTTGCAAAGTAACAGTAACAAGTTCTTGCTTTCCGGCTTCACCAAGAGAGCATCCTGTTCTTGGTACTCCGCACCCCAAATCTCCAAAACGGACATCGTGTGATCACCAACAACTATGGCACGAATATCAATCTGCGCACCCTCTGGATAGATTATTTCCTTGACAACATTACAGTTTCCTCCGGCCCCTTGATCATGGATGCTCATGATGGGGTTGCTTTCTCCCATTTCGATGCAAGCACGGATGACTCGGTATAGCTTTTGAGCCATCTCCGCATCTCCTCTCTGAACAGCGTTGAAGTCCAATTCTGCGTCATTCTGACCACTCACCATGCTAGAGGCAGCCCCACCTCCCATCCCGATTCTATAGGCCGGACCACCGATCTTCACAACGAGCATGTCGATTTCAGGTTCTCTTTTTGATATGTGCATGTGGTCTATCTGTCCGATTCCCGCGCTGAACATTATGGGCTTCAACCATTCACGCCTCTCACCGCTTGGCAATCTCATTCCAAATGTTCTTGTATAGCCTTGAATCAAGGGTTCCCCAAACTTGTTTCCATAGTCAGAAGCTCCATCGCTTGAATCGATCAGAATCTGCAGAGGAGGAGCTAGGTTTGAGGGGTAAGTGAAAGATGTATCTTCCCAAGGTGCATAGGACCCTTCAATATGAAGATTACCAACACAATAACCAGCTGTAGAAGCAACAACAAATGATCCCCTCCCTGTCGCATGGGTATCTCTTATGCGACCTCCAGCGCCTGTCTCGGCTCCTGGATAGGGAGCCACTGCACATGGGAAATTGTGTGTCTCCGCTGTGAATAGAATATCAAGGTCACGCTCAGACGGGCGCAATGCAGATACCGAACCAGGTAAAACTGGAAGCAATGGAGTTGCTGGAAATCCCCTTATGGCACTGGAGTTATCATTGAAACCAATGACAGAGTTGTTTCTGTTCGCCTCCCAGGTGCTTTTCACTATTTGCATGAGCGTTCTGTTCATGGGCTCGCCGTCTATAATGAGCTTGCCTTTGAAGAACCAGTGCCTGCTGTGCTCGCTATTCGACTGTGCTATATCAAAGAGCTCCACCGTTGTTGGGTTCCGCTTCATGTCATCCCTAAAAAGGCTTGTGTATAGCTTGATGTCTTGCTCATCAAATGCAAGACCCATTTTTTCATTGATCTCTTCTAGTGCTTCACTTCCTCTCTCAATAACGGGGATCACACTGACAGGCTCGGGAACGATGGATGTCTGAAAAGAAGTGAGCTTTGAGGGATAGATGCATTCTGTCATCCTATCATGGACCATCGCTGCAAATTCAAGCTTAACCTGCTCATTCTGTAATGGACTGCTCCCAGGCTTGAGATAAAGAAGATAGCGTCTTGATCTCTCCATGCGAGCAACTTCTGTTAGTGAGCAGGCTTGGCAAATTGATACAGTATTAGCTGACCATGCTGTCATGAAGGAGAGCCGTGGCCCGACCTCGACTAACAAAGTGGATACCCCTTCAGTTTTCTCTTTCTCTAGAAAGCTTTCTGTCATCAAGTTTTCTGGTTCATATGTCTCTTGCAGAATCCATTTCAGTATTCCCAGCTTCTCATCCGACAATTCAGAACTTAGGCCAACGTTGAAGCATTGTTCAGTTTTTATGCCAATAATATGATTGGAGATCTTCATCTGTACCAGCTTAAGAAGTTGTTCAGTTGCATTCTCTTCAATCAGCGGACAACGGTAAAAATGTGTGATCTCTTCAAGCCTTTCCATGGCATCAGGTTCATCGAGTGCACTGGGTATGCCTCCTGAAATTAAAGCCCTTGGATTCAAAAAATGTGAGGGTTTTGATGTGCTGATTCTTCTGGATATCCCTTGCAAATGACGCCGGTGACCAAGGCTACCCCAAAGGACATGGTGCCTTTGTTTCTGATGACTTCTTAGCAAGAGGAGGCTTTGTCTGTGTGTTCCCTGAAAATGATAATGAAAATAGTCATATGTCTACCAATGACCAGCGCATCTTAACATGAAGACATGGCTGAGTTCAATGATTTCAAAGTTCTATAAATAAATGATATGCAACTTTACCAGAATAACCAAAGTTCACACATGAGAAATAAATTTGCTTTTGCCTATTAACTCAAAGAAACAAAAATAAATAAATATACCACAGTGCAAAACATTAAATAAAACACATCATAGAATTCAATGTAAATGATGCATGATAAGTTAGAGGCAACATGATTAAATATACCTGCAGGAACTCTACTGCACCAACCTCAGCCAATGCAGCCATATGTTATCTACATCAAGAAACAAAGCTGTTAGACACTGCTCAACAAAAGTGATTTGCAATTAGTAGGAAATCAAAATGATACACATGAAATAAACCAAATGGTGATATTTCTCAAACTATCACAGCAACGTAATATAAAGGGACATCATGTTGATCATAAATATTATCCAACACTACAATATAATGAATGAGGTCAAAGATTGGCAACACAACTTTGTATAATTTGGAAGTTTGTTTGCATTTGTTAGAAAAATCATTAGAATTCATAAAAGGATACTGAGTGTGTTTGTAAATTTAAGAAAATATGTTCAATTGAAAGAGATGGACAAAAAAGAGCTGCTGTGGAATATGATAGACAATGTGAATAAAAGTGATATCTACTTGTATTTGTTCTGGTCCCACACAATGACCAAACCCAATCCACAATTTCTGCTCACTTCTGCAAATTTGTCATTTTATAATCAGTTAATTTTGATTCTTGATTAGCTTAGCAAGTCGACTTTCATTAATGTAATTGAAAGTTAAATGTGTTTTGTGAATGTCCCCTATAAAAAGAAGGTTTTGTTCATATCTGACATATAAACAACATTTTCTTTGGATGGTGTTTCATCTAATGTTTGGTAATAAGAATTCAGCTTTTGATGTGAATGTTGATTCCCATGGTTGATTAGTTCACCAGCACAACTACATCTCATATGCTTTCTATTTTTGTGTATTTGCGTAAATTTTTTTTTGGTGTGTTCTACCATGTGAGCAACAAAATGAACCCTGATCAAACAAAGTATTTAAATTATTAAAATCAGCCAAAAAAAAAAAAAACATATGAAAAACAGGGATTGTTATCTGGTTTTTGTTAGGGACGAAACCATGTAAGCAAATATTGGAGGGCCAAATGAGAACCCAAAGTGGAATCCTAAACAAAACCCATTCATCAAAATGAAACCCCCTTACTGAATAAAGTATATCATTATACAAACAAGCAAAACAAATTGCCGCAAAATATAACAATCAGCAAAGAAATTGTGTACCTTGCTTTTGTTCTGGACACAGCTACAAATGCAGAAATCCAACAGCCAGAGAGAAACAAAAATGGAACCTAATCAATGCCATTTATCACAATTATACACTTATTAAACAATATATATACATTGCATGAAGTGATCAAGAGACTCAACAACCAAATCAGAACTACTTTTGATGATTGATCTGTTCTTAAAAAAAATGGTAAACTCCATCTTGTGATTAAACTATTAACAGTCAATTAAGTCATCGTGGAGAATTAATGAACCAAGCCATATATGATTTTTTATTTTTTTTAATCTGGAATTGACACTCCAAGCTGTGGAGATTCTGATGTTAATAAACAACACTAAAAAATGATAGACAACAAAAAAAAGGCATCTTTACAAGCCAATGAAGAACCAACAACCATCAACCTCACATAGGCACACATTGTAACTCAAAACAATAAAAAAAAATCAAGCTATGTAATGAACTCATAATACTAGAAGAACAACATGAATATATCTCTTGAAGACAGAATAGTTCACCAAATCACCCAAAGAGAATAACTTGAATTGGGCACTTTCAGAGTATGAAATTCAAAGAAAAAAAATCCCATAATACAGTCTTGAAGATTCATAAAAAAAAAAGGAAAACGAGAGAAAGAAAGGGAGTTAGGGAATGAACAGACTAACAAAAAAAACACTTTTTCACAGACCGATCAATAAGACTGGAAGCAACGGTTCACACAGCCGACCCAACAAGAGAGAGAGAGAGAGAGAGGGGTTAAGGTTCACTGGTTCAGAATTTTGGGGGCTGGGGGTTTAATGGCTAGGGTTGAAGAGAGAATTCTTTTTTTTCTTTTTCTTTTTAATGGAAAAAAAAACAGAGGTGAACTTAGACGGGTTAGAACTCAACCCGAGCCTGAACCCGCGAGTTCGGGCTCGGATTGGACTCGGGTTTAACATTTAAAACATAAAAAAACATTGTAATTGAATAAAAAAAATCCAAAACCCTAAATCACCCTAAATTTTTTCACAAAATCAATTACAAATTCATATACTAACAAAGGAAACACAAACTTCCAGTCTCGAAAATCCTTAATCTGCACTAAATATTTATCAGAGAAACATAAAATCGATTTCCAAGATCCTAGAATTAGAGACTTGACCTTGGGGAGGTAGGAGGAGAGGCACGCGATGAGGGTCTGGTTGAAGGCGGCGGGGAGTGGTGGTTCGCCGTCAGAGGGAGAGATTGGAGGACATCCGGGTGAGGACGCGTGGAACGAAAGAAGATCATATTGTGATTTGTGTTTCAGGGTTTAGGTATATTGTTGTGGCAGCATAACATTTCTTAACATGCACTAGGTCACCTAACTCGAGACCCAAATTCATAAAAGATATCTAAATCAAATCTAGAACAATTTTGTCTAAAAAATCTACTGTAATGTCTTTTTAATTTAAATGATTAATTAATGTCCCTTGTATCATTTTTAATAATAAATAAAGAAAAAATTGCATATAGCCCCCTTGAAAAAATTCAAATGTACTCTCAAATATTAAATTTTGAACAAAGAAGATATAAATAATTTCTTGATTTATGAAATAATAAAAATAAAAATAAAAAAATTGAGTCATGGCAGGGGGTTATTTGGATTATTAAGTGATAAAAGTGAGAGGGTTATATAAATATATAGACATTCAAGAGGTCGATTGGAATATCCGCTATTTTTCAAGAGCTATATACATTTTTTTCAAAAAAATTCTCTCCTCATTATTTAAAATATTATTTTACATACACACACACTCCACTCAACTAATAAACAATTGCTTAAAATTGTCTTTTGTTGAAAATGATTCATATTTTTCTTTTTTGCCTTTTTAGTATCGAATTATCATTAAATAGCATCATAAAAAAATTAGAACATTTTTTTGAGATTTGTTTTTTTTTTTATTTTTAGGTTTTTCTTATAAAAGATTTCAATTAAAATTTATAATAATCTTAAAAGGAGAAATTCCAAAAACTCTTTTAAAATTCAAGAATGTTATCTTATCAATGTTTGCAAAAAACATGATTTGATTTTCAAATAAAAACCAATTTTTGGCTTTCGGAAAATTGAAGTTGAAGGTGAAACATTTAAAAAGGGTGAAATGTAATTTAATTATTATATAAGAAAAGATAATAACAATTGTCATTTTAAGCTATGATAAAGAATATTTTTAAGTGTAGTTCTTTAAATCATTGATTTGGGTATCTTTTAATTATAAGGTTTTTTAGATGTTTTTTCTCGCTTAATTGTTAAGTGACTTTATTTGTACTTGTCAAATCACACCTATAATAAACAATGAAGATGTTAGCCCCACCAAATTAAAAATTCAATCCCACCATCTAAAAAAAAAATTTGGGTGGTGAGGAGGGGACAACAAGGGAAGAGTAGAGAGAGAGAGAGAGAGAGAGAGAGAGACTGGAAGGTGACAAGAGGCGAAGAAGGGCTCGGTGGGACTGGGTCAGAGGGGGGAGACAAGGCAGGAAAGGGATAAGGAGAGGGGAGGAAAGAGAGGGAGAATTAAAGAAGTTGAGGGGGGAGTTGGTTTTTATCATTTTTTAAATGATAACTATATCTTCAAATAAATTGTTTATGTTTGAAAATAAGTATAAGAGATGTGTGTGCGATATGATAGATATAAAAATATGTGTTAAAGTGAAATAATTTTTTTACTATCCATTGAAATTAATAAACTTTGATAGGTAATTTCATCCCTTAAAATAGTTATCAAACATCTTCATTTACTTATCCAGATATAGCTATTGGGTTTATTCTCTCGAAACAAATAAAAAAAATTTCAGTCCCCTCTAATCCCTCTAATTCCCCAGTTATGCATCACCCCAAACAGTCTAATGGAGGTGAATAACTCTCTGTTATCTATCCCGATATAATTATCAAAGTAAATCTTGATCACCCCCAAACGAGTGTAAAATATAATAAAAACAAAATACACCCAAAAGCAGTAGTAATTCAAATCCAAATAAAAACCCACATATCAGATTTTCACAATAAAAAAAGGAAAAAAAACAAACCCACAAAAACAATCAACCCAACCCCAAAAATCCAATTTAAAAAAAAAACATAAACCTCATCTCCCCTCTACCTTTATTTCTCCTGTTATATGAGCTCCAAAACTCCCAACTTTATAAGACATTCACACAACCTTACAAAAAAAAAACATCAGATAATCAATAAAACCAAACAACCCAGCCCCAAAAAGGATCCATTTTTCACAACAACAAGAATAAAATATCCCTCTCGATCTTCCTCTCTCCTTCTAAGCAAAACCTCTCTCTCCCCTTTTTCGAACACAAAACACATACAAACACACAAACAGAGAGAAAACGAGAGACCATGGAGAGATGTAAGAAGAAAAACAAACCTTTTGGGGCGGCGGTCTGTGATTGTCTGAAGGTGATGACTCAGGGTTTTTGAGAAGGGACGTTTCAGAGAGATACTGAGCAAGATATTTGGGGGAAGGGGGGGTTTATATATATCTATGATTCCATATGACCTGCAATTTTATTTTTCAGTCCCTAACATGTTTTAAATGATTTTAAGATAAATGTTTTTAGATATTTTTATTTTTAAGTCTTCGTGAACCATAGAATTTAGTAATCGATCCTTCATTTCTTGGTATTTTGATTTTAGTCCCTATATTTATAGGATATGTTCTTTTTTAGTCCCTCCCAGCCCAGCCCAGGAATTAAAAAGAAAATAAAATAATTTAATGGTAGGTCCCTCGATGGACTAAAAAGTAATATATCATATAAATCTGAAGACTAAAATTAAAATATCAAAAAGTGAGGATCAATCACTAAATCCTATGATTTATGGAGATTTAAAAATAAAAAAACTCATAATTTTAAGATATACACGTCTAATTAGATGCACATATTCAAATAAATAAATATTTTGTGCACAAATGAATTGAATGTATTTGTTTTACATTTTTTCATCTAATATATACTGACTTAAATGTATATGTATTAAATTTTAAAAAAAATGTGAGGATTGCATGAATGATTGAGTGTATCATATCCACTACTTAAATCTTAAATTTAAAATTATATGGGACGAGTTAAACATGGATTTCTTTTATAATAGGTGTGATAATTTTTTTAAAATGATATGGAATATTATTTAACTTAATAATCTATTAAGATAAATATATATTAATCTCTTAAGATAGGTTTTATAATGATTAAGCAAACAATTAATCTTTTTGAGTACTGGTTCTAAACAAAGGGGGTTAATAAAGAAAATTGAGTGAATGATAAAATATTCTAATATTCTCACGTTACCTTTTAGAATTTAGAATTTGTAGATGGACCAAATATTTTATTAACTAATAGATAGACATTCATTAGTGTCATTGAATACGAGGAATATCTACGGTTTTTAATATATCAAGGGATCCATCAGATAATGTTTTTAAAATAAAAGTTGTTAAGCATCCATGCAAGGATACACCCACATAATGTTTTTAAGATAAAGAGCTATAAGTATCTATGCATATTAACATTTAAGATATTAAAGACATCAAAGGTATTGAAGGCATGTAAATCAAAGGTATTGAAGGTATAAAGTATCTCCACTATGAGAGAACGTGGACTGTAATTTCGCGATCCTCGTTGCAAAGCACTCATGTCTTCGACTCCTCTGGGCGCCATTTTACATGGCGCGCTTTAGTAAGTAGGCGTTCCTAAAAGGCGAGCCACAAAAACACTTTAACCTTGAGAGGAATTTTTAGTTTCCATAACGCGCGCACCTTCCCTTGAATGGCAGGTACCGGTGGGAGAGATCTGGACCACCAGTCGTACGCTCCACGAACCGAGAAGCCTCTGTTTTGATCCGGAGCCCACACCCAACGATTTGTAAAGGAACGGACTGAATCCTGGTTTGTAAGGCCTAGAATTCAGCTAGTGCTTCTGGCTCTACATTCCCCTCATTGTTTAAGTCCTACTGCCCCGACAATTGGATTCAGAAGCTCTGCACAGATCCCTCCTTACGGGCGGCTACCTGAAAAGCTAGGGGAAAGCTTTCCTGGAGAGTGGGGGGGCCTGTTTGTTCAGATAGATCTGCAAGCAGTCCAAAACAAGATAATAGTACTAATTTTTACGAGGGATGTGATTATAAATATAAGGGATTTTTTTGTAACACGTTATTGTTAAAACGCTAAAACACAGTAGTTGGTCTGCAAACATTTCAGAGCAGACACAATTCATCAAATTCTTGTGAAGAACGACCAGGAAATGCATTTATGCACGTGTATCCATTTGTCCGATATGCGTAAGTAAAATTTTGAAAATATTCCGGTTGGACAACTCATGCCTCCTATGCAGCTTCATATAGAGTATAGATATAGAGATTAATTTAAATTTTTTTATTCGAAGTCAAATTCCTGAGAGAGAGAGAGAAAAAGACATTGAAGAACAAGTGGATACACTTGTTGCATGGAATTAAAAGAATTTATGAAAATTTATGAGATAATTAGTTTTATGATTATTAACATAAATATGAAAATAAAAATTGAGATTGTAGTATAAACTTTTAATAAATAATTTTATGCGTTCAAATGATGATACTAAAATATTTATTCTATAATTTTATAATTTAAATTTTATGAATTTGATACATATAGATCCAAAATTAATTTTAAAAAGAAGATATAGAACAAATTTTAAATTAAAAAATAAGACATCGATCAATAATTTTATAGGCTCAAATGAGTTCGATTGCATTTGTAAATTTCATATTTATTAAATGTGACTAAAATATTTATATTTTATAATTTATTGGTATCTTAATGGTTTTAACGATTTGAAAAATCATTGAATAAAGCTTCATGAAATTTGAAGTCCGCGAAATCATGCTTTGATATGAAGGATCTACTTATAACTTTTAAAAACTGGATCAGGGTCCTGTTTACAACATAAATAGGGTCTAATTGTGACACTGGTAGAATCTATGAGTGGATCTGCAAAACACCCAGAAAAAAAATAAAAGCAGCCGTTTTTATCAGGGATCTGTTTATAAATAGTAAGGATCTGGTTATAACAAATATAGGGGCTTGTTTGTAAAAAATCTAAAACCTGGGGGCCTATATGAAACGTGTCATTAAAGTGTTTTTGCAATACCGAATATTTTGTTTTATTGACCATGACTAAAAATACAATATATTAAAATATCCTATAATTTGTTAAGATTATGAAAAAACTTCTGGACATGACGATTTTACTCCTCCAGATATATTGTAAAACCCTAACCAGGTGAGTAAAATCATCATTTACAGATTATTTTTCATATTTTTAACATATTGTAAAAGTTTTTAGTATACTTTATTTTTAATTAAGGTTAATCAAATATAATATTCACATAATAATTCTAATTTATCAACGAAAATTTAATTCGGATGGGCTATATATTTGGATTTACATAAGTGTTTTAAGGGGGTTATATGAACTTTAGAAAAATTCAGAGGGTTATATGGATTTCAAGAAATTTACGAGGGGTTATTTGGATGTTCCCTATTTTTAATGGACATCTCTCTTTGTTCAATTGACACTTCACTTCACTTGAAATCCATGCCACCAAATACAGTGTGTTAAAGAATTAGTAGCGTTTGAAAACATGTTTGAAAAATAATATTTTGAATAAAATGACTTATAAATAGACTGTTTCTGAAAAGCAAATTTTCTACGCTTTTTAAAAAGCAATCATTTTACACAAGCTGTAGATAACTTTTTAATTAAACTTGCTTTCTGAAATGCATTTGATAATACATTTGCACTTTTAGTTATATTAAAAAGCATAATCGTTTTATTAAGCATTTCCAAACACCTGATTAAAAAAGAGATGACCTAATGCTTCTCTATTAACCCTTTGAAGGATTTGTTGGATAGAACTTGTGAGTCATTTATCTATATACAGTTCTCTCTTTTAGTCTTTCTTGAAACCTATTAAGGTCATGTTTGTTGTAGCTTAATAAACGTATAGATTATAAATTATAACTTTTTTTATAAGCAGTTGACATGTTTGTTGTAGCTGTTGAAAAATAAAGAATAAACAGTTGTGGATGTTTGTTAGATAAGCTGTAAAATAAATTTTTGCTGTGTAACGGTTAAAAATATCTCTTCTAAATGTAGAAGTTAAGTTAATTTCTCTTTGATAAAATAATTTGGTTTTACTTATAAAAGTCCAAGCTAACAAAAAATCACCCTTACCCTTTGTCGCTTCTCAACTAGCTGCAGCAATCATCCTCTATTAACATTAAATAATATGTAATTTTTTTTAATGAAATGTTAGATTCAACATTAATTAAAAAAATAAAACTTGAAAGACAAAAAACATAGAACTCGATCTCTACTAATAAAAAAAACACAAATAAAATATTTTAGCTATAATTTAAATTTTATCCAAAAAAAAAGCATTACAATCCAAAGTTTTAATTTTACATGAATTATCTCAAATATTTGGAAAATAAAGAATATTTAGAGGAGATGAAATGACTTGTTCTTAGTAAATAAAGTGAAATGTAGTAATGTCAAACAATCTTTTTTTAAAATAATCCATAAGTTATAATTTGAAAAACACCCCTAACCCAGCTTAGAGTATTTTTTTAAAAATTATTTTTAGCTTTAATAAGTTTCAATAAGTTTAAACAAATATGCAACAACTATTTATTTTAAACTAAAAGCTATAATATGTAATTTATAGGTTTTAACAAACATGTACTAAATGTGCCCCCTTTTGTTATTTGGTTTTCATTTCATCTCTGTATTTTTTATTTGTTTAGGGCGATTTTTAGACTCATTTTGGTGGATATGAATTATTTTGGTGTATGTGATGTCTGAAACAATCTTCACTACATACTTTGTTTCTTTTGACAATGCACACTTCTCATAATTTCAAAAAAAAAAAAAAACATACACCAATGATAAATGAATAATATGTGTTGCATAAAACAAAAAATTCTTATATCTTATCAAACAAAACACAATCTCATGGATAAAATAGGATTATAGACACAGCTGTATCTAAAACAATGTTTCATCATTTATATCATGGTTTTAAAAAATATAGTTTTTAATGATATCTTTCCAAGCAATGGTGACATGTTTGATACGTGAGTTCATTATTTCAAACAATAGTATGGTAAACCCTATCTTTTTAGGCATTATTTCAAACAGTAGCATGGTAAACCCTATCTTTTTAGGCATGCCACTGTCATTTTGAGTAAGTGTCATCATTAGATGAAGTTCGAAAACTCGACCTGTCCGACTCGGGCACGCTCACGGGTAAGCTTGTCAATTATCAAAAAATTATCCGTATCCGATTTGAATCCGTATAAAAAAATACAGAAAATATTCAAAAATCTGTATCCGTATCTGAACTAAAATATCTGTATCTGAAAATTTTCGGATCAGATCGGATATAGCCTATATTCGATCCGAATAATATCCGTATCCGAACTGTTATTTCATTTATATGTGTTAGAATTAGTTTCAACCTTTAGATGAAAATCCAATAGTTCATGATCTAGGCAAAACACAATCTATTTAAACATGTTGGATACTTGTTTAATTATATTATGATTTATGTTTTTATATCTTTGGTGGATACCTATTTAACCATGTTAGGACTTAAAATTTTATAAATTTTTTATATTTTGATCTGTTCGGATATTTTGGATATTATCCGAATCCGTATCCGAATTTTTGGATCGGATATAGATATGTATTTTGGAATATCCGTCGAATATCGGATACAGATATTTTATTGGATATTAATTCGATACGGATACAAATATGGGTCTATCTGATCCGTATCCGTCCGATTGACAGGTCTGCTCACGGGTCACCCGACCCATTTTTAGTTTGAGCCGATCAATGGACCAACCTGAACATGACCTGTTTGGATTGGCCCGTAGGCTAGCCCACGGCCCATGGGCACCCAAGTGTTGGGGGAAGCTCCCTCCCAGAATGTTAGGTTGGGAGGGGGCAGGTGCCCCTCCCCCCACCCCCAGGCATGTCAGATATGTGGGTCCATATTCGAACCATCAAACTCTTATTTTTTAAGAGAGCATCGGATGTAGGTTCGAAAATATTATGAGTTTGTAGGAATGTGATTTTTTCAAACATATGCAAACACATTTTTATAAAGGGTTAAAGATCTCTACGTTCCTATAAACATTTGTAATCCCAGATAAATCCCTGTTAAAATTGGAACAAACATCCAAGTCCTTGAAAACTCTAAAAAACCCATATGCATCGTTAAAAAAGTTTAACCATGATTCATTCTAACCCATAACATGAAACGACTAAATCATTTCTAATTTTTCAACCCCTCTAAACAATTTAAAGGTTATAAGATAAAAAAATATAAAAGTTATATAAAAGTAATTTGATCGTTTAAGTTGATCAATCTGTATGTGTTATTCTTTATAAGAATTATAATGCCTCCACAAGTACATAGTAATAAAATATTTTAAAAATATTATATTAAATTTAAATAAAAATTGGACAGTGATGAAAATTAGGTTAAATTTATAAGAGATTATCTATGTTTTTTTTTTTTTTATATAATGTCTTTAACTCTTTCCAAACAACATCAAATCAGCGATGTTACATGTCAGATACGTGGGTCCGATATTCGAACAACCGCGTCGAAACCCAAACTTTTTCGGCGTGGCAGAACCCCCTCTGACTACTACTCTCCTCTCACGTTTTTAAGGACGCCTCTCTTTCTTCAATCGACACTTCACTCACTTCCACTCATACGCGCAGTGTGTTCAAGGACTAAAAAAAGACCAAAACCCTTTGAAGGCTTCGCTCGATAAAACTTGTGAGTCCCTTTTTTTTTTTTTTTGATTGATTTTTGGGTCTCATTTTGGTTTTATGGATCATGAGTTGATGGGTTTGTTTCCTCAATTTTTTGAGGGGCCATATTTTGATTAATGGTTAGAGAGTTCTTTAAATGGGTTTCGTAGTTTTTGTGGAACTATTTATTTGGTTTTTTTTATTATTTGTTTTTCTTTTGAATGTGAGGGTGTTCTTTTTAATGTATTGAAAATGATGTGGAAAACATATTCTCCGGAGTCTTGGATTTGTGGGATTTAATTAATGTGGGATTTATTTAAAAAGGGTTTTTTGATGTGATTGTTGTTTGATTATTATTTTTTTTGTTTTTTTTAATGTGAGGGTTTTTATAATGCATTGAAAAATGTGGATTTTTTGTCGGGAGTATTGGAGATTTGTGGGTTTATTATATTAGTTTTGATTTCCATTAATGAGCACTTATATATTGATTTATTAGTGGTTTTTATTTTGAACTGCAAAATTTTTGGTGTTGTTTTCAGTTTTGTTCTATCAAGGAAACAAAATGTCATGAAAAATTGAAGTCCATACCACTATAGAATGAATTACTTCATATATATATATAGCTCGGTAATTCATAGCTATAATTTTTAAGTCTGTTTTTTCTTTTCGATTTCATTGCTTAACTATATTTATTATTGTTTCTTGTAACCTGCTGATATATTGTGAGGAGTCAATTTTCAAAAAACAGTTTATTTTCTGTCAAAGTTACTCTAAACAAGCTTTTTTCATCAAAGATGTTTTGGTGACACACACACACACACACAAAAAAAAAAAAACTGATTTCGCAGAAGCCGAATCAATTTAATAATTGGTTCCAAATAGGGCTGTAGTCCACAAGCAAAGCAGTTATTTTAATAAACACTGAATAGAATGCATGAAGCCACATGTTTAATTCATGATATCTTCACTGACAGTTGATATTTGATGTGTAGGATACATTTTGCATTCTCAACATTTTTGATAAACTGAATGGGAGAGGGAAGTAAAAAACAGACGATAACCATGGGTGAGAGTAGCAGGCATACTGCACCCCCACGTAACATCAGCGCTCCTGCAAGGCGATTGTCTAAAAAGAATCTTGGAGGGGTCATTTTTGGTTGCAAACATTCGACGATGGCAGAATGTCTTTCAAAGAAGCTTTTTGGTTCGTGCATTGTAGTTGCTATTGTGTTTGTATCTTTTAGTAGGTTCACAAATTTGATGACAAATGTTTTCCTAGTAATTCTGGTTTCTTACAAATGAAAGCCAATAAAGATTTTTTTTTTGGTTTAATTCTATATCTAGTAATTGGTAAGTATTTTGTATCATGATCAGAAGTTGAATAGTTTCTACTGCTGTAAATTAAATTTGCTTTTAACATATGACAAATGACAATATCAATTCCCAAAATGTGTCTAAAGAACTTATGCGACAAGGGCAATCTGTATACCTTCTGTGTTATTGGATTAAGCATTTGAAGGTGCATGGCTTAACTATACATATTCTGGTCCGACATTTTTTCGTTATCATGTTTCACATAGGAAAAACGACTTTAATGATGGCCTGTTGTTGACAATGTGTACTCTATAGAACGCCCCATAATATATTTCTTTAGCTTTAAGATTTTTTGCTTATGTTTTTTAATGCAATATTTTGGCAAAATTCTCAATGTTTTGTAATTTTTTAATTATTTTTTCCCTGGATCTAATGTTCTTTTCTAATCTCAATGTCAAGAAAACATCTGAATGTGCTGTTTGTTCTAATTTATGCCGGGGTCTTCATGGCCTTGCTCTTTGTTGTTCTTAACTTCATCAGTTTTGTAATGCATTCAAAATTTTAGCCAGGCAGTACTTTTATCACACAAGTCAGTCTAATGTCTCATCAATTTCAGTTTTTCTTCTTCAAATGGGGGCTTGTTCTCATGATTGCATTACACATATGTTCCATCTTTTGTCTTTCATTACTTATTTTAGTGAACTTCTTTCCATGACAGGTTTACCTGCTCCGCATATTTCCTATGTAAGTTATATCCGAATAGGACTTCCTTTGTTCTTGTTCAACTATAGTGATAGGAAACTACATGGGATTTTTGAGGCTGCAAGTAGTGGGCAAATGGATATTGATTCTTATGGTTGGACGGGAGATGGGGCTGAGATGACACCTTACCCTGCGCAGGTATCATAGCTGATTCCTTGAAGTCACTTCATCAGTTATGAGTCCTTATTGGTGTATGTCTTCATTTCTGATTATCTGATATATATTTTTTAGGTCCGCTTTTGTATTAGCATGCATTGCCATCCGTTGACTGAGAACCAATTCCGTCATGTTATTGTAAACAACTACTACTCACCCTCCCACTTTTGGTTCGAGTTGGATCATGCTCAAGCGGAAGGTCTGAAGGCACTCTTTGTACCTGTACAAACATGGTTGGATAAGAATCCTTATTCCCAGCCAAATGCATACAAGCCAATTGGCATAGATGCAGGGGCTGGTAATTTGAAGAGTGTTCCTAAAACAGTTTGGAATGATGTATATGATAAAAGGAAGCAGAATGTTCAACCACTATCCACATGGAAGCCAATAGAGACCAACAAGAGTTTTTTCTCAGAAAATAAGTTTGATAAACTTGGGAAGGATACAGGGGATAAAGCTATCTCATCTCAGACATCTTCTGTTTCTCCTGGAGATGATGAACCAAGCTTGACTATATCTGACATGGATTCCCCAGATTCAAACAATACCATGGAACATACTGATTCAAATACAGATGCTTTTTCTTCTGGACTGACAAATCATACTCCCTACTTAAATGGGGAAGATCGAGATAAACCGCACTATGTTGAGGAATTAGTGGAGGATGATGTGAATGTCATCTTGGGTAAGCTGAAAAATCTGGCAGAAAATCTTATTTCAGATACTTTGTTAGCCAATTCCACACATCATCCAGACCCTACCAAGGTAGATTGTGTTGAAGTGTTCTGTATATTGATAGTCCTCCTTTTTGTTAAACATATTGTCTCATCCATTGTTTTTGCCTGTCTATTCAGCTGGACCAAGTTTTGAAGGAATTTAGGGCATTGACATTAAAGCAATATGAAGAGAACAAGGCATTACAAGAGAAGCAGGTTGACATTTTTTTTATCAATTAGTTTCATGCTTTGGATTGAAACCATTGTTCTTTTAGTTGTTATTGACTTTCTGTGAAATAACTTTGTACCATTTTTTCCATTTATAAAGTTCATCCATTCGCATTGACAAACATTGTGCAGTGTTTTGACATGAAAATTTTGATTTATTGTCGTATTTCAATATTCATCATGATATTATAGTAGTTAATCATTGCTATGAAGTGATTTTACTGTGTTGTGTCCATCTGGTAGAGATTCTTTATGTGTGATTTTGCTTTTTGGCTAATGTCACTTATGTTTGTATCTCTAAAATAGCCTACCTCGTTGAAAATGTATGTTCTCATGCTGAAATCTCAGTGGGTCTCATCTCTGTGCTCCTTGATGTTTTACTATTTTCGCTTGCATTAATTTTTTTTTTAAAGAAAGGCGGTAATCCTACCGTGTTGTGTTAAGAAATAAAAGTAGTACATGATCTAGGATTAGAGAAAGGAAAAAGGAGCAAGAAGCAAGTACAGAATGCTACACACAGCTGTGTTACCGTGTAACATATTACGCAGATTTGCTTAACTATGTAACGCACATTATGCATGTACACACGACTGTAAAGTGGCAGTTCTGAATGTACGGTCTGTCTCATGGTAAAATGCCGGTGGGTCTGCAGCTTTTAGCAGTCCAAGAAGTCCATTTAGAAGCTGTTATGTTTCTTCTGCTATTATGTCATCATGCTAGTTGAGGTTTTGGTAAATCTAAGAAGTCCATTTAGAAGCTGTTATGTCTCATCAAGGCTCAAATTAGACTTAGGTACCGTTTGGCTCGGCGTCCTGCACCTCTGCGTCCGTTGAAGCTCTTTGCCTCCGCCGAATCTATGTTTCCATGCGTCGGAACCGCGAGAGAGAGATAGGCGTCGAACAGACATTTTCATTTCAACCGCAAACGTCGGTTATTGTGTTTGTTTGGGCGGTAGCGGTGCACTGAGCTGGCCGACGCGAACGTGCTCAAACCGCGCTCCCAAACGGAACCTTAGATATTATCATGTTAATGTATAAAATAAGGTATGATAAAGCAAGGTGCCTCATATTTTGTAGGTCAACACACTTAAATTCTATCCAATTGCTTTCAGTATTATATAAATAGTTTCACTTTTCTTGTCGAGATTATTGCTGGTTTGTTGATTACAGTTTCAAGAAAACAAAACTACATAGGAGCAGAAGCTTTGCATAATAATCTTCATTAGGTCCCAACAAATAGGAGAAATCAGTTAGATAAGTTAGACCACCAATATCAAGTGGAAATGTGACCAAGTTTCATGAGAAACAAGAGAAGAACATGATTTTGCCAGGTCATGTTTGCTGAAATAAGATTTCATATGATTTATATTCTGGAGACAAGAAAATTGATTTTTTTATCATCTAAGGTTATCTAAATGATCAATTTGGAAGTCTCAGTTCTTTTTTTTTGTGTTTGTTTTCATTGTTCTGGATTTCATTATATCAACTTTTATTTTTTAATCTGGTTCTTCATTTAATTTCAGGTCCATATGGAGAAAGAAGCTCAGCGCTTAAAGAATCGTATCAAGTATTTAGAATATAAAATAGATCTATCATTGACGCACGTAGATGAATCGCAGAATGAATTAATTATTAAGCACAAATTGATGCCTGAGGATTATATTTATTTAGTTGGGGGTATCGATGATGCGACATGGTTATCGGCAGTGAATTCCTTTGCCCCTTCGCTAGACATGCTAACATCTCTCAGACCAATGTGCTCTGCTAGAGCATATGCATCAGCTGTGGCATTAAGTGGCAGTCTATATGTTTTTGGTGGTTATGATGGTACTCTCTGCTACAAGACAGGTATTTTTTCCTTAACTCTTTTATTGTGCAGACTGTAGAAGAACCCATTGTTTTGCTTTTCAAGGAAATGACATTTGTGATGTTACTGTGAAGTGGAATGTTATGACCCAAAGAAGGATGAGTGGACTTCATGTTCTTCTTTGGTCCGTGAGAGGTCAAGTCTAGCTGGAGTCAGTTTACATGATAAAATCTTCGCAGTTGGGGGTGGATACATGTCTGAATTCTTGTCAGATGTTGAAATGTTTGATCCAGCTCTGAATAGATGGATCAATATGCAGCCAATGTATCAAAAGGTAATTCTCATTATCATAGTGTACTTAGATGCTATGAAAATCTTTGGATTGAATTCTAGGTTTGAGAGCATTCTGGCGAACAAGTTTATAATGTTGTATTGTTCTGAGTCAATATACTTAGATGCTAGGAAAATCTTTATATGGGTAACTGCTCTGCTATCTTTTTTTTTTATGTATATCAGAACAATTTTTTATAATATTCCACGACTATTTACCAGTTGCTTCTCCTTTTTTATCATTAAGATTTGACCATTTAGACATATGGAGCATATTTATAATCATTTTCATACATGGGAACTACCTGGGGACCATTCCATAGAAATTATTCTCTTCCTGATAGAACTTCTTGTTAGAGGATTGTAGACAAACCGATTTATATTCATGGAGAATGAGGAAAGTAATATGAGTATTCCTTTTCCAAATATTCTCACTGACCCTTAAGAGCCAAGCAATCTTTTTTAAAAGCAGACCCTTTTGTATGTGATATGCACAAGCTCGACACCATAAGATAAATACCATTTGAAGAAAATAGTTATATGATCGCTAATGAAAACTTGTTCACCCATGAATAAATAATTGCATTTCCAGTGTTAGCCCAGTTCCATGGTACATCGAGATTTAGATATTAAAGGACCTCGATTTAAGTTTAAGAGTTACAAAAGAATCTATTGATCCTATTTTTATGGCTTTGAATTTGAATTATAGCATGCTGTTACTTGTTTGATTTCTTTACCATTTTGCAACAATTCTGACTATATGGTTGCAGAGGTTTCTTTTTTTAGAGTGTATAATTGGCAGTGAAAAGCTCAACTCTTTGGGGTGGTATCATAGGCGTTGTCGAATGGAACCTGGAACCAAGGAAACAAGATTAGGATCAAAGCACTTTAGTGGAGATGGAGGACCTTGTTACAAAAGGATTCCATATGCTACATAAAGCAAAGTTGGAGAGCTATTCAGCCATAGGGTCTACCCCTTTTTTTTTTGAGGAATGTGGGAATTGCACCTATAATTTTATTGATAACAAAATAGATAGAGAAGAAACTCCATGCATGGGCATTAATGGCCTTACCTTCAAATAATACAAATAAAATGAAGTTGGGGAAACTTCTATTAGATAGAAAACAAACAAATGTGAAGGCATCCAGCATTAAAGCAATGACACACGCATGACCCGAAAGCCCTACCCCATTACAAAACAACTCCTTGCTATCCAGACGTACTGCCCCCAAGGTTACTTTGTATGGCCCAGAAACTAGTATGGGGGGTGAGTTAGGGTAAAGTTCACATATTTAATATTATCAATATTCTTCCTCTTATTCTCCCTCCTCTTCCTCCTCTTGAACCACTTCCACATTTGGTGAGCATTCCCAAATGAGAAATTCTTTCTTTAAGCACAATCCAGCCAGTTCCATAACTTGCTATGGAGAACAGGTGAAAAATGTGTGCTGATTGAACCTTTTGCGAATTTGCTTTTCTATGCCTTCTCCTCAGCCAATCTTCATTGGGTTGTGAAGCAGTTCAGTTTAACATTTTATTTCTTTAAAAATTTAAGGGCTTTCTTCTGGATTTGTGTGCCTCAGTTTTTGCTAGAACTAGATTAAACAAAAGCTAAGCATGAGGTTTTAGTTTTAATTTTTTACTCCTCGAGTGATTAGGTGCGGCAGCCGCACGGTGCGGCAGCGATCACGGGTCCATCGCATCCAACGGTCGACGTGAATCGCACCCGACCGTCCGATGCGATGGACTCGTGATCGACGGCCCGTAATCGCTGCCGCACCGTGCGGCCGCCGCACCTAATCATCCCTCTATATATATATATATATAGGGACGTGATTACGTGCGGCGAACGGTGGATATCACGGGTCCATCGCATCGGACGGTCGGGTGCGATTCACGTCGACCGTTGGATACGATGGACCCGCGATCGGACGGCCCACGTCGCGGCCGCACGGCATATATATATATAGACTCGTGATATAGTCGTGTGGATCCGACGTGCGTCGTCCGATCGCGGGTCCATCGCATCAGACGGTCGGAGGCGATTCACATTTGGATGCGATGGACCCGCGATTCGGATATGCTATCACTCGACTATATATATATATATATATATATATATATATATATCACTATGCCTTTTTTTTTTGGGGTAATACAAAAGAGTTATTTTCTGGAAAAAAGGCACAAGCAATTTAGGGATTTTTGTTCTCTCTGGTAATTTTCTTCCTCCAGTGATTGGATATGATGCACCTACAATGTTGCTTGTTTTGTTCTTTCAGCGGTTGGCTCCTGCTGCAGCAGAACTTAATGACATTCTTTATGTGGCTGGGGGTTATGATGGTATTGATTATTTAAAGTAAGTTATTCATCTTTGTTATATCTATCTTTTTTTCTTGTTTCCGTATGTGCCATTTTAGGTCAAGGTTTATTTATGTACACACATCTGATACATTTGCATGAGGGCTGGCTTCTTGTCATTGACACTATTAACTAAAAAAAGAATAGACAATACAAGAAAACATTTGGACACCCTTAAAAGGCCTTGTAAACCAGGAGGATTCCAGTGTGTTGTTTTTTAATTATATATTTTGGAAGCGTTTCCACCATGGAAAGAATTCTCAAAATCATATTTTTATTTTCTTTTAAATGTACCTTAGAATTGGACTGATGTTTCTATCAAGACTTCTTCTCAACTGGGCCAACCAACTGCAGCCAATTCAGCCAAGTTACTTGACCTCATCCAAACCACAAATCCGAAGTCAATATATCACAATGTTGTTAGATTAGATAAAATACCAAAAAGTGGAGATAACTTCACAATCTGAAGTAAGCCTGTCTCTAATGGATGCTTCTTTTCTTATAGTTATTCGACTATTTGGATCGACTGACTTCAAGTTGTCCCTTGAAATAACTATGCTACACTCAACACCATTTTTAGTCCTATTTTTAGCCACACGAAGGGTATATGCATTCATGTGGATGTATATGCACACATGGAAGTGCATTCAATATCCATATCATTAATACAAAGGTATTCCATGTTGAAGGCTAAAACTTTGTCTGGATGCATTTTTTATTCAAATTGAAAATGATATTTAATGAACTTCCTAAATTGTACTTTTTATTTGCGTAACTCAATGCTTTGTTACACTCGGCTCCATTTTTAGCTTTACTTTAGGTCTATGATATACATTCAGATGGATGCACATGCATGCATATGGAAAAAATGCATTCATTATTCATATGTATTAATACGAATGTATATATATATATTGAAGGCCAAAACTAGGGCTAGATGCATCTTTATTCAACTTAAAAAAGATATTTAATTTGCTACATATGCAAAGGAATTTCATTTAACCTTGCCTGTGACATTTTCTAGTTTGATTGATATGCTTTAGGTCCGCGGAAAGATATGACCCTCGTGAAGCTTTTTGGATGAAGTTGCCAAATATGAACTCAAGGAGGGGCTGCCATTCACTTGTTGTTTTGAATGAAAAACTGTATATCTTCCTCCCTGCCCACATTAAGTTCGTCAAATTATTATGAGAATGTAAATTTTAATCGAATTTTGTTTATGCTATGTTTCTTTTGTTATCCAACTCTTAAACCTCTCAAGTAGTGATATATTGACTGGTATAATAATAGTATAAAATGGAAGTGGTACTCTAATACCATTCGGTAACAAAGATATTAGAAATATTCAAATATTTCTTTTATTAGAATACCTGTTTGATCCTTAAACAATGTTTTAACTAGTCTGCCTGAGACATGGATTATGATTTATAAAGTAAATACCCCTACATAAAGTATTAATAAAAAAGTAGGTGCATCACTTACCCCTCCCTCATTTATATTATTACACATCTTATTATTTAGTTATAAAAAGGTATTAAAAAAAGATAGTACAAATTATACCAAATTCCAGCTAAAGATAAAAATGGTTATATAACAAGTCTAATTTATTTAGTTTCCAAATAAAAATTGTGATCTGCTGCCAAAGGGGGCCTTAATCTCCAAACTTACCTTTCCAGATATGCATTGGGAGGTAATGATGGTGCCAATTTGCTGTCAAGCATTGAAATGTTTGATCCACACATGAATAAGTGGATGATGGTTGAACCGATGAACAAGACAAGGGTATACGCGGGAGCTGCAGTGCTTGGGGGTTCCATGTATGTCATGGGTGGTGAGACAATTGATGGTGACATTTTAGATACTGTAAGTAATTGATGCTCTCTTCTCTTTGTTCCTTCTTTTTCTCTTTCCACGCATATGTTTTTGCTAGACACTGCAGATTCCTATGGACGTCCTACATGTTTATCTTCTTCCAGTGGTTGTGCTGAATACTAAAAATAGTCACATACTTGGGAAGTTTTTTAACTTCTATAATCTAGATTTGAAGCACAAGTCGTATGCATTCTACGTGTGACTTGGTTTGTTGCTATTTTGAATCACACTTGGAAGGCAATATTTCTTTGCTATGAATGTGCTAGGCATGATTTGTTTTGTTATCGTATTTAATTAGACACTTGAAAAAATGTACTTGTATGTCACTATCGTTTTTTGTTTAATTGTCCTTTATTGATGGCGTTGAATAGAATTGATTTACATTTTAAGCATGAGTTACATACATACTAGGTGTGACTTACTCTATTAATGCTTTAATAGCATACTTTCCCTTTTTGAGGTATGGAATGAGTGTTCCTATTATTCGCAACTCAAAGTAGTACAACTTAAATGGGGAGAAGATATCACGTGCCTAATCTAAAAGAATGTGAGAGACGTTCAAGGATGACAGTTTTGGTGCATTGTTTGCCATTGCCATTACAAGTTTCATAACCAAACTGGAAACTATCCAAGTTCGAATTCCACTGTGTTATGGCATATGACATACTAACAGATGTATCTCTGCTAAATATGGATGGATTTATTTTCAACATCAGAGTCATTTTAATCTCTACTTCCTGTTTGACAGGTTGAATGTTACAAGGAGGGCGCAGGTTGGCAGCTCATCAATTCGAAGGCCATTGGAAAACGATGCATGTTCTCGGCTGTAGTTATATAAAGAGGACTATTGTACATCCTCATTGTTGCTAATGTCTGATACTAATGACGCGGGTACATACACAGTAAGTCTTTATGGTTCTCTCTGCACAGATATCTTTTTGTGTAAATCTGCTTTCTTTCTATACCTGTGCCCTACCCTTATAGTGCTAGTGTTTATATGTGTTGCATGATACATTGTTTGAATGCTTAATGAGGTTGTCATGTGTAGTTTGGGGCTATATCTCAAGTGTATGGAACATGAAAAGTTTAAAAAACTATTTATTATGGAAATGTCGGGGCAGTTTTTTTTTCTCTAATTTTTTTCTTTTATAAAAGTTATGCCGTCTTAAATCATATGGTTGGTGATGTTATGCAAGAAAACAGATAATGCATGTCTTGAGCTTCTTTGCTGTCCTCCAACATCTTTCAACCTTCCATCATCCTTCAACATGAAGCTCCTGAGAAAAGGAAACACTTCAAAATAGATTCTCTTGGAGGTCATGAATCAAAACATTTCTAAAAAGTTCCTTTCTTTACATGTTTGATTTTTCTTCAATAATATCTTTCTGTTTGGTTAAAAGAATAGATGTGAAGTAGGGGAGAATAAATCCAAACAACTGTTTGTTATAAAAATTTGGAGCCCTGTTACACAGGCTCCTTTTCAGCTCCAATTCTGTTCCTATATGCTTTGCTAGTGCTATATACTCATATAACAATGCATATGCTTTGTATTCATGCAATTCATTGGATCATATTTCATTTTTTTAAAATAAAAGCATGTACCTCGTTAGATGAAATATACTGTTTTTAAAAAAATCAAAACATATGTGGACTGAAAATAAGTTTGATATGTAACATTTTTAAAAAATTTTAGCCCCCCGTTTGGATATAGAATATGATTTATTCTTGAGTATACAGTTATTCTGGTATAAATGGGTATAAATAAGGATAAAATAATTTTGTATTTAGTGTGTTTTGAATTATTCTCGTTGGAAATCGTAATAAAAAAATTTGTTGTTTAGGTAAAATATGAATAAAGTGTGGATAAAGATTTGTAAAAGGTGAATAAATTATGATAGTTGATTTGATAGGTGATTTATAAGAGGTGATGACAGTTGATTTGACAGTGGGTCCATATATTCTTTAGGTGGAATAACCTGGAATAATTTTAATTTCAAGGGTTGGTTGGAATCTTTATACCAATTTATTCTGACATCGGTTATACCAGGGTATACCCTATCTGCTTTATTCACACTTGTTCCCTAGGCTATTCCATATCTTAGTCCCCTTTTGGATACAAAATATTACTTATTCTTGAGTATACAATTATTTCGGCATAAATGAGTATAAATAATAATAAAGTAATTTTGTGATTGTTTGTGTTTTGAATTATTCTCGTTGGAAAACTTAATAATAAAATTTTTGTTGTTTGGATAAAGTGTGAATAAAGTGTGGATAATTATTTATATAATGTGAAAAAATGATGATAGTTGATTTGATTGATGATTTATAAGTGGTGAAGACAATTGACTTAACAGGGACCCATATATTCTTTGGGTAGAATAATCTGGTATAAATTTAATTGTAAGGGTTGGGTGGTTGGAATCTATATATCACTTTATAATAGTTTATTCTGACATAGGTTATTCCATATCCAAACCGGTTAGGGGTTGTTTGGGTAGAGGGTTAGGGAAGGAATAGGTATACAGGGAATAGGGAAAAAAAGGTGTTTGTGTGAGGGGAATAAGGTGATATTTGGATGTTGGAATAACAGATAATCCATGGAATTGCATCAAAAATCAAACAACAAAATCACCTGTCAACACCTCTTATACATCAATGGGGCCCACTGTCAAATCAACTTTTTACACTTTATTCACATTTTATTCTTCATCAACCAAACACATTCACTTTATTATTACGTTTTTCAATGAGAATAATTTAAAACACAACCAAACAGAAAATCACTTATTCTACTGATAAAGTCAACAATTCCTAGAATAGGTATAAACCCCATAATAGCTTATGTCTCTATCCAAACGGGCCCTTAAGGTTTTCAGTTCATATTTTTGAGATTTGTTTAAATTTTACATGGACTACATTTTAAGTTTAAATTCAATTAACGGAGAGGTTACTGAGTCTCCCAGTGCTTACACGCTTAGATGCTGGAAGACTCCAATGAGGACAACTTTTAAAATTAATCTTCAGATAAATATTTTTAGTCCCCGTTTAGATAATGGAATTGAGTTATTTTGAATAGATAATTATGCTAGTATAGATAACAAATCTACATGAATAAGAGATGAATAAGAGATTTTCTATTTGGTTGTTTTTTTTATTATTCTCATTGGAAAACGTCAGAATAACGGTTGAGTTGTTTGGTTGATAAATAATAAAATATAAATAAAGTGTAAAAAAATTGATTTGACATGTGAGTCATTTGATGTATAAGAGGTATTGATAGGTGATTTGATGTGATAAGATGAAAAAATTTGATTTGACATGTGGGCCCATAGAAAAAGATAAACTGAGTATAGCTTATCCTAGGGGTTACTTAGAATTGTTATACTCTATTATACTCTTTTAAACTGGTTTAGTAATACCAAGTTATATCCTACAAATAAACAATAATTTTCCCTATCCATTCTTATACCACTCTTATACTACCTTTATACTAATTTATTCCGTTTCCCAAACGGGGGCTTAGGGTTTTTTTGCATGTATATCATTCAAAAACATGCTATTTAATTTTATACCACTTCAAATAATCTATTTATTTTTATATCATTAAAACATGTAAAACTTATGCATATTTACCATCTCAGTTCACTTCCATCCAATTTTTTTATTAAAATTGTCAGTCTTTGAGAAATAATCAAATTACCCTCTCTTTTTTTTTTTGTGCATGTTTAACATTACCAAATACAATATTTATATAAAAAATATTAATTTTAACATAAAATGATAAATTTCATCTAAAATCCAAAAACATAAAAATTAATTATACAGTTAGTTTATTAGGAAAGACATAATAATTATTAATACTTACATTAGTAAAAATAAATTAAAGTATTTTGAGAACAATTTATCATATATATTATAAAATACAAAGTTTTTAAAAAATTAGATTTTAATTGGAAGAAAATGAAAGAAATTGTAAGGTTGAATGCCTCCTGATTGATTTAGAAAGAAAATAAAATTAATTAGGTTATTATGCTTATTTATTTATATTATGATAAAAAAATTATTATAGATTAAAGGTATTTTTGTTATTTTACTTTTTGGTTAAGCAATTAACTATAGTTAAGTTCATTCTGGTTTAAAAAGATAAGAGGGGCACATTTTACATTAAGAAAAATTCTGAAATAAAATACGTTATTTGTGATAGTATAAAAATAAATATCATATTTTTTAGGGAAAAATCCATATAACCCCTTGTAAATTTGTCTAAATCCATATAACCTCTGCAATCTTCATATATCCATATAACCCCCTGTAATCATACCCAAAATCCATATAACCCCCTCCGTCCGCCTTCTGTCAGCCGAGTTAACGGCGAAATCTGTAAAAATCCATATAACCCCCTGTAATCTAGCATAAATCCATATAACCCCCTGCAATCTTCATATATCCATATAACCCTCTGTAATTTTAGGAAAATCCATATAACCCCCTATAATTTGAAAAAAATATTTTTAAATATTCAAAAATAAAATTCAAAAATAAAAAAATTTAAAAAATTCCTCTTGACATTTTTGAATTTTTAAAAATATTGTTTTTCAAAAACTGTCACATTTATCATATCACGCATACATCTCTCATACTTATTCCAATGAGAATAATAGAAAAAATAAAACAAAATAAATATTTACAATCCATTAGATGTTAATACATGTAAATGTTAATTTACTCTATTATTAATGTGTCGGGTACTGGTTATGAAATCACATGTCATTTATAATTAAAAAATTAAGAATAAAAAAAGGAATAAATCAAAAAATTTACTCTATTATTAATAAAAAAATTATTTTTTTATTTTTAAATTTTTAGAAATATTTTTTTCCAGATTACATGGGGTTATATGGATTTTTTTTAAAATTTAGAGGGGGTTATATGGATATATGAAGATTGCAGGGGGTTATATGCATTTAAGCTAGATTACAGGGGGTTATATGGATTTTTCCAGATTTCGCCGTTAACTCGGCTGACGGAAGGCGGACGGAGGGGGTTATATGGATTTTAGGTATGATTACAGGGGGTTATATGGATATAGGAAGATTACAAGGGGTTATATGCATTTAGATAAGTTTACAGGGGGTTATATGGATTTTTCCCTATTTTTTAATGGTATACATAAAAAAATATATATATTTTTATTAGTATTTTTTAAGAGCGTTGATATACTCTTATTTTTATAAGCGTCCATTTTTGTAAGTGTATTACGAAACATAAACACATGTATTCAATTCATACAATCATGAAATGGTGTTTATTCTATTACGAAACGTAAACACATGTATTCAATTCATACAATAATGAAATGAAAATAGGATTGAAAAAGAATTAATTATAACGATCAATTTTTCCATTTTTCAGGATGTCAATAAAAGTTAAATAAAAGCTAGTTTCACCCTTAACAAAGTCAGATCTTATTGAAATATGAAAAAAGGGTATGGAAATTTTTTCTTAAGAAAATGAACTTGGTGGGCTTGTCACTTCTATGTATTAAATAGAAAGTAGTATATATCCTTAAAAAGCCATAAAGAGAAGGGGGAAACCAAAAAGGCAAAGATAGGACTGTAGGAGATCTACCCAAAGCCACAACCGGACCCTCAAACAAACCCACATTAAGGTGATTAACAAACAATCCCTCTCAATCCTAACCACACCCTTCTGACATGATGAATATCTTAGTACCATCCCAGATCCCTTCCTCGAAACAGAGGTGCCGTGAAAGATCGAATCATTACGATCAAGCCAAATAACCCACATGACAGCAGGGCCACGGTCTCCAAGACTTTATTGCGGAGACTTCGGTCATCATGACAGGAGAGCTTTTGGTCGGTCCAGGGATTAGGGGATCCAACTGCAGCCCAAAGTCTCCCAGGTGGTCCCAAAAATTTTCATCCTTGGTATGCATGATTTTGTTTAGGGCGTTGATACGCTCTTTTTTTTTTTACAGTTTAAAATATAGTCTTATATACATCATTAAAAATACAGTAAAAACATATATCTCATTAAATGATGTATATACCTCGTTAATTTTGTTCTTACACTTACTAAAAGTTGGTTCATTCAACTTGAAATAAAGTGCTATACACTTTTTATTAAAGCATATACCTTCTTAAATGATATTTATTATTTTTAAAAAAAATGATAACATATATGGTTTGAGTTTTGATTGGTAAAAATAACTGAGTCGAGCATTTTTTCTTTTGTTTAACCGAATTCCCATGAATATTAATTTTTATTTATATAAAAATATTAAATTTTTCGGTACAAAATTTCTCATGAATATTAACAATTTTTTGCTCAAATATGAATATTAACATTCATGGAATATGGAATAGCCAGGGAATAAGTGAGAATAAATATTTTTTGTTGTTTGGATGCAGGGAATACCCAGAGATAAACTATGTTAGAACAAATTGGTATAAAGTAGTATATGGTTTTCAACCAACCCCTGGAATTAAAATTATTTGAGGTTTCTATCCAAAGAATATGTGGGTGTAATATCAAATCAAATGTCATTATCTCTAATAAATTACATGTCAAATTAACTATCATTATTTTTTACTTTTTATAAATTTTTATTAATACTTTATTCACATTTTATCTAAACAATAAAAAATTTATTATTACGTTTCTTAACGAAAAATAATATAAAACATAACTAAACACAAAATCATTTTATTCTTATTTATATAGAATAATACGTATTCTATATCTAAACGAAGATATGATAGGACAACAGGACAGACTCTAAAATTTTATTGCTCCGACGAACCCCCCACTTCGAGTCCATCCTCCGCCGTGACTCCCTCCGCTTCATCACGAGAACCAAAGCCTACCTCTCCCTCCAACCCGAGCACGTCCTCCTCCTCGACGAGGCCGGAAAGCTCCACCGCGAGCTCGGCTTCCCCCGCGGCCGCAAAGTCATCCGCTCCGTCCATCGCCACCCCTCCCTCCTCCAGACCTACCGACACGGCGACGGCAAGGTATGGATCGGGTTCACCGATTTGATGGAGGACCTCCTCCGGGAGGAGGCGTCGATCATGGATTCCATGGAGACGCAGAGGATGATCGCGGTTCGGAAGCTTTTGATGATGTCGGCGGAAAAGCGGATCCCTTTGAACAAGATCCATCATTGCCGTCACGTTTTCGGGATCCCCGACGATTTCCGTGACCGGGTTTTGAAGTACCCGGAGCACTTCAGAGTGTCAGTTGATGAGGATGGAAGGCCTGTTCTTGAGCTTGTTGAGTGGGATTCGTTGTTCGTTGTGAGCACTCTGGAGAGGGATTTTGTGACGGATGAGGACGGGGTGAAGCGGGCTTTCAGGTTTCCGTTTGAGGGGGTGAAGTCTTTGGGGCTTGATGTGGATAATGAGAGGAAGCTTAACGTTTTGAATACTCTGCCTTTGGTTTCTCCCTATTCGGAGGGTTCGGGGTTGAAGCCTTGGTCGCTGGAGGCAGAGAAGTACAGAGTTTAAGGAGGACTTGAGCTTGACCAAGCACTTGTATTGGGACCTTGTGAAGCAGGCTCGCACGTTTTACTTAGCGGGGACTGAAATGAATTGGGTGGTGTTCTTGAAGTCTGCGCATGATGATGATGGGGAATTGTTCGATAAGGACCCGCAGGTGTTGTTCAATCAGAAGCTGTGGAGGTATGCCTTGGAAGATGACCCTTTGTCCGCGAACCAGAGAATCCGAGTTTGATCAGGTATTCTTGTTATTGTTTTTATTTGCTAAGATGGTTTTTTTAATTATTGTGTGATATTGTGCAATATCATGTTTGTCTCTCTTAGAACAATTTGTCTGTTTGTGTTGACATGATTTGGCGTATACATTGATGTACCCTCATACAAAGGTTTGCGTAGATAGAAGATATTTTAGACCAAATGTGACAACAGTGGTGTTATTGGTTTCACATCATTTTCGATTTCCCTTCAACCAACATGGAAGGAACAAGGAGCTCATTTTAGGAGCAAATTAAATGTTAGTTATAAGAGCAATCAAGTTTAAACTTCTATGCGTTCAAATGCTTGGACCAGATCAATAAAACTTTTTGTTTTCATTTTTGAGGAAATGGTGCTGGGCAATCGCCTCATTTTATTAGACGAGAGAGTGCTAAAAAGTGAAATACATGATCAAGGAAAAAAAGAGAGGGAAGGACCCTCAGTAGAAGAGAGGTCTACCAAGGATCCAACGGTCGATCCAAAGTGCATTACTCCTGAATTGACAAGCCACTCGCCAGTAGAACAGCCAAATTCGCCCCTTCACAAAATTTCCCCCAATCTTGAATGAACTTGATTGCCTCGGCGTACAGGGTACTTCCTCTAAACAGAGTTTGGTTTCTAGTCAACCAGATGAAGAAAGCCACAATAAAGACTTCCTATTGGTTAGAAAAACCCCATGAAATAGTTAGTTTTTTGGTTTCATCTGTTTTTTGGTTTCACAACATGGAAGGATCAATTAGTAACTAGATCATCTTATGAGCATGGTTATTTTTTGGGCTATCATGACTCAAGTTTTTGCACATTCTCAATTTGCTGCAAATAGCACCTTTATAATCATCATCAATTTCTGCTGGCCCATGAATCATATTTTCATTTTATACTGGCTTGATTTTGTCTTCACTCTATGTGAGCATAATCTTTTATAAGCTTTGTCCAAGGTGGTAACTTTACTAAAGTTTCAATAATAATTTCCTCTCTTGGAACTGCCAGGAACAATATGAGATTTCTGGTGCAAGTTTCGCCAGAAATGATGTTTTTTCTATCAATCGGCAGTTTGCATTTGGTAAGATCTTGCAACATTCTATCAAAAACCTTCAAAAGCTTGTCTATTGCCATAGATTTTTCACCCCATGTTATAAGAATTTCCATAACAACAATTTCCTTTGTTTAGGAAAGTTGCAGTTCAAACCACAAATGAACATGAGACGCATACTGAAATTTTGTATTATTCTAAAGGTTCAATTTGTTGATCTGTTGCAATGGTTATTTTGCTCTTTGCATGCCAATGACGTAGACAAATTTGTCAGCTACTGTATAATGTTTGTTTTTCATTGAAGAAAATTATCACATAATGATATAATGATGATATATTAGGCCATACTATCATCTCTATACATAAACTGAACATAGCATAATATAGATAAGAAAATATAAACCATATGCCTACAAAACAACAAAATGATACATGAGACGCATAGTTTTTGGCCATCTCCCTCACCTACATTTATTGAACAGCAATAAAATAAAATAAAATAGAACTTCTAATAGGTACTAATACATAATGATGAACTGTAGTGTTACTATATGCCTGCCTGCCTTGAACTGTAATGTCACTACATGTTTAATAAATAGGTATCTAATAAATAGGTATATGCATTGGAGGCAGTTGCTGTGAAATGGGTATCTAATCTTCCACTAATGAAACGTCAACCTTCCCTTGAATTTCATTTTTATGTTGCTTCTCTGGGGGTGCATTTTTTGTTGACGTTGTTGATCTCGCATCTGGTAATCCTTTAAGGATAATTTTCTTTTGTGTACAAGGCGTGGTGCATGGTCTCCCTTCATAATCAGAGATGCATTTCCGAGCTTTTATCCATGGTTGACCCAATATAATAGAATGTTTGGATGATGAAAACATGTCACACCACGCTCCATCAAAATACAAAGGTTTCATAGACCATTCAACAAAACAACATAATTTTCTATGATAATTTCCCCACCTAGGTTACCTAGGTTAAATCACTTTCTCATTAAATAAAATAACACTAATCAAATAACAAAATAAAATGATTTAATCTAGGCCATTGATCATCGAAAAATCAATGGTCCAGATAAAATTTTATAATTGACTTATTAAAAAAAAAATCTAACTGATCTTTATCCACATCACATAGGAATAATAATGGGAATAAGATTGGATCTCTTGCCCTTCTTTCTTCTCTCATAGCCTTCAAATGCATCCATTGATTTGATGTCCCCATCATAATCTTGTTGTGTGTTTATCTTGAGCCTCTTTGCTTTCCTCTCAATTTCTTCTAGTTTTGTGTCGTCAGCCCTCTTCAACATGAGACTCCTCCAAAAAGGGTACACCTCAACATATGGTATCCCTTTAAGCCCATGAATCTCAACATCTTGGAAAGTCCCTTTCTTTGTGTCATAAGATACCAGGCTGTTGCGATCCTTGGTCATTAAGATCTCACCATTCCTCCATAAGCACTTAACCATGAACCCGGATTCATTAATATTTGGATGTTTGTCAAAGGGGATGACATATTCTTTGGTCCAAGAGTACCTGTGTTGAACAAAATCATCCTTCACCATCCATATCACCGTCTGAAGGCTGGTAATCGAGTGGTCGATGACTGATAAACGACCTCCTAGGACGAGCAAGCTGTATACTCGATCATAACTATACTCTCGAAGACAAAATGGAAGCTTACAGAAAGAAGCCAACCGAGGACGTCCAATATTAATGTGTCCTCTCTTATAGACGAGCCAATGGATCCCGCCGTTCCAGGTAACCCCTCGAAATCTTGGCATTGTATTTATTGTTGTAAAATACGCTGATGCTCCTCCAAGGCCCCACAGTCCCATCCACATTGATGTTGCAAACATGACATTCCTTTACGGGATCAATAGCGGTGACGTCAAGGATGTTTGTAAGCCGCTTTATACGGACCCTTAGAAATTTATATTTTCTCGTAGTAGATGCGGTAGAATTGTCATACCCGATACCTATCATGACTGGTTGAAATGTATCCTCAGGAAGAGCGAGTGGCGCACCCCCGCACATTGGATCCCACACATGTAGGTCACGTTCCCGAACAAGATCCTGTATGTACAACAACCCGTTGTGGGATCCGTTAACGAAGTTCCAGTGTTGGAATGTGGTCCCAATGGGTGTGATCTTCAGACTCAGGGTGGTGGTGGTGGTGTTGCTGTCATTGTCTTCGTCATCGCCTTGTTGATCACCGCCACCGTCGAGATTCACTGTATACGCCTTCTTATCCTTGGGGATGGTGATGAGTAGTTGTTTAGGATTTCTATCATGAAACCTGCACCATCGGGCGACGTGCGCCTTGACGAACACGGGATCCTGGGTTGTGGCGCGCCATGACCTGGAAACACAGCTACAGAGGGAGATGGACTTGTGTGGAAGTCTGAGTAGCACTTCAAAGAAGAGATCCTTTGAAGGATTCTCCATATGCTTCTCTCTGTGTATGTGGGTGTTTTTGTAGCTGGGAGGTTTTGGAGATTGAACAAGGATGGTGTAACGCCCCATATTTACCTAACCGCTTATCGGACGGTAAACGGGTCGCTACTAAATTTAATCCAATTACAAGACCAAAATTTGCAACTCTTTTTTTTTTTAAATGAATGATACCAATATAATACAAATATAATTAAAAAAAAACGATGGCAATAAAGTAAATAATATCAAAGGGTTTTAAATCACCAATTGTCTTCCAAAATATCAGAGTTTAACAGAAATAAAATATTCGAATGAAAAGACATACTAAACCACCTCTGTGGGAGCCATCTAAACTAAAGTAAATCCAAATAATTGACCGTGACTATTATTTATTCTCCAGTACTCCTACCTCGACGAGATCCCTGAAGCACATGAAAAGTTCAAGCTTTGTCTTGGTTCTCAGAAGATGAGCTACCTGGTTATGATACAACCAGCCCATATCGAAAAGGGTGAGTGATTAACTCAGTGAATAAGCCCACTGACAAATTACCTCACGTGACAGTATATATAAAAATAAAGTTTTATGAAAATCAGAATTTCATTTAATAAATCTTTTATTTTATTAAATCAATTTAAAATCATGAACTTTAAAAAAATATTTTAATGCGCACGTGGCCCAATCCTTGGCCCACATTAGAGAAATCATGAGAGTTAAATGATATATATATATATATATATATATATATATATATATATATATATATATATATATATATATATATATATATATAGTCGAGTGATAGCGTGCGGTCGTCCGCACGGTGCGGATTCGACTACGGACCGTCGATCACGGGTCCATCGCATCCGACGGTCGAAGTGAATCGCACCCGACCGTCCGATGCGATGGACCCCGTGATCGACGGCCCGTAATCGAATCCGCACCGACCGTAATCCGCACGTAATCACGAGTCTATATATATATATATATATATATATAAAGTTATATATAAAACAAAACAAGAATTTTCTTTACTAAATCAATTAAATGCATGAGCTTAATAAAATATAATTTTAATGCATCACGTGGCCCAATCCTTTGTCCACGTCATAGAAATCATGCAGCTTAAATGATATGACCGGGTAGGGTTCTCAATCGGAAGAACCGTTTCCCAAAACAGGTGTGCCAAGTCCCAAGCGACTAAATCGCTCAAAAAGCTCCCTCGAGGAGACGTCGGATCTAGAAGACGCTGATGGGTCGCCGCTGCCATCACTACGAGAACACCAGCACAGGATGCCCCGGTTGCTGCAGACTCCAAACAAAGGAATCCGCCGCTGCAAGGAATGCTTTACCACACCCCTCACCGATCTTGGGATTCTTCGAGTCCTAGACCTTCCTCCCCAAAGGCGAAATACTACGGGGGGATTTATTCCAGAAAATATGTCATGATATGCATCTTGATAAAATCTCCTAGGACTAGGTTGTCTCCACTAGTCCTAAATTTTTCCAAAACTCTCGAAATGAAAATCTTTAATCCAAATATTATTTCGAAAGCATAAGCATCAGAATAATATTATGTTAATTCTTGAAACATGAATAGCATAATTCATGCTATTTTAATGACATGATGAATGAATTAAATCATGCAACTTCATTCAACGAAAATGCAATTTGATCAATATGAAGAAAATATCCAAATCATGCAAATTTATCAAAATATAAATGCATGGATGACACATAATATCACACAAATATGATTGGCATATGAAATTCAATGTTATAGAGCAAAAGCTCACACGAAATAAATCGATAGGCCTACTCACCTTCGGTCCACGCAAGCATCAACGATACACACTCGCACGTTGATAACCTAGCATAACAATTATACAATAATAGATCAGAAACAATCAATCACGACCCAAACAACTGACAACCAACTTATAACAGCACTATGTCCAATAATCCCAAAAGCCGATATCTTATAGACCTACAATCAACAACTCACTTCAAAGTCCTAATGAAAATCCCAACTTCGAATAAATATTAGAATACTCATATACTCACAATGATCCGATCCGATAATCAATATCCATTTATTCCATAAGACCCATATGATCGATCAATCCTCGAATAAAATATTTGAACAAATCCAATAAGGCTCAACTATAATTCCATGATCGAGTAACTCAAATCCAATCAATTTACATCCAAATAACAACAATATCCAATCAATATTCATTGATCCCACTAAACCAAATTATCGATTTAAGATTCTATTTAAGTTCTCAAGATCAATAAAATCATCAAAACCCGCAAAACAAACTATACTTCATTAAACATCAAATTTGGGATCATCTAAATCTCTAACATTCATCAAACTTGGTCATCAAGCTAAATATTTGAATTTCAATAAACTGCACAGAAATCTTTCAAAAACCATAACTTTCTATCCTGTAACTCCGAATTGGACGATTAATGATTCGTTGGAAAGCTCTTTTCAAAACCTATTTCTGTTTGTCAAATACATTTTTTCCAGAAACGACTCTATCATAGTCAAAAACACGATTTACGTCCAAGCATAAAATCAACCCGAAAATTGCCATTAAATCCCCAAAACTAATAAATCTAATTTGATCTTAAGAATTCCTTTGAGATCCATAAAAATCAAATCAAATAATCATTAAATTAAATCAATCAAACCCTAACCCTAATCCATCAAACTTCTTCCCAGAACAATTACTTGACGTAATCATATCCTAACAAAAATAAATTAAAACTAACAAAATCAATAGGGAATGATATCTCACCATTAGATCCGATTACACCACCCACCATCTCCATCTAGGGTTAGGTCATCACAACCCTTCATAACTTCTGAGATTTGGATGAAAAACCCTAACCCAAACATGTTATTTAAAGGGGTTTACCGAAATTACAAAACGACCCCTGAAGTGTTTCCAGTTTACAATGACATCCCTACCCGATTTACAAACAGATCCCTATCCGATTTACAGAAATGTCCCAGAAGGCTATAAAAATGTATTCTGGATTCGCAACTAGATCCCTAGGCCCAATAACTTGACACTAAGCCTAAAAATCAAATTTTCCGAACTCTGAATCTCACCAAATTTCAACCAAAGTATCTTAACACTATAAAAATCTACAGAAAAATATAAAATAATTATTTCAACATCAATTTATAATTATCATAATTATAAATCAAATTGGACCCATTTGGACCCACCGCCAAATCTGAAAAAATGAAATATAAAAAATTAAATTTTAAAATTTCTATTATATATTTAAAATAAATATATAAGGCCGAAAAATACCGAAACATTACAGATGGGTTCTGAAAGGACTAAGACCGAAGCTAAGCTACGCACCTCCTACTTGTTTCAGTCAGTCGGGGCTCATGGATAGCCGTTATTTACAAAGGGTAGCGCTAAGACCGAAGCTAAGCTGCCCAGTGGTCGAAGGTCAGAGAGAGGCAAAGAGCTTCACTCCAAAAGACTGACTATCGCCGGTCGATGAAAGAGGTGGTCGAGCTTCCTTCACCAGATCCCCGTATTCTATTACTGTTTCTCTTTAAATAGAATCAGATATTTAATCAGATTGGGTTGGAGTTTGTTAGCGTCGTTATGGGTTTGTTGCATATCCGCAGTTGTAACTGATGAGATTAGGAAATTTTATTCACACATTATAATGAAATACTGTGATCTCTATTATCTACAATGTGGTTAATGTTTTCCAAAACAGAAATTTTAACTGATAAATCGCAACAGACATTAAATTTTATCTCAGTTATTCATTTTAATTCAAGCATGAATTTTATTTAGCTTCAAGGTTCTCTGAAAGTTGGGTAATATTTTAAAAAAAGTAATATATAGTCTCAGATATGGAGAATCTCATCTCCATTCAAATGTTTTTATTCGGCTGATGTTTGCGATGATGGACAGAATTAGTTGCGGAGAATTAGATGATTTTTTATTTGAGTGTTATTTCCTTGTTTAGATGTATATTTTTGTTTAGGAAAAAATCCATATAACTCCATGTACACTGTCCATCCATATAACCCTTTGAAGTTTTTTGAAATTCATATAACCCTCTGAATTAAATTTTCGTTGATTGATGATGAATAGTATGTAAATATTATGCTTGGTTAACCTTGACTACATAGTAAACGGAAAACTCTTATAATATGTTAAAAATGTAAAAAAACGTCTGGAAATGATGATTTTACCCCTCTAGATAGGGTTTTATAATATATTCAGATGAATAAAATCATCATTTATAGAAGTTTTTTCATATATTTAACATATTGTAAGAGGTTTTTGGTATACTCTGTTTTCAGTTAGGATTAGTCAGACGGAATATTTGAGTGTCCAATTGTAATATATATAGTTATGAATAAATAAGTAAGAATAAACTATGAATTTTGATACATTTAATCTTTTTTTGCAGCCTAGAAGTGGTCATCAACCATCTATATGTTGTAATAGTGCAATATTAGTCTTTCTCAAGCACGATGGCGTGTGTATAAAAAAAATATTATAAAAAAACTGCTCATAATCAATACCTTCAATTTTTTTTTCAATTCATTTACATGTGATATAATATACCATGTTATATATCCACTAATAATATAATGAAAATTTTAATAATAATATAATAAAATTTTTAATAATAATTCATTTACATTCAAGAATCTCAGAAGATAAGAGCCTGGTTAACATGACAGCCAAATTTTTCTCTATTGGAGGACCACAGGCATGTCGCATTCCAAGAAAAATAGTACATGTATGACCAGAAAGTCTGCTCCCACTGCATCCAATCACACTCCATAAAATGATATCATTAAATCTCAAAAAAAAAAAAAAAAATATATATATAAATCATCACACTCCTTTTCTGCTCTTTCAGCCTTTACCCTGTATAACATTATCCATCCAAAGTCTGCATATTTCTTTTTAAAATCTAAATAGGGTTAAAAAGAAATCTACTACAAACAGTATTGCAATGAAACCCAAGAAGAAGAAAAAAAAAAATCCTATTTAAGGATCACAAGAGGAGAGCATAAAACCCATTCATGTCATGTCATGTCATCATCAGCATCAAAGTTTTTTTTTTTTTAGATGGGCATTCAACCTCAATTTATTAATTAGAAATGAAAGCCCAAAACAGAAAAACAAAGGCAACGTATGATACACATTCGCTCCACAAGTTTAATAAGAACTTAAAACATTTCCCCCCCTTCAAGCTTGTCATAAAAAAATATAGAATTCCTGTGGATAAACGAGAGATATCACATAATTGATATAAAAATATTTCCAATGAAAATTGCCCTAAAACAAGCATACAAACATCTTAAAATATTTTTGTGTGATCTATATAACACACTATAATTGACCTTCCAATTTTTTTCAATGATGACCTCATTACCTCGATTAATACAAAAAAAAAAAAAAAACTATGATATACCAAAAAATATATATAAAACTATGATACACAATACAACATATTAGACTTACAAGTTACTGGTTACAACCTAAAATCTCAACCCCCCATTGTAAATCACAAAAAAACCAAACAAAAAAACCATTCAAGGAAGAAAACAAGAAAAAAAAAATTCAAACACCCCCAACCCCACCAATCATATAAAACCTACCTTTGCCTTCCACCAATTCCACTAGAAGAAGACCCACCACCACCACCACCACCCATCAACCCCCCAACACCACCACCTCCCCCGCCGCCACTCACCGCCATCTGATGATGATACGACGGCCCCGATTGCCCCCCATACATCCCCTGCCCCATCATCATCATCATCCCTCCTCCACCACCACCACCACCATAAACACCTCCACCACCACCACCATTGTACCCACCCACATTGCCCCCCACCAATCCACCACCACCATTCCCACCACCCCCACCCTCCTTATCCCTCCCACCGCCACCTCCGCCACCGCCCGAACCCGACCCCGTCCCCTTCTCCCCCTCCATCTCCCTAAACTTCTGCAAGTACACCTTCAGAGGCTCCACATACTCTTCGAACCCAAGCGTCGTCATCGCCCACAAAAGATCGTCCCCGTTGATCGTCTTCCGCTTCTCGCGCTGGCACTTGTCGGACGCCTCGCCTGTGATGAAGCTGATGAACTCCGACACGCACTCCTGGACGGTCTCCTTCGCGTCCTTCGATATCTTCGCATTCGCCGGGAGGGCCTTCTTCATGATCCTGCTCACGTTGGCGATCGGGAGGAACCGGTCCTGCTCCCTCGGCGAGAATTCGCTCCCTCCGCCGCCATGGCCTCCGTGGCTGTTGTTGTGGCCGCCGGAGTCGTTGTCGGAGTCCGCCATTGTTGGAAAGTCGAGATTTTGATGAGACCCAGATGAGGATTTGAGGGTTTCGGATTGAAAAGATTGGATTTTTGAGAGACCCAGATGAGAATTTGAGCAAATTAGGGGAAAAGTCGACAAATTTAGGTGTACTAGTTGTGTGAAAACGAGAAAAACCAAGTTTCTGAAGGGACTCAGAACTGAATCTAATTCAATTCGATTCAATTGGACCAAGAGAGAGAGAAACGAATAAAATTAGGACAAATTCAAGCCCCCGGTGAGAAAATCTGGGGCTAAAACATGACACACGCCCTCCATTGATGGAACAATCAAGAATTAGGGTTTCCTCAACCCCTGCACCTCACCACGAATTGATGGGTTCGACGGATACCCTTTTCAGAGACGGATCGAAATTCGGACAAGAACAAAACAAAAAAATCCGTCGACGAATCGAATTAGAGAACAGAATCAGAACAGAAAACAAAATCTTTTCCTACAACGAGAGGAGGGAGCGATTGCCGGGGTCCGTTGGATCCCCGATATCTTATCGCATCCGCTTTGACACGTGGAGGATTGTGGGCCGTTCATTTACCGATAAGTTTGCGACACGTGGACGGCTTAGAGTCGTTGGATGGGGAGAGCTGGACCGTCCGTGTTAGGATTGCTTCATTTGGTCGGTGAGTCTCTTTAGCAACTCGCGAGCTCTCTTTCGGAGAAGGGGAATTATTAGCCGTTCGATGGATGGGGTTTTTGAGATGAACGGTGGTGATGGGATGATGCTTTTTTAACCTTTGTTTTTAAGGAAAAATCCAAATAACCCCCTATAAATTACTCGAAATCCATATAGTCCCCTGACTATTTTTGAAATCTATATAACTCATTGAAAACACCTATATAAATACAAATAATCTCATAAGTTAAACTTCCATTGATAGATGAAGAATATTATGCGGATATTCTGTTTTGTTAAGCCTGAGTAAACCCTACAATTTTGATTTACCCATCCAAATAAATTATAAGTTCATAATTTTTAAAAGATTTTTTTCATTTTTAATACATTATAAGGGTTTTGAAATAATCTGTTTTTAATTAGGGTTAATCAGACAGAATATTCGTAGAATAATCTTAATCTGTCAATGAAAATTTAACTCAAGTAGCTATTTAGATTTACATAAATATTTTGAGGGGTTATATGGATTTTAGGAAAATTCATGGGTTATATTAATTTTAGACAGTTTATATGAGGTTATTTTGATTTTTTTCTTTTTTTATTATTTTTTAAAATAAAAAAATTGGGATGAAAAGAAATTATACTATAAAAGGTGGGATGGGGTGTAGACGTTGACCGGCTACTACAAGTACAAAAATAATAGGTATTTATTATAAGGTATCATTATAGGTTTGAATTGGTGGATAGTGGTGGGAGGTGCCACTTTTTTATGTTAGGTTAGGTAATTGATAGTGGATTAATTGTTGTTTAATTTTTATTATTTTTATCACATGTTGGTATGTTTTGAAACTATTTTATCTAATATAATTCTCAATGAAGGTAAGTGGGAAATCATGGTTTTTTCTTTCTTGAGCTAGGGATGTAATGGGCATGTTAATTCCTTGTTGTTGTCTGACTCTACTATGATGGGTAAAATCATTATAAATTATACTATGGCTAGGTTTTAGATTTCAAATGTATTCCGCTCCTCTCCATCAGTCCATCCAAAAAGAAGTTGTGTTGGTACATCATAGAATTATTGTTTAATATCTTTTTAATACAATCGGAGTAGTTTTAGTCTACCAATTTCAATTTTTTTTTATGGATAGAAATTGATCATTTGCTTGAGTGAGATTTTAGACATATATTCATTTATAAAGTAATCAAAATACACATTGTCTGAATTGGTGATATGGAAACGATCCCCCCTCCACCACCAAGAGTTGCGCATCCTCACAAGATATGGAAACAATCTTTCCTCCAGCACTATTACTACCACCGCTTGGATTTGACTTCCATGATTTAAAGTTGATTAACCATTGTCATAATAAAATTAAATATTATATAATGCCAATTATACATCAGCCACTGATATATTTTATCATTTATTCTACTGCTGGATAACTTTTATTCATTATCATATCATTATTCTATCTACTACACACATCATTTCACACATTGGGCTTATTTAATTGTTATTTAATTGATTGTCTATGTAACACGAATCATGGTCGGAGTCAAATTCCACTTAACATGGATTTCTACTCATAATAACCCATGCATTTGTATTAATTAAATGTAAGTCTTTTAGGGATAATTTTATCTTTTGTAAGAGCTAACGTGCCTTTATGATTATTTATAGATATTGCAATGTGTACACAATTTAATGTAAAAGTTTTTCAAGTACAATTTTGTCTTCAAGCTTTCCTTGAGAGAAGGCTACTACCAGGTTCGGATCGCGGAAGGAGACGAGCCAAACTAGCGTGCAGAAGAAAGCGAGTTCTCTAATCAGAATCAAAGCCTCAGTCATTCTCTCCCGAGGCGACCCCTTGAGTTAGTTTATAGGGACTAATTTATCTTTATGAATGTTTATAGAGACTTCAAAGTCTACACAATTATATGTGATGGAATATTCTAGGAATATTCCGTTAAGTTTGAATGAAAATTTAACCCAGGGATGATAATTGTGTTTTTATGAGTTTTCAGCGACTCGTATGTCTGTCTCAATTTTAATAAGGACTTATATGGGTTTTCTTATGTTTGTAGGAATTTAGATATCTTTAACCCTAACGAAATACATACTTTCATAAAAATAAAATATATATACTTCACTGAATTATGTAAACAAACCTTTGTAAAAAGTAAAAAAAATTACATGTTTCATGTATATTTATTGGCAAAATAGGATTGCAAGCAAACTACAAATAAAGACTCCATGTAAAAACGTGTATGCATGTGACTTCACATACTAGTCTTCTTATCCGAGCGTTTTGTTACATGAGGCATTAAAAATAGTCATCCTGTGTAAAACCCTATTTTCTTCAATGAGATGTATATGTATTTCAATAAATAAAACATGTGGATTTTATTTTTCATACATATACAATTATTTAAATTCATTGAAAATGCATACTTTTATTCATAAGAGTACATTTTTCATTGTATGAAATACAATACATTTGCATTAGCATCCCTGAAACTCACTTTTGCTTTCTCTAGATGATTTAAGATGATTCCACACCTAAAACAAAAAAAGGTAGAACAATATAGTTCCCTACTGAGCAACATCACATCAAGTGGAAAAATATGCTTCAACTACTTGGGGGGGGGGGGCGCGCTCCCAATTGCCTATCTACTATCTATAGGTGACACTCATTGCATTTGCCACTACAAATGAGAACATGAAAGCATCAGCACATTTTCCAACACCACTTTGCAACTGCAACTGGTCAAGTGCTATCATTCTCAAAACATATTACAGCCAAATGGAAGTCACATGCATACATCCATTACAAATCATTACAAATCCATAACATCAAATGTACAAATAGTGATGCAGAACCACATCTTATTTCAGCCATAAATCATCTGCATGAACTATGGGTCAGTTTCAGTTTATTGAAAAGAAACAAAAGAAAACACACAGAACCAGTCACAATATCGTACATTGATTCAAGAAGAAAAACCTACAAATCTAGGTTAACTGTTACACAGATCAGGTAAATTCAAAGCTTGTTCACTATGGGAATCCTGTCAGGTTCCCAGCACTGGGAATCAAACTGTTACAATAACAAAAAGGCAAAGGCCACATAAACAAGAGCAGGAAAAAATTTACTATCTCTATCTTATTTTGGTCTCCACCTTTTCTTTGGCGGGTTCTAGCTTCTCATCCTCGGCATCTCCATCCTCTTCATCTTCATCGTTCTCTTCTGCTTCATCGGCTAGCTTGGTTAGCTCATCTTGGATCATAAGCTTTATTGCACCCTTTCTTGACGTGAGATCCTTCTTGAATTCCGCAGCTGCACCGAATTGACGGTTCAAGGGAAAGAAGTTTGACTTAATTACTTTAATTGTCAAAAGATGTTCAATAATGTAAACTTGATTGATTGTCGGATAAAATTCATGTAGATCACATGGAATCTTTATGTATGCTGATATCATATCATTTTTTTTACTGAAATAGTAAAGGATTATGCGCACCGAGTTTCTTGAGAATGTCAGTGAACGTAGCCTGCAAAAATGTATAGAACAGTAGATCAATGGTAAATCTTGAAGAGGTTTCTTGCAATTATATATCACACGACTGAAACCTATTTATGCAACAAAAATATAACCACCCAACCAATTTACATCACTGGTGACATATCTTCAAGCAATGTTGCGTATAACTATACCATAAACTTTCAACCAGGATTATGTAGAATACAATGGATGGGACGCTCACTCCTGTCGTTTTTTAGGAATAATGGATCACTAGCAAGTACTGATGACAATTTCCAGGGTACAACCTCAATAGAAAACTTGAAGAGTTATAGTGCTTAAAATGAAAGATGACTAGAAACCATAGTTCAAAGTGCGGCCGCAAGTGCTGATGTGCCCCCCTCGACGCACATCAACACCCAAGTGCTGTCAAAGGGCGGCCATGTGCGGTCATGTGCGGGGCATATGCGGCCATGTGCGGTCAGCCGTTCGAATCCAGTTCGAACGGGAATCAAACGACCCTTCAGGCGTTCGAACCCAGTTCGAACGGGATTCAAACGGTTCAAACCCAGTTCGAACGGGATTCAAACGGTCCTTTGACATTCGAATTCCGTTCGAACGAGGTTCAAAACGCCCATATACTAAATTTTTTTTAAAAAAAAAAAAATATACAATGTGCTGCCGCATGTACCGTACATGCGGCCGCATGTACTGTATGCGGACCCCACCGCACATGGGGTCCGCACATGCTTTTTAAACTATGCTAGAAACAAAGAAATCCAGTTAAACATAAAATCAGGAAGTTGCTCACTGTGTTGAAGTCAACTTTCTTCAGAATATCACAGATGGCGCTCCTCAGTTCCTTCTCACTTGGTCCTGCCTCTTTTGTTTTTCTACCTGAATGTTAACCAGAAAGTCTCAAAACATATTAATGTCGATATACGATAATACATTGCTCATCTAATTTTTTTTAAAAAAAAAACAAAAAAACAGAAGTATGAAGATGGGTGAAGGTAGATTATTGCTCTTATTGAAAGGACTCACATGTACTTAAAGTGGCATCAATAACATGAGATTTATTTTACCTAGCATATAAACCAAAAATCTGAACCACTCAAGTAACAAGAATATTCTTACAACCACTATAAGACCATAATCATGAATTCAATCATATTCGGTCAAATGGTCGGACAAGATCATTCATTGTCATGGAAAGCTGAACAAGTAATTTTTTAAAAGGAAAATGTTAGACTTAGTCATTTTTACCAACCAAAACTCAAACCACACATGTTTTCATTTTTTTTTTAAATTGAAAACATCATCTAACGAGTTTTATGCTTCGAAAAAAAGTGTATATCGCTCCATTTTAAGTTGAGAATGAACCCATTATTAGTGAGTGTAAGAAAATATTTAATGAGGTATATACATCGTCTAACGAGATATATGTTTTACTAGATTTCCAAACGAGATATATAGGACCATATTTTATTTTGGACAATAAAAAAACTGTGTAACAACACCCTTTTTAAAAATGAAAGGAATGTATTGCAGGTTTGCATATCATGCAAAATCCCCAGACTATTTTGTAAGGATATCATTTCTAATGTTTCAAATTTGATCGAAATGGATTCAGTAATGTCTCAATTTAGCTTTAGCTAATAATTTCAATTTTATGTTTATGTCCCACAAATAATTGATGAAGGTGCTGGATAAAAGGAAAATCCATGAAAATCAAGCCTACCAGATTATCATCTTGCAAAACCAGAAACCAAATATCAATGAATATAAAAGAAATGATGGGGATTAAAAAATTCTAGGTAAGTAAACAAAAGAGCAAATCAAGCATTACCAGATCTTCCCTTGGCGGCAGGTTTTGAAGATGATGATTTATTACTAGGTGAGTCATCAGTTTTTTTCTTCTTGGTTGCATCATTGGACTTCTCAACCTTGGAGCTTCTGGAAGGTGTTATTGTAGCACGTTTTTTAGGGCTCTTTGAAGTTGTTGCAGAAGATCTCTTTGGTGCTCTCTCTTTTTTTGTGTCTTTTTTTGCTACATCTCCTCTCTTCGAGGAAGGAGATGACTTCTTCATACCACGTTTCTTTTTCAAAGAGTACTCCTCATCTTCTTCAGATTCGTCTTCTTTCTCACCCGCAGAATGCTCTGAATCCTCATCATCATCCTTGTTAGGAACACCATTCTCTTTTTCAGAAACTTCTTCATCGTCATCATCTTCAGATTCAGATTCAGAATCGGAGGGCTTCCCTTTGGACTTTGGAGTGTCTTCAACCTTTGTCAGAGTCTGCCAAATCTTCAAGTTAAACATAAAAAAGCAGGCAGATAGGAAATATACATGACAAAGAGCTAAATCTATATCTTCACTCCAAATAGAAAACTACCTTCCTGGAACGTTTAGCTGGTGAACCGCTGGACCTTGATGCACTACCCCCAGACACACTCTTGCGCTTTCTAGATTTCATAGACTACCCATAAACAATATAAATGAGAAACAAACAAAGAAACCACATTTAAATGACAATTTGGATTTCGACATTTTTTAGAGTGACAGAAACCAGATAAAATTGACTTGTATGATCTTTTCAAAAAATGAACAATAAGACAAACCTGTTCTTTTTCTGCAATTACTACATCAGTCGTGGCATGAGGAGCATCCAAAAAATCCAATAGCTTCACCACAAGATCCTCCTGAAAACATTTTTGAATTCAACAAAATTATTACAATCAGCCTCCACTAGCACGCAGATCCCATAATTCTATCTCAATTGTAGTAATGCACACATGCTGTTCAAAAAACAAACCTTCCTTGCATTCGTCTTTGAAACAGGTATGTCCAATACATCACAGAACTCCAACAACTTATCTTTGAATAGCTTGTCAAGCTTCTCCTTTACTTTAGATCTTTGCTTTTCCTGCAAGCAAAAAAACATGTCCACGAATATAGTCTTAAAAGAAAAACTATTCTTACTCCAGTAAATTGAGGGAGAAGCGTGTACAGGGGTGAAAAATACAGGTGATGGTCTAATTTACAGGGAATGAACTACATACCTCATTTTCATGCCACACAAACCCAGAAAACTGAGATATATTTTGCTTTCTGTGTAATGCCTGCACAAAAGATATAGATGTCTTTGTTAACAAACAATAATTTAAGATCATAGAAGCATCGTACTGTGAAAAAGATCAGCTGTCCATATGAGAACATCTTTGTTTCATTGATGTCAGCAGAATGTGTACTGAATGGAGCATGGAAAGGATTGAGTACATACTATAAGTCTATATCTATATGTTAGTGCTGTTTTACCTAATATAAAGGTCCCGTTGTCTGGCCTGGGATGCTTTTTTTGGGTATCCTTAAATGATTGATCCAAGCATTCCCATGAAATCTCACAAATCAAGTCAGAACAAAGGCCATTAAGACCAACAACATAATAAGCGCCAAGTGGTAGATACTGGCGAACTTGATGAACAACAGAAAAATCCTAAGTGGAACAATAGGGAACTACTTATTAGAAACATATTCCTATCACCAAAGACAACAACAGGAAGCATAGGAACTCCAATTGAATAGCCATGTCCATGTCCGACAAATATCCAAGACTGGGCGTTACGTTGCATGCATAGAACAAGAGACAAAAAACCAAAAATCGAAGCGATTTTTTAAGATTACAAACACGTGTTAGTCGTGGAGCAAACAGGACATACACGACACCACTCAGTTTTTTTTTTTTTTTTTTTGAGTTTCCAGTACATTGTAAGGCTTTGTGTTTGTAATGCACATGGTATATGGAATTAAATAATGCTTAAATTTTAATGGAGTTCATGGTTGACACACTACTACTATTTTTTATTAAAACAATTTTTTTGAACAAAATTATAACATTTTATTCATGGATGCATTTTTCTCGTTTCTTTCATATGATATTTATTTATATATGTTATGTCTTTGCCATATCTGTGTTCTTGCTGTTAGTCCCCCCCCCCCCCCCCCAAGTTTTTCTCTCCCCCTATGCACTTTTTAAATTTGACACTGAACTAGACTTTGAACAGTTCAAATCTTTTCTTTTCCTCGGTTCATAGTCATGGTTCTACAAGGCATCCAGTGTTCTTATTGGATACAAACATTCAATGTTGACCATTGACACCACAGACAAACCCTAGAATTTATCCAGTCATCGTCTATCAAATATATGTTTCAGCTTACTAGAGAAGCTGAACCAAAAGAAAATCAGGATTGTGAACCGATATTATCTCATAATCCCTTCTGTGTTCTAAAAATAGCTGGCATATTATCCACAATCAACTAAACCTTCCAATTATAAATGACTTCATGTTTTGTCATCATCCAGAAGATATATAACAACTGCAAACTTCCTGTCAGATTATCTAACATTTTGTAGCTTAATAAAACAAGGGATACTGGGAAAAACAATATATTACAGGAAAAAAACAAGTATTTAGATGAGGGGATACAAATGCATAGGAAATGTAAGTAAACAAAGTAACAAACAAAAATGGGTAAAACTCCAATGTGACATTTCAAAGGTGTAAGAATCACTAGTACCAAGTAAGTACTTCACTTAGGAACCCAATCAATAGATCAAAATTAATACAGTCTAAAAATTACACATCTTCCTTCTATTCCCAAAAGGGGGAAAGAGAACATATAAGCACACGATAGATATTCCATTACCTTTCCCTTCCTTCCGAAAAGGATCATGTGGAGCATCTCCGCAATATCATCACTCTTTCTCTTTGACAACTTATAGGCCACTGGAAAAAAAAATAACAATGATATCTTTGTGATGCAAATTTAAATCCCAAGGAACTCAAACCAATCAATTCCAAATCGGCATAATGCAAAACACAATAAAAATTAGGAACTTGTCTAGTAAGAATCACAGATAACATGTAATATAGTCTTCGGGTTTATAAATCCTGAACCACAATCTGATCAGCATTTAAAACAGATGAAGAAAAATAAAAAATCATACCGAAGCTGCCCAACTCAGAAAATAATAGTATGGCATACATATCAATTAAAACCATTAAATAAAGGGTAAAGATGCATACTCAAGCTACCCAATTCATCAAACTCCACAACCATCTGATGGGGCAATTTTAATTTTCCAAATGTTAATTGACGGTGCTGATGGGGTTAAGGGGTGTTTGAATTTTTTTTTATTGTTTTTTTGTGGAGGTGAGATGCTTATGGGGCAGTGGATTTTTTGTGCCCTAAATATGGAAGGGGATAAAGGGTTTTATGAAAATGGGGCAATTTTAATTAGCCAAATGTTAATCGAGGGTGCTGATGGAGTTGGGGGTGTTTGAATTTTTTTCTTCTAGTTTTCTTGTGGTGGTGATGCTGATGGGGCAAAGGATTTTTTGTGCCCTAAAAATGGAAAGGGATAAAAGGTATAAATAGTTGTTTTATAAAAGGATCATGCGTGCACCGTGCTGGAGCATTTGGTTGGCAATAAATTGTGTTACGGGGGGGGGGGGGGGGGGGGGGGGTTAGGCAGAGATGGGAGATTCAATATTCAATAGTGTTTCTTAGTTACTTTTTAGTGATGCATGGAGTCCCTGAGTTAGTTGTGTAAGAATAGGCTGATATAAAGGTGGAGAGACATCTTGCCTTCCTCTTTCAGTTAAATGCTCTTCCATACTAAAAAAGAAAAGATAAGATCATCTCCCATGGGTAAACATGAGCACATATTTCTAATTAAGGGTCTTTAAAGGACCTGTGGGGCTCAAGATGGCTTATCTCGGCATCAAATTCTATCTGTAAGAAATAAGGGAAATAACTAATAATCTAGTAGAAAGCATATCAATATTTGTTAAAATGATAAAATGTATTGAGAATCCATAAGTTGGCATTTATCATAAGGGAGCTATTACTTCCACCCTTTAAGCGGGAACCCCACCCTGTTATAAAAATTCATTTTTTGGGGGAGGGCAGAACAAAGGACAAAGGAGGTGGAGAGAGGGGGGAGGCGCGGAGGAAGCGCTGCCGACAGAGGGGTGCAGTGGGAGGGGGGGAGAAGTAAAGAGAGAGGCTATAGAGGGGGAGGGTGGCAATCTTTTTTTCATTCTTCGTTCTCTTTAATTCTCTCTCTTCCTATCATTTCTTCCAGTCAGTTATTCCACCCCGAAAAAGTTCATGTGGGGCAACCGAAGAATGGGGTGGGGCTAGACGCCCCCTTATCATAAAGATGAACATGATATAGCCTAAGTCTCCATGATATGTATGCTCACGAACAAGATCAATGACTTACCTCTGAAAGAATCAATTACAAATAGAGATTGGCGATAAAAGTGTATATATTGGGAATCATAATAATTTCCTTAATTAGTAGATCTTCTATATATAATCAACTTAATGTTATGAATAAAATTCAATTCGGCTTCCTTCATAACTTTATGTTGTTTCCCTTAACTAATACATGTACATGCTCATCTCTTCTGCTTGTGCCCTCTTTCTAACCGGCTGTAAAGAAAGCTCAAAATGTTCACAGGACTGGGATCTGGTTTTACAAACTTGAAAGACCTCTGGCATGCTAGGAGAAGGTTAAAACAGAATGGGAGTAGATCGGTTCAGGCCAAGGTCACTCAGCTACTTATCCCTGCCGGCTGCTGGCCTATTTGGTTGTGTACAAACATAGTGAGGTTCAAAAAACGTAGTCATGTTCAAAGGAATGACCCCGTATTTCGAAAACATTTGAAAGAGTTAAAGTTTATAAAGGACTGGACCAGGCACTGCACAGGGGTCTATGTTGTTGACCTTGACGGGGACGATATTGCGGTAACGGAGCAATCAGCATAAGGTTACAAGAGGAATCTGCAGTAGATTTCTCATCTACTGTTTTTTAGCCTTTTAATTTTCATTTTTGTTGTTTTTCTTTGGCATTTCATTTGTTTCGCAGTGTACCACAAATCTTTATAGTATTTGTTGGTAATATCCGTACCAGTTTCTCCAAAAAAAAAACACATTAATACAAGTAAATGCGACATGTGGAATAAACTAAATCGAAGAAAAGGAGACAAAGAAGTGGCTTCCCCCTAAATCATTTTACCGTCACTATTTCTCAAGCCACAAATCATTACACCAGTGCAACCCCCTAACGCCATTTGACCAGAACTATAACTATACAAAACATTCTTTTAATGCTCTGTACTCTTTTAAAAATCTTCAATTACTGGTGGCCAACAATTTCACCATATGCAATCCTTACCTAATAATATCTAGAACAATGGAACGACTCTTGAAATGCACATAAATAAAAAATCATAGAGATGCAATGTCAGATTACAAAAATCATGATGGTTTCATTAAGGAAAAAAGGGAATTATAGTAAATATGCTGCTTCTTTTGGGTATCTAAAATAAGTAAAGTGACAAAAAAAAATTCTACGAAAAAACTTGCACATGCGATTATGACAGCATCTCCACACTCAGGAAACAACTAAATATCAAAATTTCCTTTCTGAAATGGATTAAAATATTTTATTACCTAATTGATCACCACAGATCCAGATCAAATCAACACAGGTATACAATGATAAGTCTATAAATACAAGGTTCATCTAGGGATGCCAAAAATCAAATATCTATAAAAACAAGGCGCCCGTGGATGGAGGATATATACAATAAAAGAAACTAGTGTTTCTAATCATGCAATCAAATGCATTAGGCACTGTTTGTTTCATGTTATTGTTTTGAATGGTTATATGAGGAATCCACCCATGGATTCCTTCCCAGATTCATTTGCCGGTGTTCAGTTAAATGATAAGAAAATTTGATTACCAAAAATACTCTTACTATAAGTCTTGTACATCCATTTAAAAATCTAACACTACACCTATATCACTACCATCAAAAGTGAGTAATGCTGACAAACATAATATGTAATGATAAAATAAATTAGATGATACAAAACAATCAAATATATAAATTAAATACAAATGAGAATTATCTCCCTACTCGTAATTTTGAAAATTTGAATCAATATAAATATTATAGCCATTAAAATAAATTCCACCAAGATTCTCAGAATCACACCAAATGATTACACCTTATTTTCCCACTTGTCTAGATTTTGAATCTAGTGGGACCCATAATTCCTGCCTAGAATACCATCACCAAACATATGGATATTCACAATTTCACGGTAATCCAGAAAGAAACCAAAATCTAGCATAGAATACCACCAACAAAACAGGGCAGTAATGATTTAATATCCAGAACATTTCTTATCGATTGGAAAAAAATCCCAAAATAACTATGCCAGAATTTTCAAAATGTCAACTAATATCCAAAAATTAAATTCACAAGAAAAAAATAATTAAGATGCCCCAAGCATGGAAAAAAATAGTGATAAGTCTAATTAGAAAATGTAACAAGCTATTTTTTTTAATGCAAAGTGGTAGGCATACACATTCATATTAGATAGAAAGAACGATGTCTTATTTAGATCAAATTTAAAACACTTTCAAGAATGGTAATATTATTCACTAGTAAACAAAAATCTTAATGTTTCAAACATGAATGGATTATCGTCAATACAACAAGCCTATCAAAAATAACAATATCCAAATGATTATTCAAGTACAGACAAAGATAGAAAAAAATGATCTATTACCATATAGAAAAATATGATCTATTACCATTAGGTATATCTTTCAGTGGAGTTCCATGTCCCTGCCAGAGAAAGGAATCAATTAAAGCAAAAAAAGACATTTAATAAGATAGTTAAAACAAAATGAAGATTGCATATCATCTCCACCTTTTCAATTAAAAACTCCTTGACTGGTGTCACCTCGACTGAAGCCACCAACCGCTGAACAGATTTCCTTTCACGAACAGGACGATCAAGAGGCAAAGGAGTACTCATCTCCTTAGCCTTCTTGTGATCCTCTTCCTTTCTGCCATCCTTCTTCCCTTTCTTCTTCTCCTTTTTTTCTTCCTCTTTGTCCTCTTCCTCTTCTTCCTCTTCTTCCTCCTCCTTCAACCCCCCTCCTCTTTCTCCTCCTTCACCTCCTCCTTATCCTCCTCTTTCTTCTCCTTCACCCCCTCGTCCTCCTCTTTCTCCTTCTCTTCCTTCTTCCCCACCTTCTTTCCCATCTTATTCCCAGCAGGTTTCTGACTCCTGGGCCGTTTCTTTGAAACCTTCTCCTCCTTACGCTCTTCAGCCTTCTCTTCAACTGCCTCTTCCACTTTTTCACTCTCCTCCGACTTTTTCTCTTCCTCTTTCTCTACCCCTCCATCTGCCTCTTTGGAGCTATCTTTATCTTCTTTCTCAGCATCACCCACATCTTTCATTTCCACATCATCAATTTTCTTATCTTCCTCAATTGCATCTCCCTCCTCTTCAATAACAACTTCATCTTGGTGTTGTTCCACCTCCTTTTTTTGTTCATCAACAACTTCAATCGCTTCTCCCTCCTTTTCTTCAATAATAACTTCATCTTGGTGTTGTTCCACCTCCTCTTTTTGTTCATCTACAACTTCGTTCTTTTGCTCTTCTTTTGTCACTTCAGTCTCAGTTTGGCCTTTCTCCTCCTTTTCAGATACAGGTTCCTTCGTCTCCTCTGAAGCCTCTGTCCCGTTGGCTGCTGTCTCTGTGCCATCCGAAGTTGGCTTCGCCTCCTCCTTCTCTGACACCTTCTCCTTCCCTGGCTCCCGCACTTTCTCTGACTTCGTTTCCTTCTCCGGCTCAACCATTTCAAATTTACCTAATCAAAACCAAATTTTGGGTCTATGAAATCCTAATCTTCAGCTTCCAAATATACAAAACCCCCCACGCCTGAAATAACATACCCTAGAAACTCTAAGCCATAAAATCATTAGTTTTTTTAATATAGAAAGTATCCATTTTTTAAAAAAGGGATATTATGAATTAAATTGAAGTCCCATAACGAACAAACAAGGTATACTTAAAAAAATAAACTTGAGCTTGATCAGAGAAGATATCGACAGAGCTTGGAATCAGGAAATCAAAAATTTGCAAAGCTTTCATCTTTATGTGCAAAAAAACTATTTATTACATGATAATAAACACAAATTCAAGTAATACAAGTTTCATAGACACGAATGGGCATACTTAAGACTAAACACTACTGATATTCCCAAACTTATCAAGTACAAATTCAGATAAATACACCAACGACCTTCAAAACACACATTTTAAACATACTAATGAACCCAAAAATGTAAGAAAAGGAGAACTTTTGCAAACAAAACTTCACAAAAGCAACTCTATTTATGCAGGTGAACTAAAGTGAACCAGTCAAAAACTTCAAAAAAATCACCAGGAACCCAAAAAATACATTTTTTCACATAAAACAAGAACTCTAAACCCCCATACAGATTAATCGACTCAAAACAACAAAACTTCCACTTCAAACCAACAAAATCCCCTAAAAAACCAATCTTTTTCAAAAATCTCAAAACCCTAACGCGCACAAACGCCTTTTCCACCCTTAAATCTCCCAAAACAACACCCGAAAACAAACAAAACCTACAAGGCACAAAAAACCCCCCAATTCGTCAACGATAACAGACGCAGACACCCAAACCAAACTGAATTACCTGATTTTGTCAACACAAATCGAAGGAGAACCTCTTCTTCTCTCCGATCGGGGGAGCTAAATTAGGGGTTTTTTCTCCTTTTTTTCTCACTCTTGTGGTCCGGAGTGTGTGTGTGTGTTTTTTCTTGGATTTCGAAAGGAGCGACTTTTTTTTTCTTGGGCGATCAACTGATACATGAGCTCACACCACCCTCGCATAGCGAGTTGGTCGAGATGCACCCTCCCGTCCGAGAGGTCACGGGTTCAAAACCCGGTTATACCCCCATCGTAGGTGTCTGCGATTGCGCTGCGATTGCGATTACAGGAAGCTGCGTTTGCAATCGCGCAACCAAACAGTTTTGTAATCGCAGTTTTAAACCCAGCGATTGCAGGCAAATAGTTTCCAAAAGCTGCGATTTCGAAAAGATGAGAAAGTGAGCTTCCTGCAGAATCAGTTTTGCAATCGCGCAACCAAACGCACCCTTAATCCCTTGAGGGTAGTATGTGAACAATCCATATTTATAACCGAAAAAATTATCCATATCTGAATATATTATTATTATTTAATTATATATATATATTTTAGAATTAATATGAGTTTTTATTTTTATTTTTATTCTAATATTTTATGTATATATTTATAATTTTATGTTTTATATTATGAAACTTTTAGATTTTTTTTACATATTTTAAATATTATATATATGATTTTTATTTTTGGATATTAGATCTTTGAATATTTTAATCATTCCATATTCATTTTAAATTTTCAGATATTTCGGATAATTATTCAAATCTGGAATTTTTGAATTGGAATACGGATACTTATTTTCAATATCCGACTTTTTTTTATATTCAATTCGGATACAGATATAGATATGGGCATATCCGATCCGTATCCGTCCAATTGACAGACTTAGTATCCGCCCCTTGTGTTCTTTCTACCTAAAATAAAGAAGAAAAAAAAGATACATGATCTCTAATATACTCAATCCATTTTAGAGTTTATTTTACAGTTTCATACACTATGATACTGTAGTATATATGATGCTAGAAATAGGCCTGATAATTATTGTAGAGTATTAGAATTGATTTTTAACGTTTTATCTATGCCAATGAATAAAAACATTTTTCTATGTCACTTTAAAAAATGTATCTCACTAACACTCTCACACATATCCAAAAAAATGCAACATCTATCATATCACACACACATCATTCACACTTATTTACAAACACATAATTTTTCACTTTATAAAAGTCATAGACACTTATTCATTTCTTATTCACTATTTATCTTTACATTATCTAAGATTGACCAAATAATAAAAATGTTACTTTTATGTTTTTCAATGAGAACAATAGAAAACACAACATGACAAAAAATTACTTATTCGGCATGAATTATTTTATCTATTATTAGGGGCAAATAACTTTATATCACACTTAAATAAGAGGTTCATGTTTGTTGCAACTTAAATTTAAATATTATAGATTATAAATTATAACTTTTCTGATAAGTAATTGACATGTTTGTTGTAACTGTTGAAAAATAAAGAATAAGCAGTTGTGGATGTTTATTTGAATAAGCTGTAAAACAACTTTTTCATGTGTAATTGTAAAAAATACTCCTTCCAAATGTAAATTTGATGACAGAATGTGGTTTTTTACTTATAAAAATAATTATGAATATTTAAAAGACAAATTAATATTAAAAAAATTAATATAACATAAATAAAAGTTCAAATTCACCACAATTAAATAATATGTTAGAAAAATAATTAAATAATGCATGAATTTCACATTAATTAAAAAATAAAAATTGAGAGAAAAATATAGAATTTGATATCTATTAATAAAAAAACTCAAGTGAATATTCTAGCCACATTTCAAAATTTACCAAAAAAAATACAATAATACATGTCACATTCCAAATTTTACCAATACAATCCACACACTAATATTACTTTGGACATCAAATGTCTCTCTTTCTTTATTGGGCGCGGCTAGAGCCATCCCACATAAAAAGTTAATTTATTTCATATCTAATCCACCCCACGAGTTCGACATAAACGATGTCTTCTGTGTTTAAGATTGTTTGACATAGACAATGTCTTCTGTGTTTAAGATTGTTCGACATAGATCATGTCGATCAGGAACCATAAACCTTATTTTCAATTCGACATAGACGATGTTTTCTATATTTAAGGTGATTCGACATGGATTATATCGATCGTGAATGATAATGTACGCATGTATATGATAACATATATTCATTTAGGTGTACGGCGATTGTTTTTTGCGGTGTCGTCAACCGACAAAAACATTGGAGGGCTGAAATGTGTTGAACTAATCATCGACCTTCATGAACAAAATCAAGCAAAGTGATATGTAGGCATTTGTTATAATATATCAATCACAAACAATGCGTATCCCACTTTTATTTTCTATATTAATGAGATAAACATGTTGGTGATTGTATTACAAACATTATAATTCAATAAGATTTGATTACATCAAATATTTAACATTTTATTATCAAAGTAAATATAAGTTGTCAATATAAGAGTTAACCTAGTATCAATTTGTCAACAGTAATTACGTTGATCACATATCAGAAAATTTTTTGTCTCTCTTCGACATGATCCATGTCGAACCAACTTAAACACAGAAGACATTGTCTATGTCGAACAATTTTAAACACAGAAGACATCGTCTATGTCGAACAATATTAAATACAAAAGACGTCATCTATGTCGAACGTGGGGTGAGTTAGATATGAAATAAATTAATTTTTTATGGGGTGGGTAGGATAACTTGTGGGGTGGCTATAGCCCCACCCTTATTTATTTCTCCCCTTCCCACTCTCTCTCTCTCTCTCATAGCTTAGATTTTTTTCATGATAGCTTAACTGGTCTTGCATTGTTTTGTCATAATCGGTGATGGTTTTGGAAGATGAGGGGAGATAAAAGACTTGTTTTTAATGAATAAAGTGATGGGTAGGATTGTCCAACAGAATTTTTTTTAAAATAATCTATAAGTTATAATTTGAAAAGAACCCCTAACCAACTTAGAGATTATGATTTTTTAAAGTTATTTATAGTAGTGTCAATAAATTTAAATAAACATACAATAGCTGTTTATTTTAAACTAAAAATTATAATATGTAACGTATAAGTTTTAACAAACATGTATGTTAGGGAGGCTACTTGGGTAATGGAGTAGAGGGAGAATATGAGGGAATGGGGGGAGAATAAGATTAAAAGCTATTTATTTGGAATGAATAAATGAGTGTAGTTATATTAGAATATGTGGGAATAATATTTGTATTCCAGATCCCCTGGAAATATGTTATTCCATTTAATTTATTCCACTATTATAAGGGGACCCACATGTCAAATCAAATATCATCACATCTTATAAATTAAGGGGCCCTTCCTTAGATCATATTTGTTTTTACCTTTTATAATTCATTATACATATCTTACTCACATTTTATCCACATTTATCCTAACCAAATAATCAAAAATTGATTATTATGCTTCTAAACGAGAATAACTAAATACACAAAGCAAATTGAAAATAATTTATTTCACTGATATAGTTATCAATTTCTAAAATAGTTATAAACCCCATAATAAATTATGTCTTTATCCAAATGGAAATTTGATTTAATGAAGATATTGACCATGTAATTTTTTTTTATACACATCAGCTTAAATTACATGAACTGTAATTATATGAAGACTTTTTTTTTCTGGACCCGACCACTAATTTCTCTCTTTCTATCTCCTCTACCGCACTATTGTCGTCTCCGAGCCACCTTTGCCCACCATCGCCACCCCCCTTCTCTCGCTCTCTTTTTCTCTCTCCCCCTCTTCCAAAAAAAAACATACATGTTACTAAAATTTTAAAAGTAAATAATAAGTAAATAATTAAGAAGTTCAAAAAATATTAAAACTAAATCACATTCTTCGTAAATAAAATAAGAAATGAATTAAAGTTAATCAAATATGCATAAAAAAATATACAAAGAAGAGAAAAAATAGAAAAGTTTCTAACAAGAAAACAAAAATTAAAAAATAAAACAAAAAATAAAAATCCCAACATAAAAAGGAACTAGAACAATTATTTTGGGGATTTAAGGGCCTTACATACCTTGAGATATACCTAGGGCAAGGGCCAATACCCAGTGAAACCAGTATAATTTCTTTTGAGCCATTTTGATATCAATATCAACACTCTTGAGTAAATGTAAATGCAAATTTAATTTAATTTTGTTTTGTTTCTAATACATTCTACCCATTTTGGATTCATATTTACAGTCATCATATTACTAATACTACATTTAAAATTGTCTAATAATATTGACATGAATAACACAATATAGGGTAATATATTGACATGAATAACACAAAATAAAATAATAAAAAATGTAAAAATTTAATGATTATAAAATAAAATAAAGGATGCACGTTTCTATGTACTTTTACATTGTATTATTCATAACAATAATACTGGCATGAATAACACAATATAGGGTAATATATTTATATGCCATGTAACTTTTTTTATATTATAATACAAATAATGTAACAATTTTTATAGAATTCAATTGAGATGGACTTACTTAAAATTCTTAATTATTGAATTATTGAAATTTCAATATATTGAAATGATTACCTATTTGAAAAAGGATTGAGAATTAGCTTTTCTCTAAAAATTGGAGTTGAAATTGAGGTTATAGAAAGATATCTGTTCACGGATTTTGAAAAAAGTTAACTTTTGAGTGTTTTTTTAACAAAAATGTGTTTGTAGCTTTTTATTATACTACAAAAGTTTTTATGTTTGAAAATGAATTTGGAAAACTCAGTTTCTTCCAAATCTAAAAGCTTTGCAAACCTGTTTTCAAATGAATAAATATAATTTTAAAATATATTATGATTTATCTAAATCTGATTTGAAATTTTAAATTTTGAATAATATGATATTAATTGATAAATTTATCAGATGGTACAAAACAGAAATGAAAAAGTTGAATCACTTTCCTTTAATAAGAGGGCTATTTAAATTTACATTGATGTTTCACGGGATTATGGATTTTAGGGAAAATCAGGAGTTTTATGAATTTCAAAAAGTTTATAGGGGTTTTTTTGAATTATTCACTTTCCAAAAATGACCAAACTTAAGCGAAAGTTAAGTTTTGATTACTTCAATGTGTACCTGGATAAGAATTTATGTTATGAATTTTTTTAGATGATATTGTTCAACTAATTCGAGATAGGAGTTGCAATTAATGATACTGAAAATCCAACTAACCCCCTCTAAACTCTCTGAAATCCATAAAACCCTCTGAAAACACCTATATAAATATTAATAACTCCGTGAGTTAAATTTCTATTGAGAGAATAAGAGAAAAAGATTATTATGTGAATATTTTATTTTATTAACCATGACTAAAGACGAAGTATACCAAAATACCCCTATAATTTATTAAAAAAGTAGAGAACATTCTGTACATGATGATTTTACTCCTCTAGATAGATTATAAAACTCTACCAGAGGGATAAAATCGTCATTCACAGATGATTTTTCGCATTTTTAAAATATTATAAAAAAATTTTAATACACTGTTTTCAACCAGGGTTAACCAAACAGAATATTCGTAGGATAATCCTAATCTGTCAATAAAAATTTAACTTAGGGGATTATTTTGATTTACATAGATGTTTTAAGGGGTTATATGGATTTTAGGAAAAGTCGGGAGATTATATGGATTTCAAGCAATTTACAGGGGTTTATTTGGATTTTTCCCTTAATAATAATATAAGTGAAGATTGTGTTTTCCTGAAAATGTGACCATTCATTTTTTATTTTTTTGCGTAATGTGACCATTTCATTTGTTGGTGTTATCAAAATTGCAACTCTAATGAGTAAATATACAAGCAACAAAGTTTCTGATAGGATAACTCAATAAAAAAGAATTCAATTTTCTCATCTTGAAAAATGAAAATACTAATCTAACAATCCCCAGCACAAAGAGAAAGATTCATTCTTCTTCCCCAAATATTTTTGGGATTTTGAATTTGTTTAGAGATTTGTTAGCTAAAATTACTGCTATCAAAACTCATTTTAAAATCATAAGCCACATTTTTTATTAAAAACTATTAGCCCATCCCAAAATAATTTTCTGGATCTGCCCTTACATGTCTTACATTTTATCCACATTTATCCTAACCAAACAACCAAAAATTCATTATTTTGTTTCTAAACGAGAATAATTAAAAACACAACCAAACTGAAAATCATTTAGTTCACTGATAAAGTTATCAATTTCTATAATATAATAGTTATAAACCCCATAATAGATTATGTTTTTATCCGAACAGCAATTTGATTTAATGAAGATATTGACCATGTAAATTTTTTTTATACACATCAGCCTTAAACTACATGAACCGTGAATTTTTTTTTCTTCTGGACCTGACCACTAATTTCTCTCTTTCTCTCTCCTCCTACTGCACTTAGGCCTGTCAACGGGTCGGGGTGGACCCGGACCCGACCCGTGACAGGACCTGGCGGGTCCTGAACATGTGGACCCAGACCCGGACTCGTCGGGTCTCGGGTCGGGTCGGGTCCGGACCCGACTCTAGGAAAGTTAATAAAAACAAAAAACTTTAAACTCATGAATTTGTTTGTGTTATCATTCTATTCGGAAAAATTTGTAATAAAACATTAATTATTATTGAACTTTCTAAACTGATATCCTAATACTGTGTTTGAACATATTTTTGTACAATTCAAAAGAATTGAATGAATTACTAAACAACATTCAAAGTAAACATAAGTCTAAACAATATAACAATGAATTAAAAGGGAGAGCTCATAGTTATTTGTGTCACAAAGTAAATAATAAATACTTATACTTGTAATTTGATAAATAAGAAATAAAATTATGGGTCAAATACTAATATTCTTATAATATATGAGTGTATATTAATAAAACAGTCGGGTCTCGAGATCCAACGGGTCGGGACGGGGTGGACCCGGACCTGACCCGTTTGTATGTTCGGGTCCACCGGATCGGGTCCAAATCGGGTCAGGTATATTACACGCGTAATCGGGTCCGGGTCGGGTCGGGTCCGAGTCTGGACCCGACCTGTTGACAGGCCTAACTACACTATTGTCGTCTCCCTGCCACCTTTGCCCAGCATCGCTATCCCCCTTCTCTCTCTCTCTTTCTTTCTCTAATTCTCTCCCCCTCCAAAAAAAAAAAAAAACATACATGTTACTAAAAATTTAAAAATAAATAATAAGTAAATAATTAAGAAGTTTGAAAAATATTATAACTAAATCACATTCTTCGTAAATCAAATAAGAAATGAATTAAAGTTAATCAGATGTGCATAAAAAATATATAAAGAAGAGAAAAAATAGAAATGTTTCTAAAAAGAAAAAAAAATAAAAAAATAAAACAAAAAATAAAAATCCCAATAAAAAGGAACTAGAGCAATTATTTTTGGGATTCAAGGACCTTACCACCTTGAGATATATACCTAGGGCTAGGGCCACTACCCAGTGAAACCAGTATAATTTCTTTTGAGTCATTTTGATATCAATATCAACACTTCTTGAGTAAATGTAAATGCAAATTAAATTTAATTTTGTTTTGTTTCTAATACATTCTATCTGTTTTGGATTCATATTTACAGTCATCATATTACTAATACTACATTTAAAATCGTCTAATAATATTGACATGAATAACACAATATAGGGTAATATATTAACATGAATAACACAAAATAAAATAATAAAAAACGTAAAAATTTAATGATTATAAAATATACAAAAAGGATGCACGTTTCTATTGAACTTTTTTACACCGTATTATTCGTAACAATAATACTGACATGAATAACACAATATAGGGTAATACATTTATATGCCATGTAACTTTTTTATATTATAATACAAATAATGTAACAACTTTTATAGAATTCAATTGAGATGGACTTACTTAAAATTCTTTATTTTTTAATTATTGAAATTTCAATATTTCACATATATTGAAATGATTACCTGTTTGAAAAAAGGTTTGAGAATTAGTTTTTCTCCAAAAATTGGAGTTGAAATTGAGGTTATAGAAAGATATCTGTCCACTGATTTTGAAAAAAGTAAACTTTTTGGGTATATTTTTTTTACAAAAATGTATTTGTAGCTTTTTATTAAGCTACAAAAGTTTTTACGTTTGAAAACGAATTTGGAAAACTCAGTTTCTTCCAAACCTAAAAGCTTTGCAAACCTGTTTTCAAATGAATAAATCTAATTTTAAAATATATTATGATTTATCTAAATCTAATTTGAAAATTTAAATTTTGAATAATATGATATTAATTGATAAATTTATGAGATGATACAAAACGGAAATGAAGGGCTATTTAAAGTTACATTGACGCATGTTTCAAGAGATTATATGGATTTTAGGGAACATCAGGGGTTATATGAATTTCAAAAAGTTTATAGAGGGTTTTTTTTGAATTATTCACTTTCCAAAAATGACCGAACTTAAAACAAAAGTTAAGTCTTGATGATATCAATGGGTACCTGGATAAGAATTTATGTTATGAATTTTTTTAGATGATATTGTTCAACTAATTAGAGATGGGAGTTGCAATTAATGATAGTGAAAATCCAACTAACCCCCCCCCCCCTAAAACACCTGTATAAATATTAATAATTCCGGTGAGTTAAATTTCTATTGAGAGAATGAGAGATGAAGATTATTATGTGAATACTTTATTTTATCAACCATGACTAAAAATGAAGTATACCAAAATACCCCTATAATTTATTAAATAAGTAGAGAACATTCTGTGCATGATGATTTTACTCCTCTAGATAAATTATAAAACTCTACCAGAGGAATAAAATCGTCATTTACGGATGATTTTTCGCATTTTTAACATATTTATAGAAAAAATTTGATACATTGTTTTCAACCAGGGTTAACCAAACAAATATTCGTAGGATTATCCTAATCTGTCAATGAAAATTTAACTCAGGGGGTTATTTTGATTTACATAGGTGTTTTAAGGGGTTATATGGATTTTAGGAAAAGTCGGGAGGTTATATGAATTTCAAGCAATTTACAGGGTTTTATTTGGATTTTTCCCTTAATAATAATATAAGTGAAGATTGTGTTTTCCTGAAAATGTGACCATTCATTTTTTTTTTTTTTTTTGGGGGGGCGTAATGTGACCATTTCATTTCTTGGTGTTATCAAAATTGCAACTCTAATGAGTAAATATACACGCAACAAAATTTCTGATAGGATAACTAAATAAAAAAGAATTCAATTTTTTCATCTTGAAAAATGAAAATACTAATCTAACAATCCTCAGCACAAAGAGAGATTCATTCTTCTTCCCCAAATATTTTTGGGATTTTGAATTTGTTAAGAGATTTGTTAGTTAAAATTACTGCTATCAAAACTCATTTAAAATCATAAGCCACATTTTTCACATGATAGAAGTATTTATTTCTATCATGTGGTCATCATTTACAAAAGTTTGAATTATAATTCCGTTGTTTGTTAATAAAGAATGGATAAAGATGGAAACAGATCTTATCCTAAGAAAACAGTTTAAACTTATTGTTAAGATAAAGTGTAATAAATATGTACTTTAAAGTCTATTTAACAGCTAACTATGCTGGGCAAGTATAGTTTACTAGTTACTTATTCATCCAAAAGTAACTATATATATATATACATATATTAGTTAATAAAGGAAAATTGACACATCAATACAACATTGCATTTTCCTTTTTCATAAATTTAACAATTATTCATATTTGTTTATTCAAAATTTAAGATTTAAAATCAGATTTAAAATTGTAACTCTAATGAGTAAATATGCATGCAACAAAATTTCTAATAGGATAACTAAATAAAAAAGAATTCAATGTTCTCATCTTGAAAAATGAAAATACTAATCTAACAATCCCCAGCACAAAGAGAGAGATTCATTCTTGTTCCCCAAATATTTTTGGGATTTTGCATTTGTTAAGAGATTTGTTAATTAAAATTACTGCTATCAAAACTCATTTTAAAATCATAAGCCACATTTTTTACATGATAGAAGTATTTGTTTCTATCATGTGGTACATCATTTACAAAAGTTTGAATTATAGTTCCTCGTTAATAAAGAATGCATAAAGATGGAAACAGATCTTATCCTAAGAAAACAGTTTAAACCTATTGTTAAGATAAAGTGTAATAAATATGTACTCTAAAAACTTTGCAACCCTATTTTCAAATGAATAAATCTAATTTTAAAATTTTAAAATATAATATGATTTATCCAAATCTGATTTGAAAATTTAAATTTTGAATAATATAATATTTAATAATCGGTGAATTTATGAGATGTTAAAAAACGGAAAATGAAAAAGTTGGATCACTTTTCCCTTAATAAGTAATCAATACATAATTGTGTCAGTAGATATTCTATTACTCAAATTATAAAAAACGTATTCAATTCTTACAAATATATATTTTAGTAGATAGGTATACATATATTTTAAATAAATTAAAACTATGCGGTCAAAGAAGGTTGAACTTAAACCTTTTTTGTACGAATTGTATTGAATTGTAATTTATTTTCCACTTTTCTGGAGTAATTTGTTATTTCCAAAAAAAAAAAAAATTTTGTTTATTTTTTCATTTAAGTAAATCAAATCAATATTAAATTTTAATAATTCTATTACTTACTTATTAAAGAGAGAAAATATTTAATTTCTATTTTTTTCTATTTTTCCCATGAATTTAACAATTACTCATATCTATTTATTCAAAATTAGATAAAGCATAAATATATTTTAAGATTTTAAAATCATATTTAAGTAAATCATATAAAACACATATTTATGAGAAAGAAATAACATCCATATAAAAAATCATCTAATTCTCCACAACTAATTCTGTCAATCATCTCAAAACATCAGCATCCGAATAAAAAATTTAGATAAATAATCAAAATTTTCATATCATATATCTTATTGCAGCGGCAGCACTTGCTGAATCCGATCTCTATATGACAAACATCCAATAAGCATCCATAATTCCATACCCAAGATCAAATTTTTTTTTTAAAATATTTCCAAACTTTCAAAGAACTATTGAAGCTAAAAATAAATTTCATTTTTGAATTAAAATGAATAACTGAAGTCCTACTCAGACTCCCACACAACTGAATAACTGGAGAGAATGAGAGATGAAGATTATTATGTCAATACTTTATTTTATTAACCATGACTAAAAATGAAGTATATCAAAATACCCCTATAATTTATTAAATAAGTAGAGAACATTCTGTGCATGATGATTTTACTCCTCTAGATAAATTATAAAACTCTACCAGAGGGATATAATCGTCATTTACGGATGATTTTTCGCATTTTTAACATATTTATAGAAAAAATTTGATACACTGTTTTCAACCAGGGTTAACCAAACAACATATTCGTAGAATAATCCTGATATGTCAATGAAAATATAACTCAGGGGGTTATTTTGATTTACATAGGTGTTTTAAGGGGTTATATGGATTTTAGGAAAAGTCGGGAGGTTATATGGATTTCAGGCAATTTACAGGGGTTTATTTGGATTTTTCCCTTAATAATAATATAAGTGAAGATTGTGTTTTCCTGAAAATGTGACCATTCATTTTTTTTTTTGGGGCGTAATGTGACCATTTCATTTCTTGGTGTTATCAAAATTGCAACTCTAATGAGTAAATATACACGCAACAAAATTTCTGATAGGATAACTAAATAAAAAAGAATTCAATTTTCTCATCTTGAAAAATGAAAACACTAATCTAACAATCCTCAGCACAAAGAGAGATTCATTCTTCTTCCCCAAATATTTTTGGGATTTTGAATTTGTTAAGAGATTTGTTAGTTAAAATTACTGCTATCAAAACTCATTTAAAATCATAAGCCACATTTTTTACATGATAGAAGTATTTATTTCTATCATGTGGTCATCATTTACAAAAGTATGAATTATAATTCCGTTGTTTTGTTAATAAAGAATGGATAAAGATGGAAACAGATCTTATCCTAAGAAAACAGTTTAAACTTATTGTTAAGATAAAGTGTAATAAATATGTACTTTAAAGTCTATTTAACAGCTAACTATGCTGGGCAAGTATAGTTTACTAGTTACTTATTCATCCAAAAGTAACTATATATATACATATATTAGTTAATAAAGGAAAATTGACACATCAATACAACATTGCATTTTCCTTTTTCATAAATTTAACAATTATTCATATTTGTTTATTCAAAATTTAAGATTTAAAATCAGATTTAAAATTGTAACTCTAATGAGTAAATATACATGCAACAAAATTTCTAATAGGATAACTAAATAAAAAAGAATTCAATTTTCTCATCTTGAAAAATGAAAATACTAATCTAACAATCCCCAGCACAAAGAGAGAGATTCATTCTTCTTCCCCAAATATTTTTGGGATTTTGCATTTGTTAAGAGATTTGTTAATTAACATTACTGCTATCAAAACTCATTTTAAAATCATAAGCCACATTTTTTACATGATAGAAGTATTTGTTTCTATCATGTGGTACATCATTTACAAAAGTTTGAATTATAGTTCCTCGTTAATAAAGAATGCATAAAGATGGAAACAGATCTTATCCTAAGAAAACAGTTTAAACCTATTGTTAAGATAAAGTGTAATAAATATGTACTCTAAAAACTTTGCAACCCTATTTTCAAATGAATAAATCTAATTTTAAAATTTTAAAATATAATATGATTTATCCAAATCTGATTTGAAAATTTAAATTTTGAATAATATAATATTTAATAATCGGTGAATTTATGAGATGTTAAAAAACGGGAAATGAAAAAGTTGGATCACTTTTCCCTTAATAAGTAATCAATACATAATTGTGTCAGTAGATATTCTATTACTCAAATTATAAAAAACGTATTCAATTCTTACAAATATATATTTTAGTAGATAGGTATACATATATTTTAAATAAATTAAAACTATGCGGTCAAAGAAGGTTGAACTTAAACCTTTTTTGTACGAATTGTAATTTATTTTCCACTTTTCTGGAGTAATTTGTTATTTCCAAAAAAAAAAAAATTTTGTTTATGTTTTCATTTAAGTAAATCAAATCAATATTAAATTTTAATAATTCTATTACTTACTTATTAAAGAGAGAAAATATTTAATTTCTATTTTTACCCATGAATTTAACAATTACTCATATAGCATAAATATATTTTAAGATTTTAAAATCATATTTAAGTAAATCATATAAAACACATATTTATCAGAAAGAAATAACATCCATATAAAAAATCATCTAATTCTCCACAACTAATTCTGTCAATCATCTCAAAACATCAGCATCCGAATAAAAAATTTAGATAAATAATCAAAATTTTCATATCATATATCGTATTGCAGCGGCAGCACTTGCTGAATCCGATCTCTATATGACAAACATCCAATAAGCATCCATAATTCCATACCCAAGATCAAAAAAAATTTTAAAAATATTTCCAAACTTTCGAAGAACTATTGAAGCTAAAAATAAATTTCATTTTTGAATTAAAATGAATAACCAAGACAGGGAAGTGGGTTAAAAGAATATTTTTGTTTGTTTGTTGCGATTTATTAGTTAATAAAATATTTGTTTTTGAAAACCAATTTTGAAATCATTAACCACATAGTAGATGGTACAGATTACACGTTTTGTTAATCTCATTAGTTACAACATTGGATATCTAACAAATCTGTAACTAACAAACCCCAACCCAATCTGCTTAAAAATCTGATTCTATTTAAAGAGATAATAGAGTTCTAATCCGGTCCTCTCAGAACCCATCATTATTATTCAACCCCCAAAACATGGAGAATCTTTCAGAGGACCTCTTCTCTGAAGTCCTATTCAGACTCCCACACAAGTCCCTCTCACTCTGCAGCTGTGTTTCAAAGTCATGGCGCGCCACAACCCAGGATCCCCTCTTCATCAAGACGCACACCGCCCGGTGGGGAAGACTTCACGACCGAGAACCGACCGATCTGCTCATCGTCGTCCTCAACGACAAGAACGGGTACACGTTTCGCCTCGACAACGCTCACGATGCCGACGGCCCGATCGTGCTGAAGACGACACCCATCGAAAGCACCACGTTCCGGTACTGGAACAACATCGCGGCATCGCGGAACGGGCTACTATGCATTCAAGACCTCGTCGAGGACTACGACCTGCACGTCTGGGATCCAACGTGCGGGGGCGAGCCACTCGCTCTCCCCGTGGATCCGCAACAGCGCAAGTTTCGACCGGTCATGATAGGCATTGGATACGACGACACTACGTCAACGAATAAGTATAAGTTCCTGAGGGTGGGAGTGGAGCAGCCCGCGGACGTCCTCGACCTTGCCTACGTGACCTTCCCCGTAAGGGATTGTCATGTTTGCGACATCGCCATGGACGGGACGGTGGGGCCTTGGAGGAGGATTGGCGAGTTTTCGGACGATTACGATGCGAGGCTGCTAGGGGTTTCTTGGAACGGCGGAATCCATTGGCTTTTCTATAAGCGTGGACGCCTCAATAAATCGCGTCCTGAGGTGGCTTCTTTCTGTGTAAAAGAGGAGAAGTTTGAGATATGCAAGGGTCCGGATTGTCTTGAAGAGTATAGTAGGGATAGAATATACAGGTTGGCCGTTCTCGGAGGTCGTCTATCTTTCATCGAGTACTCGCTTATTGACCTTCGGATGGAGATATGGATGGTGAAGGATGATGGTTTTGGTTGGGATGAGAATAAGTACTCTTGGACCAAGGAATATGTCATTCCCTTTGACAGACGTCCTACAATTAAACATATACGTAATCTAATGGTCATGTGCTTATGGAGGAATGATGAGATCTTAATCAAGGAGGGTTGGACTGGCCTGGTTTCTTATGACACAAAGAAGGGGGCTTTCCAAGATGTTGAAATTGATGGCCTCCATGGGAAACCCTTTTTTGGGGTGTACCCTTTTTACAGAAGCCTCATGTTGAAGAAGGCTGATGACACAAAGTTGGAAGAAATTGAGGGGAAAGCAAAGAAGCTCAAGATAAACATGTAATAAGATTACTGTTTCAGAATGGTATGCAATGAAGATTATATCTGTCATTGTCGTCCATTATTAGTTTTTAATATGATTTTATTTTTATTGCTGTTTAATAAATGTAGAGAAGAGAGATGGCCAAAACAATATGCTTCCTGTGTAATCATTTTTGGCTTGTCATATAGTTTACTTAATGCAATATATTATTTTGGGCAAATATACAGAGTTGATGGAATGGCCGAATGTTCAGTATGTCAAATGGATGAACAAACAACGTACAGAGTACAATTTGTGTGTCACTGGCTTGAAAAAGTGATTGGTAAACAAAAAGAGTGTTAAGAATGGATATGTAGTTTAGACATTCATTGATTGTATAACATTCCATTTTGTTGCAGAAAATAATATGAAGTTGAATCAATAAAATACATCAATTCCAAACACTTAAATGGATATTAGCACCCAAGATAACATGGAGAACATATGATTTTGAATTAAACGAGACGTGCACATTTACTGTCATTCAAGAGGGCATATGTAAAAAAAAAAAATAGTGGATTCACTGAGAACATTCATTTTAGTGTTTCACCGGTAGTATGCCTGACACATTATATGATTTGAAATCAATAATTGAAGATTGATTTTTAAACGATAAAATATATAACATTCATTAACAAAGTAGATTGATAGAATTATTATGAAAGATCAGTCTTATTATATGGGTGAAACAACTATGGCAAAAAGACAAGCTTTCCATGGTTTAGATAAAATGTTTCAAGATATCTCACCATGTGCAAACTGCCAACTGATCATTAATGACAGAAACTTCAACCAGATATCTCTTACTATTCCTGGAAGTTCAAGAGAGGAAATTGTTAATGAAACCTTAATAATATGACCATCTTGATCTTAAGCTTAAAAAATTAGGCTCACATAAAACATGAAAACTAAATCAAGCCCAATACAATCAGAGTTCTCATGTCCAAGGAAAAAGAAAGTAAGTTTATATAATAACAGAAATCGGCATTAATCATAAAGACAATATTTGAAGCACATTGAGAATTTGCAAACACCCGAGTCGTGTTAGCCCAAAATATGAACATGTGGAGGAGATGATATAGTTACTGATTGGTCATTTTCCTTGGAATCCCACAGATATATTAAAACTGACTCTGGATGACAGCAATGAACCATTACAAGAAGAAATCCTGAACAGTTTAACACTAAGTGGATCATTGTCTCGTTTACCTAAGCTAAATTGTCCAATAATGTCGCTCTGAAATATTGTTTCTCCATGTCGCCATCCAATGGGACATGGCTGATATGCAAAGATTTCAACAAAATTTAACTAATACAGAAATTGTTTGTGGTGGACATTATGTGTTAAGAGTTCTTCCTTAAATATCCCTTCAACCAGTAGAAATCAACATTCTTTTTTTACCTTCCCCGTAAAATGTTCCTGAGGGTGGGAGTGGAGCAGCCCACGGACGCCTCGACCTTGCCTACGTTACCTTCCCCATAAGAGATTGCCATGTTTGCGACATCAATGGGACGACACTAGAATCCTCAATGCAGTCCCATGGACAATCTTCATGTGGGTTGATTTTTTTATATACAACGAAATATATATTTCATGTTTAAATACATACTTTCATAAACAGGAAATATATATTTCACTGAATTATGTAAACAAACTTTTGTAAAAAGTAAAAATTACAAGTTTCTTGTATATTTATTGGCAAAATAGGATTGCGTGAAAACTACAAATAGACTCCATGTAAAAACTTGTATGCATGTGACTTCGCATAATCTGAGCGTTTTGCTACATAAGGTATTAAATATATAGTCATCCTGTGTAAAATCCTATTTTCTGCAATGAGATGTATATATATTTCAATAAGGGCACCGATATTTCCACCCACGTAGTTGTTCACCCCACCCCGCTTAAAAAACAAGAATGTGGTTTTTTTAAGAAGTGAATCCACCCCGACCTAACCCACCCCATCTAAACTTAACCCACCCCTTGTATTATTCACCCATCAAATCTCTCATTTAAACCCCACTCACCCCTCTGTGACCGGTTCGACTTTGTATTGTCATCCACGTGAAGTCCAGTTCGACGTCACAGGGTCGAACGGGTCACAGAGATTTAAAGTCCTATCTATAACCGGTTCGATTTTGTGAAGTCGTCACTTATATCCCAGGTCGACATCACAGGATCGAACGGGTCATAGAGACTTAAGGTCATTTCTGTGACCCGTTCGACTTTGTGTAATCGTCTATTGAGGCCCAGTTCGATATCACAGAGTCGAACGAGTCACAGAGACTTAGAACCAGACCCTCTCTGTGGCTTGTTTGATTTTGTGTAGTCATTTCTTAGGGCCTAGTTCGACATCACCGAGTCGAACTGGTCACAGAGACTTAAGCATCTCTCTGTGACCCGTTTGACTTTGTGAAGTCATCAATTAGATTCCAGGTTGACTTCACAATATCGAACTGCACAAAATCTGGCTAGCAGCAGTGTCGTGTTTAAACACCACATCATGTGATCTATCCTATATTATATTGAACACCGCATCATTGTTTAAGATATCATTTCATTAAACACCACAACACGTGAACACATTGTTCAAAATACATAAAATGTTTAAATACAAAACACATATTAAACCCACATTAGATTCATTTGTTCGAAACAACTCCAAGACCCCTATAGAACACATTTGTTTCGAAACATCTCCAGAACTCATACTAAGGGTGCGTTTGGTTGCGCGATTGCAAAATTGATTCTGCAGGAATCTGCGATTGCAAACCTGATTCTGCAGGAAGCTCACTTTCTCAGCTTTTTGAAATCGCAGCTTTTGGGCACTATTTGTCTGCAATCGCTGGGTTTAAAACTGCGATTACAAAACTGTTTGGTTGCGCGATTGCAAACGCAGCTTCCTGTAATCGCAATCGCAGCGCAATCGCGGAACCAAACGCACCCTAAACCCAAAACACTATCATAGTCATCTCACTGTATCTCGTGATCAGATTGAATTTTTTGGGATGGTTTGAACGTGCCCAAGCTGTCGGAGTACCCTGTCTAGCATGCATGGCTTGAAGATAAGATTAATACACACTCTTTCAAGAAAGCATAATACGGATCAAACTTCACCTGCACTCATTTGAAAAACTAGAGTTACTTACATTCATAATATAAAACGAATGGAAATGTTTTAGTATCACTTTCACTTCATATTGCATTAAAGTTTCCATTCTTTCAATTCCCCTAATATCTTCAATGTCAAACAACCATGTATTTTTTTCAACTTCTTGGATATTATCAAAAGTATTTTGTCCAGCAAAAATTTACATTAGCTTATTCATATCAACTGATCCAACTCAACCCAATTCTCAATGAATGTGTAATTCACTATTGGTGTGTTAGATAACTAATGTACCAAGAATATTCAATTATTGATCACTATAAATCTCTCTCAATCAACCAATGTTTTTCATTTCATTATCATTTTCAATAAGTAAACATTATCCATGACCAAATTATGAATCATTTGGAATATAAAAAAAATGTTTATTCTAGAACTAGGGTAAGGTTTGCTATAAAAAAATCTAAAGTGAAAGCAACATTGATTATTCCATTCAAATCTAAGGTGAAATAAGTAAACATTACCCATTACCAATTTATGAACCATTTGGAATATTAAAATATCTATCCTAGAACTAGGGTTAGGTTTGCTAAAAAAAAAATGTTCAAGAATTACATTAAAAGGCAAATGGATAACATTGAAATCTATGATGAAACCTACCTTGAAAACTAAGGGGATAACATTTGCATGTTTATTACAAATAGATAACACTGAAATAAACACACTACCTTGATTGAAAATTGTGTTGTGCACGAAAATGATGAGCGGCCGGAGGAGACCACGTGCGAGCGGGTGAATCGGCAACAGGTGGAGCCGGAGGGAGAGCATCGACAGCGGGTGAAGCCGGAGGGGGAGCAAAAGTGGAGATGGAGAAGAACAAGAGGGAGGCCAAAGGGGGAGCATCGACGGCGGGTGGAGCCGGAGGGAGAGCAAAAGTGGAGATGGAGAAGAACAAGAGGGAGGCCGGAGGGGGAGCATCGACGGCGGGTGGAGCCGGATGAGGAGCAAAAGTAGAGATGGAGAAGAATAAGAGGGAGGGAGAGCAAATGAAGAGAGAGAGAGAGTTGTAAAAAAAAATGTTTGGGGTGGGTTGTGAAGCAAATCATCACATATATATATTGGGGGTGGGTTAGAAGACCTTAAAAATCTGTTGAGGTGGGGAAGAAAACGGGGTGGGTTAGAAAATACAAGGGGTGGTAATAGCTGCGCCCTTTCAATAAATAAAGCATGTGGATTTTATTTTTCATACACATACAATTATTAAAATTCATTGAAAATGCATACTTTTATACATAAGAGTACATTTTTCAATGCATGAAATACACCACATTTGCATTAGCATCCCTGAAACTCACTTTTGCTTTCTCTAGATGATTTAAGATGATTCCACACCTAAAACTAAAAAAGGAAGAACAATACGGTTCCCAACTGAGCAACATCACATCATGTGGCCTAAGAAAAATATGATTCAACTACTGTGTGTGTGTGGGAGGGGGGTGTGGAGGACTCCCAATTGCCAATCTATAGGTGACACTCGTTCCATCTGCCACTACAAATGAGAACATGAAAGCATCAGCACATTTTCCAGCACCACTTTGCAACTGCAATTGGTCTAAGTGCTATCATTCTCAAAACATATTACAGCCAAATGGAACACAATAATATAATCACAAATCCATAACACCAAATATACAATGCAGGCCCACATCTTGAATTCAGCCAAAATCATCTGCATGAACTATAGGTCAGATTATAGGAAAGAAACTCAATATAACACACAGAACAAGTCACAATATTGTACATTGATTCAAGAAGAAAAACCTACACCTACAAATCTAGGTTAACTGTTGCATTTCCATAATACACAGATTAGGTAAATTCAAAGCATGTCCACTATGGGAATCCTGTCAGGTTCCCAGCACTGGGAATCCTGTCAGGTTCCCAGCACTGGGAATCAAACTGTTACAATAACAAAAAGGCAACCACATAAACAAGGGCAGGAAAAATTTTACTATCTCTATCTTATTTTGGCCTCCACCTTTTCTTTGGTGGGTTCTGGTTTCTCATCCTCGGCATCTCCATCCTCTTCGTCTTCATCGTTCTCTTCTGCTTCATCAGCTAGCTTAGTTAGCTCTTCTTGGATCATAAGCTTTATTGCACCCTTTCTTGACGTGAGATCCTTCTTGAATTCCGCAGCTGCACCGAATTGACGGTTCAAGGGAAAGAAATTTGATTTAATTACTTTAATTGTCAAAAGATGTTCAATAATGTAAACTTGATTGATTGTCGGATAAAATTCATGGAGATCACATGGAATCTTTATGTATGGTGATATCATATCATATTTTTTTACTGAAATAGTAAAAGATTATGCGTACCGAGTTTCTTGAGAATGTCAGTGAAAGTAGCCTGCAAAAATGTATAGAACAGTACATCAATGACATGCTTTAATAGGGTTAAGAAATATGCTAAATCTTGAAGAGGTTTCTTGCAGTTATATATCACACGACTGAAACCTATTTACGCAACAAAAATATAGCCATCCAACCAATTTAAATCACTGGTGACATATCCTCAAGCAATGTTGCATATAACTATACCATAAACTTTCAACCAGGATTAGCAGATGTAGAATACAATGGATAGGATGCTCACTCCTATCGTTTTTTAGGAATAATGGATCACTAGCAAGTACTGATGACAATTTCCAGGGTACAACCTCAATAGAAAACTTGAAGAGTTACAGTGCTTAAAATGAAAGATGACTAGAAACAAAGAAATCCAGTTAAATATAAAATCAGGAAGTTGCTCACTGTGTTGAAGTCAACTTTCTTCAGAATATCACAGATGGCGCTCCTCAGTTCCTTCTGACTCGGTCCTGCCTCTTTTGTTTTTCTACCTGAATGTTAACCAGAAAGTCTCAAAACATATTAATGTCGATCAACGATAATACATTGCTCATCTAATTTATTTTTATTTTTAAAAAAACTAGAAGTATGAAGATGGGTGAAGGTAGATTATTGCTCTTATTCAAAGGACTCACATGTACTTAAAGTGGCATCAATAACAAGAGATTTATTTTACCTAGCATATAAACCAAAAATCTGAACCACTCAAGTAACAAGAATATTCTTACAACCAGTATAAGACCGTAATCATGAATTCAATCATATTCGGTCAAATGGTCGGACACGATCATTCATAATCATGGAAAGCTGAACAAGTAACTTTTTAAAAGGAAAATGTTATACTTATAGTCATTTTTACCAACCAAAACTCAAACCACACATTTTTTTTCATTTTTTTTTAATTGAAAACATCATCTAACGAGTTTTATGCTTTGATGAAAAGTGTATATCGCTCCATTTCGATTTTTTTTTTTTGAGGATAATATAGGAGAATCTTATTTCAAGAAACCCCCGAAAATAGGAGACGAGGGATCTCCTTACAAATTAATTAACAAAATGAAAATACAATGAATTATATGAGAGCCAATATGAGAGCCAAAAATATATTATCCCCTTCCCCAAACATCACCCAAAATAGAGCCCGGCGAAGGCTCATCTAAAATGAATTTGACCAATCCGATATCATTGAAGAAATCATCATCCAAGTGTTTTCCCAATATATTTTTTTATGCATGAAGAGACCTTCGTTACGCGCTAGCCAAATAGACCAATGCGTAGCATGAGGAATTAAAATTAAAATTTGATAAGGGTATATATGCAAAGATCCCTAAACAGTAGCTCCATTTCGAGTTGAATGAACCCATTTTTAGTGAGTATATGAAAATATTTAATAAGGTATATACATCATCTAACAAGGTATATGCTTCACTACATTTTCAATGAGGTATATAAGACTTTTATTTTGAACTGTAAAAATAACTTAGTGTAACAGGACCATTTTTAAAAATGAGAGGAATGTGTTGTGGGTTTGCATATCATGTAAAATCCCCCGACAATATTTTGTAAAGATATCATTTCTAATGTTTCAGATTTGATCGAAATGGATTTAGTGATGTGTCAATTTAGCTTTAGCTAATAATTTCAATCTTACATTTATGGTGGATCCCACAAATAATTAACGAAGGTGCTGGATAAAAGGAAAATCAACGAAAATCAAGCCTACCAGATTATCAACTTGCAAAACCAGAAACCAAATATCAATGAATATAAAATAAATGATGGATTTAAAAATTCTAGGGAAGTAAACAAAAGAGCAAATCAAGCATTACCAGATCTTCCCTTGGCAGCAGGTTTTGAAGACGATGATTTATTACTGGGTGAGTCATCAGCTTTTTTCTTCTTGGTTGCATCATTGGACTTCTCAGCCTTGGAGCTTCTGGAAGGTGTTATTGTAGCTCGTTTTTTAGGGCTCTTTGAAGTTGTTGCAGAAGATCTCTTTGGTGCACTCTCTTTTTTTGTGCCTTTTTTTGCTACATCTCCTCTCTTCGAGGAAGGAGATGACTTCTTCGTACCACGTTTCTTTTTCAAAGAGTACTCTTCTTCAGATTCGTCTTCTTTCTCACCCGCAGAATGCTCTGAATCCTCATCGTCATCCTTGTTAGGAACACCATTCTCTTTTTCAGAAACTTCTTCATCGTCATCATCTTCAGATTCAGAATCGGAGGACTTCCCTTTGGGCTTTGGAGTGTCTTCAACCTTTGTCAGAGTCTGCCAAAATCTTCAAGTTAAACATATAAAAGCAGGCAGATAGGAAATATACACGACAAAGAGCTAAATCTATATCTTCACTCCAAATAGAAAATTACCTTCCTGGAACGTTTAGCTGGTGAACCACCGGACCTTGATGCACTACCCCCAGACACACTCTTGCGCTTTCTAGATTTCATAGACTACCACAAACAATATAAATGAGAAAATAAATAAATAACAGAAACCACATTTAAATGACAATTTGGATTTCAACATTTTTCTGAGTGACATAAACCAGATAAAATTGACTTGTATGATCTTTTCAAAAAATGAACAATAAGACAAACCTGTTCTTTTTCTGCAATTACTACATCAGTCGTGGCATGAGGAGCATCCAAAAAATCCAATAGCTTCACCACAAGATCCTCCTGAAAACATTTTTGAATCAACAAAATTACCTCCACTAGGACGCAGATCCCACAATCAATGTTCTAAAAAGCGGCCGTAGGCGGGGACTAGTTGGCCGCTTAGGCGTAGGCGGGCCTTTCCGCATCGCTTAGAGCATAATCGCCTGTTTAGGCGGTCGGCTACCTAAGCGGGGACTAGTCGGCCTAAAAAAAAAAAAATTTGTTGCATACAAAAATCAAATTTTTTTTTGGATAATTTAATTGCTGACAATTTCTCTTTATTATTTAGTAGTATGTTATAGTTACACCTATTAGTTAAGTATTATCTAAGTTATAGATGCACTTACATATTTTCTCTTCATGATTATTTATATGATTCCATTTATGTTCTCTTCATGATTTATCTATGTGTTATGTCATTTATGTTCTTTAGTTTATTTTATTTATTTTATTTTTTCAATATTTAGGTATTATACACATACGTATATATACATAATACATGTATGTAATATTTTTACTAACCAATTAATCCCCGACTAATCCCCTATTAATCTCAAGTCCTCCGTCAACCGCCCGACTAGTGCCTAGCGCTTTTTAGAACATTGCCCACAATTCAATCCCAATTGTAGTAACGCACACATGCTGTTCAAAAAACAAACCTTCCTTGCATTCGTCTTTGAAACAGGTATGTCCAAAACATCACAGAACTCCAACAACTTATCTTTGAATAGCTTGTCAAGCTTCTCCTTTACTTTAGATCTTTGCTTTTCCTGCAAGCAATAAAACATGACCACGAATTTAGTTTAGGTAGCGTTTGGAAACACAGTTTGAAAATCAGCTTTTAGTTTTTTCAGTTTCATGCACACCTTTTGAAAGTGAATGATGATGTTTTGAGAGTGTAATAACGATGTTTTGAGGGTTTAATGACGATGGCTGCTTTATGAAACACAGATTTCGAGGCGCAGTTTTAGAGATAAAATTTAGTAATGATGATGTATTTAAGTTGACCTGTTTAGTAACAGCTTTTAGCTTTGAGCTTTTAAATGATGATGTATATATTTTGACATGACTTTTAAAGCTAAAAGCTGCGTTTAGATTATTTTGCCAAACATACACTTAAAAGAAAAACAATTCTGCTCCAGTAAATAGAGGGAGAAGCGTGTACAGGGGTGAAAAATACAGATGATGGTCTAATTTACAGGGAATGAACTACTTACCTCATTTTCATGCCACACAAACCCAGAAAACTGAGATATATTTTGCTTTCTGTGTAATGCCTGCACAAAAGATATAGATGTCTTTGTTAACAAACAATAATTTCAGATCACAGAAGCATCGTACTGTGAAAAAGATCAGTTGTCCATATGAGAACATCTTTGTTTTATTGATGTCACCAGAATGTGTACTGAATGGAGCATGGAAAGGATTGAGTACATACTATGTCTATATCTATATGTTAGTGCTGTTTTACCTAATATAAAGGTCCCGTTGTCTGGCCTGGGATGCTTTTTTGGGTATCCTTAAAACATTGATCCAAGCATTCCCATGAAATCTCACAAATCAAGTCAAAACAAAGGCCATTAAGACCAACATCATAAGCGCCAAGTGGTAGATACTGGAGAGCTTGATGAACAGAAAAATCCTAAGTGGAACAATAGGGAACTACTTATTAGAAACATATTCCTATCACCAAAGACAACAACAGGAAGCATAGGAACTCCAATTGAATAGCCATGTCCAAGTCCGACAAATATCCAAGACTGGGCGTTACGTTCCATGCATAGAACAAGAGACAAAAAACCAAAAATCGAAGCGATTTTTTAAGATTACAAACACGTGTTAGTCGTGGAGCAAACAGGACATGCGCAACACCACTCAGTATTCTTTTTTTTTTTGAATTTCTAGTACATTGTAACTTTGTAAGGCTTTCTGTTTGTAATGCCCATGGTACATGGAATTACATAATGCTTAAATTTTAATGGAGTTCATGGTTGACACACTACTACTATTTTTTAGAAAAACGATTTTTTTGAACAAAATTAAAACATTTTATTCATGATGCATTCTTCTTGTTTCTTTCATATGATAAAATATAAGATTTATTTATATATGTTGTGTCTTTGCCATATCTGTGTTCTTGTTGTTAGTCCCTCCCCCAAGTTTTTGTCTCCCCCTTTGCACTTTATAAAGCTTTTCTTCTCCTCGTTTCATAGTCATGGTTCTACAAGGCATCCAGTGTTCTTATTGGATACAAACATTCAATGTAGCATCATTGACACCACAGACATAGTCATGGTTCTACAAGGCATACAGTGTTCTTATTGGACACAAACATTCAATGTAGCATCATTGACACCACAGACAAAACCTAGAATTTATCCAGTCATCCTCTATCAAATACATGTTTCAGCTTCTATAATAAGCTGAACAAAAAGAAAATCAGGATTGTGAACCGATATTATCTCATAATCCCTTCTGTGTTCTAAAAATATCTGGCATATTATCCACAATCAACTAAATTTTCCAATTATAAATGACATCATGCTTTGTCATCATCCAGAAGATACATAACAACTGCAAACTTCCTGTCACATTATCTTACATTTTGTAGCTTAATAAAACAATGGATACTGGGAAAAACAATACACTAGAGAAAGAAAACAAATATTTAGATGAGGGAATACAAATGCATAGGAAATGTAAGTAAACAAAGTAAAATGGTTAAAACTCCAATGTGACATTTCAAAGGTGTAAGAATCACTAGTACCAAATAAGCACTTCACTTAGGAACCCAATCAATAGATCAAAATTGATACAGTCTAAAAATTACACACCTTCTTTCTATTCCCAAAAGGGGGGAAAGACAACACATAAGCACACGATAGATATTCCATTACCTTTCCCTTCCTTCCGAAAATGATCATGTGGAGCATCTCCGCAATATCATCACTCTTTCTCTTTGACAACTTATAGGCCACTGGAAAAAAAATAACAATGATATCTTTGTGATGCAAATTTAAATCCCAAGGAACTCAAACCAATCAATTCCAAATCGGCATAATGCAAAACACAATAAAATTAGGAACTTGTCTAGTAAGAATCACAGATAACATGAAATATAGTCTTCGTCATTACAAATCCTGAACCACAACCAAACTTCGAGTTTCTGATCAGCATTTAAAACAGATGAAGCAAAATAAAAAATCACACTGAAGCTGCCCGACTCAGAAAATAATAGTATGGGATACATATCGATTAAAAGCATTAAATAAAGGGGAAAATAAAGATGCATACTCAAGCTACCCAATTCATCAAACTCCACAACCATCTGATAGGACAATTTTAATTTGCCAAATGTTAATTGAAGGTGCTGATGGGGTTAAAGGGTGTTTGAACTCTTTTTTTGTTGTTTTTTTGCGGAGGTGAGATGCTTATGGGGCAATGGATTTTTTGTGCCCTAAACAGGGAAGGGGATAAAGGGTTTTATGAAAATGGGCCAATTTTAATTAGCCAAATATTAATCAAGGTTGCTGATGGAGTTGGGGGTGTTTGAATTTTTTTTCTTCTAGTTTTCTTGCGGTGGTGACACTGATGGGGCAGTGGATTTTTTGTGCCCTAAAAATGGAAAGGGATAAAAGGTATAAATAGTTGTTTTATAAAAAGGATCATGCACGCACCAGGCTGGAGCATTTGGTTGGCAATAAATTGTGGGGAGGCGGGGTAGCCAGATATGGGACATCCAATAATGTTTCTCTGTTACTTTTTAGTGATGCATGGAGTCCCTGAGTTAGTTGTGTAAGAATAGGCCTATATGAAGGTGGAGAGACATCTTGCCTTCCTCTTTCAGTTAAATGCTCTTCCATACTAAAAAAAGAAAAAATAAGATTGACTCCTGAGCTTGAGCATAATTGTTTCATGAGCATGTGTTTCTAATTAAGGGTCTTTAAAGGCCCCATGGGGTTCAAGATGGCTTATCTCAGCATCAAATTATAAGTGTAAGAAAAGAATGGAACGAACAAATAATCTAGTAGAAAGCATATCAACATTTGTTAAAATGATAAAATGCATTGAGAATCCAGTAGTTGGCATTTATCATAAGGGGGCCATTACTTCAACCTGTTAAGCAGGAACCCCACCCTGTAATAAAAATTCATTTTTTGGGGGTAGGGCAGAACAAAGGAAAAAGGAGTTGGAGAGAGGGGGGAGGCAGGAGGAAACGCTGCTGACGGAGGGGTGCAGTGGGAGGGGGAGAGAAATAAAGAGAGAGGCTACAGGGGGGGTGGGTGGCAATGGGGTAATGGGGGGAGAGAGAGAGGATGGTGAATGGAAGATGGCGGAGGGCAGCCCCCATCCCGGCACCCACCACTGCCTTCCCCATCCTCGACCTCTCTCTTTCTTTACTCGTTTTCCCTCTCTCCCCACCACCGTCTTCCCCCTCCTCGACCTCTCTCTTTCTTCACTCTTTCTCCCCCTCTCCCCTCCTCCTGCCACAGCCAGTTTCACAGGCCCCCTCTTTTTTTTTCATTCTTCGTTCTCTTTCACTCTCTCTTCCTAACATTTCTTCCAGTCAGTTATCCCACCCCGAAAAAAAATTCACGTAAGGCAACCAAAGAATGGGGTGGGGCTAGACGCCCCCTTATCACAAGGATGAACAAAATATAGCCTAAGTCACCATGATATGTCTGCTCACGAAAAAAATCAATGACTTACCTCTGAAAGAATCAATTACAAATAGAGATTGGTGATAAAAGTGTATATATTGCGAATCATAATAATTTCCTTAATTAGTAGATCTTCTATATATAATCAATTTAATGTTATGAATAAAATTCAATACGGCTTCCTTCTTAATTTAGGTTGTTTTTCCCTTAACTAATACATGTACATGCTCATTCTTCCGCTCATGCCCTCTTTCTAACAGGACTGGGATCTGGTTTTACAAACTTGGAAGACCTCTGGCATGCTAGGAGAAGGTTAAATCAGAATGGGAGTAGATCGGTTCAGGCTAAGGTCACTCAACTACTTATCCCTGCCGGCTGCTGGACTATTTGGTTGTGTAGAAACGTAGTGATGTTCAAGGGAATGACCCCGTGTTTTGAAAACATTTGAAAGAGTTAAAGTTTATAAAGGACTGGGCGAGGCACTGCACAGGGGTCTATGTTGTTGACCTCGACGGGGACGATATTGCCGTAACGGAGCTATCGGCATAAGGTTGCAAGGGGAATCTGCAGTAGATTTCTCATCTACTTTTTTTTTCCTTTTAATTTTCCTTTTTGTTGTTTTTCTTTGGCATTTCATTTGTTTCACAGTGTACCACAAATCTTTATAGTATTTGGTGCTAATATCCGTACCAGTTTCTCCAAAAAAAAAACATTAATACAAGTAAATATGACACGTCAGATTACAAAAATTCATGTTGGTTTCATTATGGAAAAAAGGAATTATAGTAGATATGCTTCTTTTTTTGGGTATCTAAAATAAGTAAAGTGAAAAAAAAAATTCTAGGAAAAAACTTCAACATGCGATTATGACAGCATGCCCACTCAGGAAAAAACTAAATAATCAAAATTTCCTTTCCGAAATGGATTAAAAGTATTTCATTACCTAATTGATCACCACAGATCCAGATAAAATCAACACAGATATACACTGCTAAGTCTATAAATACAAGGTTCATCTAGGGATGCCAAAAATAAGAAATGTACAAAAACAAGGCGCCCATGTATAGAGGATATATACAAAAAATGAAACTAGTTTTTCTAATCATGCAATCAAATGCATTTAGGTTCCGTATGTTTCTTGTTATTGTTTTGAATGGTTATATGAGGAATCCACCCATGAATTCCTTCCCACGTTCATTTGCCGGTGTTCAGTTAAATGATAAGAAAATTTGATTACCAAAAATACTCTTAAGTCTTGTACATCAATTTGAAAATCTAACATTACACCTATATCACTACCATCAAAAGTGAGTAATGCTGACAAACATAATATGTAATGACAAAATAAACTAGATTACACAAAACAATCACATATATAAATTAAATACAAAATGAGAGTTACCTCCCTACTCGTATTTTTTGAAAATTTGAATCAATATAAATATTATAGCCATTAAAAATAAATTCCACCAAGATTCTCAGAATCACGCCCAATGATTACACCATATTTTCCCACTTGTCTAGATTTTGAATCTAGTGGGACCCATAATTCATGCCTACAATACCATCACCAAACATATGGATATTCACAATTTCATGGTAATCGAGAAAGAAACCAAAATCTACCATAGAATACAACCAACAAAACAGGGCAGTAATGATTTAATATCCAGAACATTTCTTATCGATTGGAAAAAATCCCAACATAAATATGCCAGAATTTTCAAAATGTCAACTAATATCCAAAAATTAAATTCACAAGCAAAAAAATAATTAAAATGCCCCGAGCATGGAAAAAAAAATAGTGATGAGTCTAATTAGAAAAGTAACAAGCTATTTTTTTAATGCAAAGTAAAGATAGTGATGAGTCTAATTAGAAAAATGTAACAAGCTATTTTTTTTAATGCAAAGTGGTACGCATACGCCTCCATATTAGATAGAAAGAACGATGTCCTATTTAGATCAAATTTAAAACTCTTTCAAGAATGGTAATATTATTCACTAGTAAATAAAAATTTTAATGTTTTCAAACATGAATGGATTATCGTCAAATACAACAAGCCTATAAAAAATAACAATACCTGATTATTCAAGTAGAGATTAAGATATATAAAAATGATATATTACCATTAGGTATGTCTTTCAGTGCAGTTCCACGTCCCTGCCAGAGAAAAGGAATCAATTAAAGCAAAAAAGGACATTAATAAGATGGTTAAAACAAAATGAAGATTGCATATGATCTCCACCTTTTCAATTAAAAACTCCTTGACTGGTGTCACCTCGACTGAAGCCACCAACCGCTGAACAGATTTCCTTTCACGAACAGGACGATCAAGAGGTAAAGGAGTACCCATCTCCTTAGCGTTCTTATGATCCTCTTCCTTTCTGCCATCCTTCTTCCCTTTCTTCTTCTCCTTTTTTTCTTCCTCTTTGTCCTCTTCCTCCTCCTCCTTCACCCCCTCCTCCTCTTTCTCCTCCTTCTCCTCCTCTTTCTTCTCCTTCACCTCCTCTTCCTTCTTCCCCCCCTTCTTTCCCATCTTATTCCCAGCAGGTTTCTGACTCCTGGGCCGTTTCTTTGAAACATTCTTCTCCTTACGCTCTTCAGCCTTCTCTTCAACTGCCTCTTCAACTTTTTCACTCTCCTCCTTCAACTTTTTCTCTTCCTTTTTCTCTACCCCTCCGTCTGCCTCTTTGGAGCTATCTTTATCTTCTTTCTCAGCATCACCCACATCTTTCATTTCCACATCATCAATTTTCTTATCTTCCTCAATCGCATCTCCCTCCTCTTCAATAACAGCTTCATCTTGGTGTTGTTCCACCTCCTTTTTTTGTTCATCTACAACTTCAATAGCTTCTCCCTCATTTTCTTCAATAACAACTTCATCTTGGTGTTGTTCCACCTCCTCTTTTTGTTCATCTACAACTTCATTCGTTTGCTCTTCTTTTGTCACTTCAGTCTCGGTTTGGTCTTTCTCCTCCTTTTCAGATACAGGTTCCTTCGTCTTCTCTGAAGCCTCTGTCCGTTGGCTGCTGCCTCTGTGCCATCCGATGTTGGCTTCACCTCCTCCTTCTCTGACACCTTCTCCTTCCCTGCCACCTGCTCTTTCTCTGACTCCATTCCCTTCTCCGGCTCAACCATTTCAAATTTACCTAATCAAGACAAAATTTTGGGTATGTGAAATCCTAATCTTCAGCTTCCAAATATACAAAACCCCCCATGCCTGAAATAACATACCGTAGAAACTCTAAGCTCATAAAATCATTAGTTTTTTTTATATAGAAAGTATCCATTTTGAATGAAGGAAAAATCAAACTCAATATTAAAAAAAAGGGATATTATGAGTCAAATTGAACTCCCATAACGAACAAACAAGGTAGCTTGATCAGAGAAGATATCGACAGAGCTTGGAATTAGGAAATCAAAATTTTGCAAAGCTTTCATCTGTATGTGCAAAAAACTATTTATTACACTAATAAACACAATTCAAGTAAAACAGGTTTCATAAACACGAATGGGCATAGTTAAGTTAAGACTAAACACTACTGACATTCCCAAACTTATCAAGTATAAATTCAGATAAATACACCAACGACCTTCAAAACACACATTTTAAACATACAAATGAACCCAAAAATGTAAGAAAAGGAGAACTTTTGCAAACAAAACTTCACAAAAGCAACTCTATTTATGCAGGTGAACTAAAGTGAAAAGTCAAAAACTTCAGAAAAATCACCAGGAACCCAAAAATTACATTTTTTTCACATAAAATAAGAACTCTAAAACCCCATACAGATTAATCGAATCAAAACAACAAAACTTCCACTTCAAACCAACAAAGTCCCCTAAAAAACCAATCTTTTCCAAAAATCTCAAAACCTAACGCGCACAAACGCCTTTTCCACCATTAAATCACCCAAAACAACACCCGAAAACAAACAAAACCTACAAGGCACAAAAAACCCCCAATTCGTCAACGACAACAGACGCAGACACACAAACCAAACTGAATTACCTGATTTTGTGAACACAAATCGAAGGAGAACTTCTACTTCTCTCCGATCGGGGGAGCTAAATTAGGGTTTTTTTTTAATTTTTCACTCTTTTGTGGTCCGGAGTGTTTTTTTTTTTTTCTCTTGGATTTCGAGAGGAACGACTTTTTTTTTCGAAATATAATGTTAGATTCGATTCCATCGATCAGACGGTCCACATCAAATCGAATATAGCTTCGACAGATCTTTGACACGTTTCCCAATAAGAATCCGACGGTTGGGATCAGAAGTTGAAGAAACGGAAGTGACTTGTTTGGGATTACGTTATAGGATGTACGAATGACTGTTTGGGTGTAAGTACAGTGTTATCCGGGAATAACGTGAGACGACGCGCGGGTTTTTTTTTTGGCGAAATTTTGAAAATGAAAATTGAATGTATTTAGAGTGCCCGCCAAAAGTTTGGAGTTTGATTAGATATGGGTCGGGTCAGTGTTAAATGGGCTGGGCTTAGGTTGCTAAACTGCTACACGAGCTCTTATACACTTTGTAGTCTGTTTTGTAGCCCGTTTTGTAGTCTCGTACACTATAATAATATTGTATATAGTATCATAATGTATACTATATAGCGCAAAATTTTATCATTTTTTCAACGCAAAAAAATATATATTAGTATATCTTAGTATCTATTTAATTTCATATAATTACATGTACTTCAATTAGGGAATGTGTGATTTTCAGAAAGAAAAAAGAAAACTGGTGTGGACTGCAATTGGCTGCTGGACACATATCATTTGCCCTCATATATACTTGTAGACTTCATGTCACCTAATGCGATAACTTACCATTTGTTTCGGGTGAAAAAAAAAAGAGTAAGAAAAAAAATTGTTTGTTATGGAAGAAAAAAACATGATATTTACACTTGGATAAACTAGAAATGAGCTTGTCAACTATTACAGTGCATTAGAATTGCTTATTAAGGTTTTATGTATGCCAATGAATAAAATTACTTTTCTACATCGCTTTAAATTTTTTATCTCACTGACACTCTTACCTGTATCCCAAAAATAATTATATCTACCATATCTCACACACACACATCAGACAACTAAAAATTCATTATTATGCTTATAAATGAGAATAACTAAAAACACAATTAAACAAAAATCATTTATTTTATTGTTATAGTTATTAATTCATAGAATAATTATAAACTCCACGATTATATCTTTATCCAAATGACAATTTGATTTAATAAAGATATTGACCATGTGAATTTTTTTTATACACATCAACCTAAATAAATTACAAGACAAGATAAGGAAGATTTTTTTTTCTGGACCGACCACTAATCTCTCTCTCTCTCCTCTACTCCACTATTGTCCTCTCCCGGCCACCTTCGCCCACCACCGCCCTCCCCCTTCTCTTGCTCTCTTTCTTTCTCTCGCCCTCTCCCAATAAAAAAATTACATTGATCTAGTGTCTTGCGTGATTGACTCATTGCTATTATATATATCCAGAAAATCAAAACTGGAACAACTTAGCCTTAGCATTAATCATTTATATTAAGTAAAGGTTAAGTTGGATTTATCTAAAATAACAAAGGAAAATGTTACACTCAAACCATTTTACAATCTAAACGCATGCTGCACATTTTTATTTATTAAAAAATCATATTCCTCAGTGTGTATTTTATTAAATGTGAAGTATATATTATGATGAATTGAATGATATTATTTATGGAAAATGAAAAATTTCACAGTGAGGGAAGAAGGCAAATGTAAGATTATATTTGAGACTGTAAAAATGACGGAAAACATCAACAATAAATGGTAAATGGATATCAATAAGCCAAGCATGGGCTTTGACCGTATACATGTTTTGGGTCCTGGGCCCATCTGGGCCTGAAAGTGAGCATGTGGGATTTGGGCCGCTGTGAAGACTTAGGGTGCGTTTGGTTGCGCGATTGCAAAACTGATTCTGCAGGAATCTGCGATTGCAAACCTGATTCTGCAGGAAGCTCACTTTCTCAGCTTTTTGAAATCGCAGCTTTTGGACACTATTTGTCTGCAATCGCTGGGTTTAAAACTACGATTATAAAACTGTTTGGTTGCGCGATTGCAAACGCAGCTTCCTGTAATCGCAATCGCAGCGCAATCGCGCAACCAAACGCACCCTAGTTTGTCTGGAATTTCAGAGAATAGAATTTATTAAGGTTTGTTAAGACTCTTGTTATATTATATTTGAATAATGTTAAGAACAGTATGCATGACAGTCAGTACATGTTTTAATTTTAAAAAAATAGTAAATCTCATTTAATGAGATATATGTTTTGATTAAAGGTTATAGCGTTCCAAAATGAATTGAATTATCTAGTTATTTTTATCAAATATAAAAAATTAACAAGATAAGGTGTATACCCCACCTAATGAGATATATACCTCGTTTGATGTGTATAGTAGCGCTCATTGGATTTTGATCGACTAACATACTAGCTGACCTTGAATGTAAACATGTTTTGAGGGATCCCAGGTAAACTACTAAAATGAGCTAGGTATAATGGTATATGTTCACACAATTTTTTTTTTTGTAAATACCCATTAAAAATTATTATTTAATAGACAAAAAGAGGAGAAAAAAAGTTAAACTTGAGTCCCTCCCGGGTGGTGGGAGGGTCTAGGTGACCCCTTGGCGATGATTGTCTTTCCTGCCTAACCCCTTTTCCTATTTTATAGACACACACAAATTTTCTTCTTAGACGGGCGTTTGCAAAAATAAAATTTGCGGACGCAGATTATCACCAGCAAGAATCTATAAAAAATATTTTTTAATAGATTCTTACGGATAAGACTATCAAAAATTGATCCCCCTTTCACATCAGTGCATACTGACGATGAATTTATTGTTTTTTTTTTTAGATTCCTATCTATAAACTCAACCTCCTATATATATATATAGAGAGAGAGGGGGGGGGGGAGTACCTCCTACTATATGCTTAGCTATGAAGGTTGTTGCATACTTCATGGTATTTATTTTATTGAAATCTTAATGATTACATCACCACTGAAAGCATACAATAAGCAACACAACCATTACCCTCAAAGTCTCTATTACCCTTAATAAATGTAGCATGCATGGTACATGTGAGGCTCTCTTCCTTGGAAGCATGCAAGGTCAATGATAAAGCAAAGCCCTCCTCCAAAACCCTAGACATTCCACAGGATCGGAGCCTCTCCCAAACCATTATAAACAAAAGAGGAAAATAAATATAGGAAAAAAAAGGCATTTTCCCAACCCTAAAAAGCAAACATATGGTACACAAACACACATGCTTTCCTATATGCTTTCAAGGCTAGCTTGCTCTTTCAAAAGCATCCTATGCTTCCAAGAAAGTATGGCCAAATAACAAAGCAACAAATAAAGTCACTCCCTCAAAGTATCACAGGCCCAAGAAACCTAACTTTTAAACAAATCTTATCCTTATTTGATAAGAAAACATCACGTAAATGATTAAAAAAAAACAACTTTCAATGAAAATACACTCATTTTAACCGATATTCACACGAAAAATCACGCATAAGCACCAAACCATATCTAGGTGACATTTTCTGATTGACACAGATTCTGTGTCTCATGAGCATTTGATGGATCCCATTGAGATGTCAATCTCAATCAAGTTCTCCTCTTCACCAACATCTGAGAATAGCTCCTTCAGTCCATGTTGCCCTAAGAAGAACTCTGGCAAGCAACCGTCGGGGCTGGTCATGTAATGACCTTCCTGGAGAGCAATCTCTATAAGACTCTCATCATCATCATCATCATCATCATCATCATCATCCGACTCATCTTTGGAGATCAAATGCTCCGTTCCATCGATCAACAACAGTTCATCTTCTGGGTCTTCTGAGGTCTTTTCGATCGATATCGCCTTCTTGACACCATTTTTGTTGATGAAGTGGAAGTAAAGAAGAGCCGATGAACCCATGAACATTGAAACAAGACATGCTGAGGAGGTGAAGCATGAAAAGCAGCCCAAGAACAACAGGAGAAGTACTGAAAAGGACACTAATGGGTACCTAAAGAAACATGAGGTAGAAGAAGAAGAAGAAGAAGAAGAAGAAGAAGAAGAAGAAGAAGGAGAACCCATTTGATCTTTTTTGGTGGTTTTGTTGATTTGATGAGAGGAAATGAAGAACTGGGATTGATGGATGTCTTGTGTATATATATAGACAGAGACTCTCTTTAAGTTATCTTTTTCTCACTCATTCTTTAAAAAGTGGGGCTAACTATGTACATATATTTTTGTTTTTCCTCACCAATCTATGATTCTCTTGGAAGAAGAAAAAACAGTGTTTTTTTTTGTTTTTGTTTTACTCTATTGGGTTTTTTTTATTTCCTCTCCAGTTTCAGAGGTTTAGAAAATTGGGGAAGACCATGTGCATTTTCACTTTAAATCCTGAAACAAGACAAACCAACAGAAAGAAAAAAATAGTTCAAAAACCAAAATTTATAGTTCAAATCAGAGATCCATATGAACCCACAATTTTTTTTTTTATTATTGATTTAATGGAATGACAAATGAATGAAATGGAAGTCTATATATCTCATCTAGTGGCTGCTTTTCAGCTCCATTGTAACAATATTGAAATATTTATGTTTCTTAAATACAAATATGACCCATCATCTCTAGCACTTGATCATCTGTGGACTTTTTTAATTGCCACTGTCAGGGGCCAATGCAGTGAGAGTTTCTTTTGGGAAAGATCACACCAAAAATGTAGGCTCTTCAAATTAATAAGTGGGGAACATCAAGGTCCCCCCCTGGCAATGACATGTTTACATGTTTACTGGTGCAAAGCTGAATTCCAATACCATTTGACACCGATGAAAAAAGAATTTAGGGAACACATAAGAGATCGGAGTTTTGAGAACATATTTTCAGAGTTTTGTTATACCTTGAAAATCCCTCTAGCAAACTCAATGCATTAACACTTTAACAAAAATGTTATATGCGCCAAGCCTTATCACGAAACCTAGATGATATTTACAGAGATAAATAATTTTCTCTTCAAGTAGTCTCCTGATAAACAAAAAATTTTAGTTGATTTTAAGAGGTTCACTTTATATCTTAATTAAAATCAAATCTTAACTAATCTACCAATTAGTGTCCATCCTAATATGATTTTATCATGATTATCTGATGTGATACACCATATCGAAACAAAATCCCAACAATAACTTGTATAATTCATTTCAGAATATGGGATTTTATAAAAATGAAATTAAGGTCTTGTTTGGTTCATGTCATTATGGAATGAATTTGGATTCCATTTGAGATTACAAGAAAAGTGTGTAAAATCCAATGTTTACTTAATTGTAATCTTGATGGTAATTGTGAGCCCCACTAGAATTAGAATCAAGGCATATGAAAAAATAAAGTGGAATCAAATTCCCACATTTTTGTGTGGTAATCTCGAATTCCACCAAAAATATTAAATTAGATTATCATTCTATCATTTACAAATTAATTAAATTAGTATCTACATCCCTTCTAAAATAAATTGTTCTTTTTTTTACCCACCGCCTCCTCTCTTTATTTATTTGCTTTCAACTAATTTTAGGAAAATTACTCTTATTATGTGTTTAATTATATATTTTATTTATTTGCATTCGTTAAATATTTATAAAAAAATTACTCTTTTTTTATAATTTTGATATGGGTAAATAAATAAATTTTGTAATGTATAATAGTAAAGGCATTTTAAACATTTTAAACCAAATTCCTTTTGTCATTTTTCATGTGTGAACCAAACATGGAAAATGATTCTTTTAGAAATCTAACAGTGAACCAAACAATTTGATAGAATTTGGATTCTGATTAAATGATTCTTGATAAAGTAAATCTATATAAAAAAATGACAAACTAAACATGGCCTAATCTTTTAATGAAATTAAGTATTTAGTAGGTGAATTGTTCAATAATTCGGAATATTAGATATACTCTTGTGACCACTAGGAGAGAAAAAAGTTTCTTGTCAGAAAAAAATACAAGCTGTAAAATTAACAGAAAGTTTGAGTGAACCAAATAATATGTATGAACAAAATGGATCATAGTGAAAGGTTGAAGACAAATAATGGCTAAGAACTGATGATGTCTCTCTATTTCTCAAAAACCATAATTGTGATTTACTCATTTTGAAGGTTTCTTTTTTGTCCTTTGTTTGCCACTAATGATGGTTTTGATTGAACATCTTCAATTAATTCTTCTGTTGGTATGCTTTAATAATTAAAACTTTTCTACAACTAATCAATGTCCACCCACTTCTTTTCATGTGGGTGCCTAATCCATAAATGATACTAGTAGCTAGGCTTTCTAGACTTAATAATACACCCAATTGTGTAATGTAATAAAATAGTGCATTTTGTTGGCAATTCAATTTTCCTTGTTTAACTTACCAATTTTTTTTTATTGTGATCCATGTAGTATATGTTCTCTGGTTCGCCAGAGAGATTGATCACCTATAGGATGCATTGCATCTAAGGGTCATTCAAAATATGTATTTGTTTTTGCTTCTGCAGAAATTGAAAAAGCAAACTTGTTTTTAAACTGTTCCAAAAGTCATGATTAATTTAAAAGTTTATTAGGGGTTTTAGCATAAAAATATGTATTTGAAAAAGGAAAGAAAGTGAGCTACTTAGGACGAGTTTTACTAAGTTATTTTATACAAAACCATACTTTCAAACGAGCTTCCAAAATAAGTATTGATGCTAATGATTGAAAGAAATAATTTGCATAAATGAAGCTCAAATGTATTGACACAATTTACAACTTTTGTTTGCACGCAGTTCTTTTTAGCAATCGTGCATGTACTCCCATATATGAAATGAGTTTATATGTTTCATAACGAAATACATATATATCTTTTCTTTTCTTTTTTTACTTTTATTATATGTGGGTTAATACAATTTATTGGATGATATATATTTCATTTTATAGAGATACATGTTATGTTACATGAAAATATACTCCTTCAAAAATGAAAATAAAAGATGTGGTGACTGCATGTGAGCTAGCTTGCATGATTGTTCTGACATTTTCCATAAACAAATATAATGCATCTTTGCATATAGCCGCCTAAATTTTTTTTATATTTGAAAACTCATTTACTAAACAAACTATATTGAAAAATCGCCTAAATAGATCAGTTTCATAACTATGATAAAAAGATTTATGCTTCCCAAGATCTAGTTACAATAGATTTTATGAAAAGAGAAATGTTGTCTAAAATGTAAAAAACGAACACATAAACAAAACATTTCAAATGAGTGTTTCACTTAGGGGTGGCCAAGCCCGCGAGCCCGGACCGGCCCGGGCCCGGCCGGAAATTTTCGGGCCTAAGCCCGGTCCGGCCCGGACTTCGGGCCGCCGGCCTGGGCCCGGACCTTCCATAGGGCCGGGCTTGGGTCTTGGTAAAAAACCCAAAGCCCGGCCCGGAGCCCGGCCCAAGGCCCGACCCGGAAAAGCCCGCCCGTAGGCCCGGGCCCGGCCCGGTCATGGGCATTAAAGTTTTTTAAAAACCCTCCCCAACGGATATTTTTTGAAACCCTCCCCAACGGATATTTTTTGAAACCCTCCCCAACGGCTATATTGGTATCAAAATTTGAATTTCAAAATTCACAAAAACACTATAAATACCCCACAACCTTTCAAGTTTCAATCACTTATCTCTCATACTCTCAAACTCTCTCAAACTCTCTGAAGTTGCTCTACGAAATTCAAGTGGAATTTTTGTGTTCTTTGCTAAATTATTTGATCAATCTCTCTGAAACGCTGTTCTTCTTTCTTAGATTATTTATTTCAATATTTTTTAAATTACAATGGCTGACAGTTCTGCAGATAATGCTTTTAGAGCTGATGCTGAAAATCCATCAGTTGGTTCCCTGCTGTAGATGAAGTTGGTACCTCCAAACTAAAACGAAAACTTTCAGCAGCTTGGGACACTTTCGACAAGATAAGTGCTCAAGATCCTACAAAACCTGCGGGATATTTCAAAACAGTTGCTAAATGTCGTTTCTGTGGTAAGGAATTAACTGTTAATTCTTATAGTGGCACTAGCCACTTAATTAGACATGCTGCTGAATGTACCCGTAAAATTGTTGGATCTAAATTTCAATTACAATTAAGTAGATCTTCGACTGGACAATTGTCAAATTATAGTTTTAATCAAGTTGTTGCTAGAAGAGAAACTGTGAAATATATAATCAAGACTGAACAACCATTTTCAAGGGTTGAAGATCCTGATTTTGAAGAGTGGATCCAAAAAGCTTTTGGTCCTCAATTTCAACCAATTTCTCGCAACATAGTTAAGAGAGATATCGAAAAATTATATGCTGAAGAGAAGACAGATTTATTTGTAACCCTTAGTAATATTCCTGGAAGAATTTGTTTAACTTCTTATTTATGGACTTCTAACCAACCTTTATGTTATATTTCACTAACAGCTCATTTCATTGATGCAAATTGGATATTGCAGAAAAGAATTATTTGCTTCTCCGATCTTGATGCCCCCCCCCCCCATACAAGACAAGCGATGGCAACTAGTATCATCAACCAACTTCAAAGTTGGGGTATTTATGAGAAATTTTTATAATTACTTTAGATAATGCTTCTTCTAATGATGTTTTAGCTAGGTTCCTAGAAAGATGCTTGCCTTCATGTACAACATCCAAATTATTACATGTTCGTTGTTGTTGTCATATACTCAATCTTATTGTGCAAGATGGTTTAGAAGTCGTTAAGCCATTTATTGAGCGTATTGTACTCATTTTATTGTGATGCAGTCATCACCTATAAGCTAATATTCAATCATTGTAATGTTCCATTAAAATATTTTTCTATGAATTTATAGTAGCTATTCAATTAATGTTCAAATATTTCTTGTTGTGAACTTATAATGTGCAATTATTGTGAAGTTATATCAATATTCAATTCAAATATTTTTATTGTTCAAAGTATTTTCAATTCAAGTTATTTAAATTTTTTATTTACTTTATTTTACGTTTTAATTTAACTAAAAAAAATGAAAAAAAATATGGCCACAAAGCCCGGCCCGAACCTTAAGCCCGGCCCGGCCCGGACTTGGCCCGTTCGTGGCCGGGCCTATGGGCGGGCTCGGGCCTTATTTTGAACTTTAGGCCCGGCCCTGGCTCGGGCCCGAAGCCCCTCAGGCCCGGTCAAAGCCCGCCCAAAAAAAGCCCGGCCCGGCCCGAGCCCGGCCCATGGCCACCCCTAGTTTCACTAGAAGAACAATGAAAAATGAATGCAAAGATGACTTTTATGACTAGTATGGTAACTTCGGTTTAGAAAGTAAGACATTTTGTTTAAGGTGTCCAAGAATGAGCACAAGAATAGTATATTCTAAACACAATTTCACTGGGTTACAACTTACACCCACTACCCAATTGAATTTCCATGATAAATAGTGAACAGTGAACAATTATACTACTGTGTAAGTGTGACAGCCATAATCAATCAATATGTGGACAATTATTGTGAAATCCATATTTGTTTATGTATTGTTATGCAACAGCTTGGGTAAGATTTCAAATTAGTCTTCATTAACGCATGATGTGTGTAAATAAAATTTTTTTTTAAAAAAGTTGCCCATAATCAATACCTTGATTTTTTAAATTCATTTATATGCGATATAATATACCATCTTATACATACATAAATGATATAATTAAAAAATTTAATATTAATTACATAAATAATTTGTAAAATTTATTATGAAATTATACATAAAAGGATATATGTTGCAACCGAAAATGAGTTTTTTGTACAGATACCCCTCAATCAACCTTATATTGTAAATATAACTAATTTGAAACTCTCAAACAAACAATATCGCTCGAATGGATAAAAAAATGATATTTATGTACAATTTAAACTTTTTTGAATAATATTATTGGAAATAGTAAATTACCAGATATATTTTACTAAAATGTGATTTTTTAGGAGTATATATTAAAGAAAAAAACCATTAAGATTTGGTGGATATTGATGATATTATCCAATTTATATATAGATATAAAAAAATCAAGAATTAAATTATTCCTAAAATTCTTTAAAAATTCATAACGTTCAGGTTTAACTTCAATCGGAGTAATCAATAGCATGTTGGAAAGAGCTTTTCGATATATATTTATGACTGTGAAATAGATTTTCTCAAAAATGAATATTGCACAATGAAAAATGAGATATATCATTAAAACTCAGACTCGAAATTATTATTTATCATATATATTCCATAATAATCTCCATCCCAATCTAATAAAAATAATAACAATAAAAAAATGATGATATGGCACGATCACAATCATTCATTTAATATATCATTAATATAGATAGATAGATGATATTAAAAAATAGATTTGATGAATATTTCACATTATCTTTTAAAATATTAAAAATATGTGTATTTTTCCATTCTTATCTTTAATGTAAAAATTAAAAGTTCATAAATAACTAAAGATAAAATTGAAAATGAAGATGTTACGCATGAAAGAATAGACTTAAAAACTTAAACACTTTTATTTAGGATAATAAATAGAAACACTTTTATTTAGGATAATAAATAGAAAAAAATAGATGGGAAAGTGTGGTCTAGTCTACAAAAGTAGACCGGGTTAGGCAATAGTAGGCTGTAGGCCGGACTATAAAATAAACTTTTAGTGTAACATTTTTTATAGTTGAATGATACACAATATCAACTTTGGGCACAACCGAGCTAGGTCCACTAGCAGTGTGGGGTCGCCCCCACTGGGTTTTGTGAAAAATTATATATATCATGTGTGTGTATGTTTTTTAAATTAATTATCATATATTGTAATTGGATAATATTACGTTCAATTCATTTTTCAGCCCTAAATTCAGTTTACAAGTGTTTTTTGAATTTTTAAAAAATATTATACCTCATCTAATGAGGTACATATTTTTATAAAAAATGAAGTATATACTCTAATGAATTGCATAGATGCATTTATAAAAAATGTAAATTTTTTTATCGAAACATATACCTTGCTAAGGTGAGTATATGCTCTGATAATTTTCTATCGACGCATATGGAACTGGCAGAGTGGGTTGGAATAAAAACTGGGTGTAACAACATTCATTGTAATTTGGTAGAATATTAATAAATTTTAATTAGTTATTATATGTGTATGTATCAGGTAGTTTGATTATGAATTAAATTTAATTTATATTTATAACTATAGTACATTATTATTTCATTTTGGAAATTGTTACATTTTTAAAAAAAATAGTAAACATTACAAATGAGGTATATGTTTGGATGAAAAATGTATATTGCTCCACTTTGATCGAGTTTAATGAACTCATTTTTAGTAAGTGAGAAATTTTTTTAACGAGGTATATACCTCATCTAAAAATGAATATACTTTAACGGGATAGGTAATGAGGTATAAACTACATTTTGAGACTTTAAAAATAACGTATGTAATAGCATCCTTTCACTTTTTGTTTTTGTAACTTTTGATTGGTAGGTCCGTGGATAAATATTTGGGTATAAAATAATATTGTCTATCTATTTAGTTAACTTTTTCTTTTTTTTCTATGTTATTGAATTGCAAATGAACATTAAAAAATATTTTTTTTTCCTATTTTTCTAAAAATATTTAAAAGAGACAATTAACATTATTATTTTTTAACCTTGTAAAGGCATATTTTTAAATTTCTTGTATGTAAATTTAAAAATAATACTTTGAAAAGATGTATAATTTGATTAATTAAAATTTTGATTAATGATACTTTACTTAATTAAAAAATTTAAGTTATCTAAGTTTGCTCTCACTAAGCATAATTTCTGGCTTCGCCACTTGCTAGATCCCACCAGACAAAAAAAAAAAAAAGGTTGTCTCACAAAAGTTGATTTCTTATACCAAACCTAAATTAACAACCATGCTTGTTCTTAAAAATAATGTTTCCTGCACCCAGTCCAATTCAACATTGTGTCTAGTATAAATTTGAGCTAGGATCCAACTCTATGTACCAGCCCTAGAGCAGCAAATACACCCCACATGGGGGGGGGGGGGGGGGGGGGGAACCTGGGACGCTCTCTATGGACGGGTGCAACTTGTCCATTCCACTAATGAGGGGACGTGCACATCAAGATGCATTTCAAAACCATAAATCTAATGAAAGACACTCTAGGCATTAGGTCCTATGTAAAATAAAGTTTATTCATTCAAAACCCAGGGGGTTGTATGGATTTAGCAAGATTCTAAGGGTTAATATGCATTTTAAAAAAAAAAACACGGGTGGCATCGGATCTCTGATAATTCCCCCTCCAATCTTCTCCTTTGATACTGTAATGCGCATTCAAATTGATGCATATAATAATATAATGATAGTGGTATAAAAAATTGACAATTCAATCAATATTCCTTGGTATGCTACACAAGGGAATGTAGCTTGCTCAACTATCTATGTTACATGTTCTACCCCCCCCAAAAAAAAAACTGTGTTACATGGATATCCAAAGTCGGATTAGTATTCCAAGCATCATCAATACGTATGTCCTTTGTCAGTTATCTTTATAATTATTAAAATATAAAGGGTGGGAATATTTTAATCTATGTCCAATTATGTGTGTGGGTCTTGCCTTATACTAATATTGATTTTGGAGCATGTAATAATAGGGGTTTATACAACTATAGACTCTAACATAGGATGTAATAGTTGCTCAGGTAGGGCTTGGTGACTGGGATTTTATTCTAGGTGGAGTTAGGATTTTATTCTAGGTGGAGTTAGGAATGAATAAGTTAGGAATGCCTAGGGTGTCTTTCTTTAAACCCCCCTATGACGTGTAACGTAAGACAAGAACAAAGAAGAATAAATGAGAATAGCTAAAAAAAACTGTGTTATGAAAACCTAATGTACGTAAACGCAATACACCATTCTATTAATAAATGCAAGAATAAGGAATAGTTGCTCAGGTAAGGTTTGGTGACTGAGATTTTCTGAAATCCCTACAAAACCCTAGAAACCTAATGTGCGTAAACGCACTACACTATTCTATTAGTTAAATTAACCTGTGGGTTAGTTGAATTTAACCTTATATATATAATTACGTTTATACCCTTCCCCTATTAATTCCACAACTAACCAAATTTTCATTCCTCTATCCGTTCTCATCGCTGTCGCTACCCCGGTATGCTATAATATTACGATGATGAAGAAGAAGAGTTCATTGGTCAGAGGGTATTTAGATTGATAGGAGGTATTTATATTTTTTTTTATGTTCACAGGGACTTATTTGCATATATATTTTTAAATTGCTTGGGTTAAGATAATAGAATGTTTTGGGAATATTTCTATTTGTTTATGGTTTTTTTAAACTAAGAGATTGTTTTTGGATTTTGGTTTGGTTTCTAAGGGGTTATTTGGATTTCACTAAAAAAAAGGGTTATATGCATTTATCCATTCTCTGTTTCAAAAGCAGTCTCATAACCGCCTCTGGGTCATATGCGCTTATTTGGAAATTATATGTACTTAAAAATACAGAAAAAAAAATTCATATGACCTCAAAAAAAAGTGTGCATATGACCTCAAACAAAAAGTGTGTGACATTTTTGGGGTGACTTTTAGGACGGTTTTTGAGATGATGTGTATCTTTTTTTTTTTTTATGGATTTAGTTGGTGGAAAATGATATGTCTAGCCCTATATATATCCCCGCCATTAGCCCTTATCATTTAAAAATATATACGCTCACCCATTGAAGTACAAATTGTAAGAAGTGATATATACACAGATAAAGTAGCATATTTTTTCTATCTCAAAAATAATTTTTTTTTAAAATGTTCATACACTACATGAATAAATTATATACCGCACTATCACATTATACACTACATGAATAAATTATATACCGCACTATCACATTATACACTCCAATGACGAAGTGTATAGACGTTTGGGGGACATTTTTTTAAATTGCAAATGAGGTTGTAATACAAACTGAGTATATCAGTGTTCAAACAATTAATATAAAAATAGAATTGTCATCAAAGTTATAAATCAATCTTTTCTCTGGTCAATTATCTTTGATTCATCTAACGATATATCAAACAATAAAATAATTACTCTTACGAGACAAATGAACAAAAAAAGTCTTCTAGCTAGACTACCCAACTTCAAGATGGATCACCTTAAATATACATTGATGCCTTGTGAATTGTGATAGGCAGAGATCAGACAGTTTTGGCATTGAACAAAATCTTGCATGCATTTTGATGTACAATGTATAGAACCAACTGGGGTACCCAATTAAACTAGCTAGGGTATGAAGAATAATTCAATAAAATTAAATTATTGCCAAACACTCTTAAAGAGGTCATATGTATATGCAATTGATGATGGCCACACTTGTTGGCCAGCTGCGATCACATGATCAACTGGAAGCTCTGATTCATGAATGTGGATCATCAGTTCTGAATTGTAATAATAAAGGATTTAGCTGATGTGTCAGGGACAGTCTCACATACAGTAGCCACCTGCTCTAGATTTACATGCATGTTTTATGTAACAAAACATTTACATGCATAAAAGTGAAATCCTTATATGCAAAAACAAAAATAATATTATTAACAAAATAAAATTTCACATAAAACTTTAATTATTCAAGGACTCTGTGTTGTATCCCCACACTCTGTGGGTTTTGCCGTTCTGGTGGAATTCTCTTCTACCTAATTTTCTGTGTGGCTATTCCTTTTTGTTAATGTTTTGTATTTCTCTGTTGAACTCTTGTCTTTTAATATATTAAGTCTTTTGTCTACCATTTAAAGAGAAAAAGGAAAAGGACTCTGTGTTTGACTGTTCTTTTGTCTGTTGTTGGCTTATAAGGATAGAACTTGTCTAAAGATGAGCAAATGGGGTAGGGACAAGTTTTCCTCCCTAGGCAATGTTTCCTACCAATGTTTTTGTTGTGCATTTTCCTTACATAAATTTATGGGGATTATTAGGTTTATCATATCTAGACTAGATGTTGGGGAATGTTTTTTTCTTAAATATAAAAATTCTTAGAGATGTTAATTACTTGGTCTAGCATTGTATGGAATCAAAGGAGATCAAATAGTCTAGTATTGTATAAAATCAAGGGAAGTGGATGTGACAGATTTGAATTTTTAGTATACGTGGCATTCTCTAAAAAAGAACAAGATGAGGTGTTTAAATAAAATTTGTTAGGGTAAAATAGGCTTTTTTAAAAACAAATTTTGATTTAGCATTAAAATTTATCTCATGTAGATTTGTGTAGTTCATTCATACCAATGAAATCCCTTGGTATCTGTGTGAAGGATAATTATCTTGATTTCTCATACTGTTGAGATGTGAGAATACAAATGTCAGCGATGCAGCAAAATTATATGGGCAATCAGTTCAGACAATACTGATTATTTCTGCAAGAGAAAAATCGATATAACTCCTAAAAAGCTAGTTAAATTGGTTTAGTCATTGTAAAATTGAGAAATATCTACTGGTATTCAGAAAGTATGTATGGTTAACGGATTTAGTCTCCGAATTAAATTACCTTCAATAAATACATTCAAATAAAGTCACTACAAAATATGAAAAATTCGATTTAGTCTTTTTGATGATAAAAATACTCTTGCCTTTTCATGAAATTTTTTTTTGTTTTCCTATATTCTCCAACGGTATAAAAAAAGGTAAAATCGATATAACTCCGTGGAAACTTATAAAAATCGAAAAAAGTCATCGTAAAATCAGTAAATCCCTTTAAAGTCAAGCCATAAATTTGGTTAGTGTGTTACAGTAATTTATCAAGAAAATTTGATAAAGGTATTACAATATTTGTCATATATTGGTTAGAGCCAACAAAAAATCTGGTTAGATTTAGTTACGGTAGGGATTAAAATAAATATTGTCTAATAAGACAGAGATTTGTGGGGATTTATCGATTTTATATGGACTTTTTTCAATTTTCATAAGTTTCTAGCTATATCAATTTTTAAAAAATAAGGGGTGAGACCATTTTGGTAACTTTTAATATGTAATTAAGGTTAATCATATACTTGGTTAGTTGAGGTGACAGTAATGACTTAAACGATATTTTTCTAATAACATAGGAATTTATGACGATTTTTTAATTTTACAAGGATTAAAGCTGATTTAGCTAATTTTCCAGGGAGTTGTATCAATTTTTCCCTTTTTTCAAATAGAAAAAGGAGTTAATAAAAATCTAAAAGTCAAGGTAATTTTACATAGATACTTTGTTTTGTTACTTGTCCTTTTATAGACAGTTATATAACAACATGGATTTTGATGAGAAAGTGTATGATTTAAAAAAAAAGCAAAATTGATGTGGACTGTAATTGAGACTGCAGAAGGGGCTGGAGATATCATTTTCCATAACAAAATGTTGCAAATATCAAGTAAATCCAATGTTCTAAAAAAACCCTTCTAGGCCTCGATTAATCCCCTGCGTAGGCCTATGCAAGCACAACCCACAATGCTTAGCAAATAGTCTCTTTTCTGATTAATCATTGGTTGACTAATAAGCTATTAAGCTACCTTTTATATTTTATGTTTATTAAATAATTTTTTTTATACTATCTCTATTATGCTTATATAATTAATATTTATTTTGATGTTATTTTATTATTATTTTTATAGTTTAAAATATTATATACATAATATATATATATATAGAGGGCCGATTACATGCGGCGAACGGCAGGTGCGGCGTCGATCGTGGGCCGTCGATCACGGGTCCATCGCATCGGACGGTCGGGTGCGATTCACGTCGACCGTTGGATGCGATGGACCCGTGATCGACGGCCCACGATCGACGCCGCACCTGCCGTTCGCCGCAGGTAATCGGCCCCCCCTATATATATATATATATATATATATATATATATATATATATATATATATATATATATATATATATATAGGGGGCCGATTACCTGCGGCGAACGGCAGGTGCGGCGTCGATCGTGGGCCGTCGATTACGGGTCCATCGCATCGGACGGTCGGGTGCGATTCACGTCAACCGTTGGATGCGATGGACCCGCGATCGAACGGCCCACGTCGCCGCCGCACCTGCCGTTCGCCGCATCTAATCGCCCCCGTATATATATATCGGTTGTGCGGTCGCGATCGCGGGCCGTCCGATCGCGGGTCCATCGTATCCAACGGTCGACGTGATTCGCACCCGACCGTCTGATGCGATGGACCCGTGATCGATGGCCCGTGATCGTGACCGCACCGACTGCACGGCCGTATATATATAGAGTCGCGATTACGTGCGGTGTGCGGTCGGTGCGGTGTGCGATCACGGGTCCATCGCATCGGACGGTCAGATACGATTCACGTCGACCGTTGGATGCGATGGACCCGCGATCGGACGGCCCACGTAGCGCACCGCACCGACCGCACACCGCATCTAATCGGAAATATATATATATATATATATATATATATATATATATATATATATATATATATATATATATATATATATATATATATATATATATATGCCGACGATTAGGTGCGGTTTACGGTCGGTGCGGTTTGCGACGTGGGCCGTCCGATCGCGGGTCCATCGCATCCAACGGTCGACGTGAATCGCACCCGACCGTCGCACGTAATCGCATCCCTATATATATATATATATATATATATATATATATATATATATATATATATTGTGTGTATTATATTTATATCTAATAAGTGATTGATTAATCTATAATCCCTCCACCATTGTCCAACTAGCATCTAGTTTTTTTTACAGCATTGAGTAAATCCATAACAATAATTATTAAGTATCCAGGTGTTCCACAACACATGTACAATTTAATATGTTTTTATCCCACCCACTTGGTGGTTCAAGATGCATCTTAACCCCCTGTTCGAAATAACATAAATAGAAGTGAAATAATAGTGGAAGAGTGGAATAAGGGAATGAAAAAATTATTTGGATTTGGGAGAACAATGTTATCTTAAAATAGTAAGGAAAATGATATAATTATTTCACGTCCTCCTCCGGAATTGGATTATTTTATAAATTTTTGTTATTTTTTATTTATATTTTATTTAAAACTTATAATCAATCAAATAATAAAATTTTTATTATTATGATTTTTAATTAAAATAATTAAATACATAAAAAAAAAATTTTTTTTTTAGTTAAGTATTTGTCAGAGGCGGCCACTGAAACTTATATAATACGAAATACGACAAACTGTACCAATAATTTATGCTCGCCTCTGACATTAATTAACGTATAAGGGTTTCATCATAATTTGAATTTTAATGGGTATCTTTGCATATATTATATGTTTTAATGGATGGATTCTTGGGATACATCATACATGCAAACTTTCATTATAATGAACAGAAATCTATGCTTCTCACATACAATTTGACAAATTCAGTAAGGATGAATCCACTAATTTTTATCAAAAAAAACAATTAAAATAAAATCACATATTATATGTGTGTGTGTGTGTTAACTTAAATTGTGATTTTCATGTGGAAAAAAACACATAAAAACACACACACACACACACTGAGACACACGCGCGCACGCGTGCGTGTGTTAAATAAAAAAAATAAACACTCAAAAGAATCCTTTAAGGTAGTTGATTTATAGATCTAGTTGGTCAATTGATCCACATCCAGGTCAAACCAATAAATACATGGGGTTAATTTTCTGATTTGACTTTCATTTTAGGGTTTTCAGAGTCTCTATGAGTTCAAACTTGATTGTTGTGTTTGATAAACTAAATGTGTGAGACAGATATATGGGTATGACTTACAAAAAAACATGCATAAGTAAGAAATGTTTGTTTTTATACAAAGCTAAAACATGTGGCATTCTCTAAAAACTTCACATACATGATTCATGTATTGTGATAGGCAGAGTTCAACCGAGTTAGGCAACCAACCACTGTTGTTGTTGTCACAATCTTTTCACCTCCTCATTTTCCTAAATTAGTTGCAAAGACAACCTCAATAAAGAGACACTTCTTATATTACTTAAACACCCATACACACTTATGGGCTCCATTAAAATTAAATTCCTAATATAACCTTATAGCATATTAGATGACATCTTTTTTTGTTGAACATTTTGATGTATATAGTGGACCACACACCAAATTGAACAATTGTAGGAAAAATCATAATAAAGTTTAATAAAAACAGACATCAGTAGATGCTGTACACTTTATATGTAGTTTCGTTTATAATATTTTTTTTCTTCTAATAAGATATATATTTTTATTAGATGAAGACATGATTGTATTTTTATTCTTTTATAAAAAGGAGTGCATTCAATTTATTGCAGTTTGTATTTCATTTTTGAATATTTATTTCTAAAAAAATAAAAAATAAAACATGCACCATCTGGGATACATGATAATCCATTAAATAAGGTGAAATCCAATATTTTTTATCAGAAAATCAACAAAAATAAAATGACATAATTGAACAAATATTACGTGTGGCATGCCCATGCAAAAGACCTATCTCAAAAAATTAACCGAGACATTGGGATTAATTTTAAAAGGTCCATTTTTAGCAAAACCAACCTCCAAGTGTGTCCATTTTTGTAACTCCACTACCCAACATTGATTTAATATCTAGCTTTTCTTTGTCATCACTCATGCCCTTATAAAAACTGTTGCAACTTCCATTTTCAATTTAAAAGCAACCAAAAGAATGCAAAGCAGCTAAACAACAACAATAGACAAATTGAGGTTTAGAAAGGAAAAAAAAAAAGAAAAAAGGGCTAGACATGAAAGAATTCCAAGGCTCCTCCCTCTCCATTGTATTACTATCATTCTTCTTCCTCTTCTCCTCCATGCAATCCTCCTCAACATCTGCCTCAATAGATGCAATGCCTCTGCAACTCTCTCGTTCGGAGCTCGTAAAGATCGCCGGATATGGGGAGGAGAGGCTGTCGTCAGTGCTGGTGACCGGTACAGTCCTCTGCGAGTCGTGCTCCGATGAACGTGTGTCGGTCTCTCGCACATCGTATGTTTCAGGTATGTGTAAATTGTAATTCATGTCTCCATATATAACTCTATATATGATAGGTTTGTTATGTTAATGTCTTTAAGGGGTTGTGTTTGTATTTACATATGCATGTGTGGTTTCATTGATATTGACAAATCAAGATAGTATACTTCATTAGGACCTTTAATTTGCATGTGTAAGATAATACACTTCATTATAGAACCTTTAATTTGCATGTGTTTAGTTGGCTTGTTGAAAAATTCTTGTTTAGTCACAACCAAAAATCAGGTAAACTCTTCAAGATTCTTGTTGTGAGTGACTTTAGGCTGCCCTTGAATACGAGTCCATGAGGATAATTTTTAGAGATTCTGCTTTTGCAACCAAATTCCTCAACACTTAGTGCTCAGTTTTTAAAGAAACTGAAAACAATTTTTAATTCTAGGAACAACTTTTTAGGAATCTACCAAATTAAAGCGCCTTCTGATAAGCTGTTATTAAAAGTTGTTTGAAATGAAAAACTATTTTTCAATTAAACCTAATTTCTAAACACAGCCTTAATATTGTTTGTTTTAGGCTGCTTGCTTTCATGCTAGATTTGCATATTGAATGCCCAAGAAGAGATGCTAATTAAAAGGGACGTTTTTATCTAATTCCTTGTAAACTTTCTAAAATAGGGATAACCCAAATGTTTGATTAGGAAATTGAAGTAATCCCTTGCGAAGTAGTATTTAATTTAACCTTTGAATCCCTCTCTTTGCATTTTTAGTATATTTACATAATATTCTATCCAATGAGAGTTACCAATTTCCTATAGTTATGAAGCATTATTACCTGTAAAGTACAAGAAAATCCAAATAATATATCAAATTCTAATCTTATGTGGACACCATGACATCTATAGAGTTAAATCTCAACATCTGTAGAATAATAAAGAGAAAACCACATAAAAGCGCATGCAGATTTACGTGGCTTAGTAAAATCTGTCTACATCCATTGAGGAGAGCAAGAAATAATTCACTATATATAGTAATTGGATTACAAAATTTCTCGACCTCTCCATCCTCAGCGTCGCCCCTCTCAAAAAAAAAAAAAAAAAAACTATACACGTATGACTGTTTCTCATTAGAAAATAAAACAATTTTATCCATAACAAGGAAGACATTATATAAATAGGATAAAAATGAGAAATTTTTTTACGAAAAACCCCTGTAGCCCTTAAACCCCGCGAGAAATTTGTGCAATTCTAGACCTTCGTGAACAGATCCTTCATGCTAGAGAGCAAGACATCTCACAACATCTTAATTTCCCTTATCTCGATTAGAAAGACAAATTTACACAAAGAGGTAGACAATTAAGAAAACTTTCTTCTCTTGATTAGTTTTAATCATAGTTCAACAAAAAAATATGATGGCAATTATGAAAAATGTCAAAACTTTGTAGGGGTTATATATCGATTTCATAATTATACAGGGGGTTTTTCATAATTAATATAAGACATGGCGTGCCGTAGTTTCTATAACAAACAAAGCCAAAAATATGTAAATGGAAGCTACATGAACTAGTTAAAGGATGGCCACCTAACATGTAGTTTCGCTTGAGATAAAATATTAGGGTTATGTTATCTTCCCTATCTAACAATTCTTCTTCTGCATGTAACCAACCTTAGCTTTGTCACATAAACTATATATCATTTAAATAAATTCAGGGTCTTGGAATTATGCGTTTACATGTATATCGATGTTACTGTATTTTGAAATTTGAATCATGCATAAATTTTGCTTTGGTTTTCATGATTTTGAAAACTGAAATTTTGCTAGCTAGACCTCCTAATTAATCAATGGTTTTGATTTGACTTTGGATCAAGTCATCAGTTTAAGAATTAATGTTACTTTTTTAAAGGAAAAATTGATACAAATGGTTTTATATAAAGCTTAATTAAGTAAAATAAACATTTCGTTAAGAGAAGTTTGAAAGTTAAAACCTTGAAGTAAGGGGAAAAAAGGCGGGATTTACGAAGAAAAACTGTCTTAGTTAGAAAAGTGTGATTAATATAATCTAATATATATAATATAAATTAAACTAGTGTTTTAAATCAAACTTAGCACAACTGATTTTGGTGTATCCATATTGGTTGTCCTTTTAGTAACCTTAATATTACTCAACAAGGGAAAGTGTCCCCAACTCAGAGTCAAACATAGATGTTTTGCTTAAGGTATGTATCTATGAATTGAAATCCTTCAAAGCAAGGCATGCATTACCAAAAGTCAAAAATGTTAAACTAACATATATGAATATAAACTCTTGTCATAGGGACTTGAGACTTGTGTGTGAGCAAAACACCTGTTAGATAATCTTTGCACTATTAAATTGCAAACATGTAAATTAATCCCAATACTTTGTTCATATTAAATATAAAAAATATAAAAAATCAATTTATTAATTTTTTTTTCTATTATATGAACCTATAAACTTATGTTTATTTGGTTGATAAATAATTTTTGTAATCAAGACATCTTGAAACTTATATTACACAACAGTAAAAAAAATTAACATATGCAACAATATGTATCTATATTTTTTGCACAAACAATCTTTTTTCTGTTCCACCTCTTTTCTCATTTCTATTTCCCAGTTTGCAGACATTTGAATTTTGTTCAATTTTTAATATTCTCTTAAGCAAACTCTTTATTGTTATTATTTTATAAGCGTTTATAGATTCAATCATGGTTTTAGCTTGTTTTAATTAACACACCAAGTATTATCATTCATTTGGAAGATATATGGTGGGTGACATAGATTTCAAATAATTTATTTTGATAGAAAAACCATAGAAGTGTCTTGGTAGACCTCCCATCTATGTAAAGCATATTTCATCAAGTGCCCCAAGTTTGCTTTGTTTTGTTGGGCTGTTTGGTTTTGTTGTGCTTCATTTTCATTTCTATTTCCTCTCACCCCAATTCAAACTTTTTTTAAAAAAATGATAGGCAACTTGCCTTAATTTAATTTATTTTTAAAAAAATGCAATATTGTTTTTATATAGTTTCATATATCAAACACAGAACACAACGCGACCATCCAACCAACACCTCCATCACCAAAAAATAAAAAAAAACCATCAAACAATCGGCCAAGATTACCCATTCATTAAGACAGTCACACATGGTCATTACCAAACCCTAATATGCATGCCAATGCTTGAAAATTTTAGGTGCATCTGTGGCCGTCGAATGCAAGGCCGAGGGCAAGCTCAAATTCCGACGGCGATGACCGACGAGTATGGTGACTTCATCGTGGACCTCCCATCGTGCCTCCACGCGGTCCCAAGACTCGATAAATCATGCGTGGTCCGCATCGTTCAACTACCAGAAAACTCTACATGTAAGCGCGCTAGGGTTGACCGGATGAAAAAGATCCGGCTTTCGTCGGTCGGGAATGGAATCCGGGTCTACACGGCCGGAACGATCAAGTTCCGGCGCCGGTCTAGGGTTCAGGGTGGTTGTTTGAGGAAGAGCTTCAACAATGCCATTGAGAGCCTGTGGTGAGTATGGGAATAGTGAAGTTTGGGGGGGGGGGGCACAAAAAAGGTCAGCAGCAAATTTGTGTGGAGCCATTCATGGGGTTGTATGATTTCATGTATACCTGAACAAGGTTTTTATTTTTTTTAAGGAACAATTATATCAATGTTACAATTATATGTGTATTATATATGGAAAATGTTAGACTCGATCTTTTTTACGGTTCAAAACGCAAACCATATATGTTTTTATTTTAAAAAATTAGTAAACATCATATAACGAGGTATATACTTTAATGAAAAGTGTATATCGCTACATTTCGAATTCAATTAATTTATTTTTAGTAAATGTGAAAAAAAATTAATGATATAAATATATAAATATATAACTATACATATAAGACTGTATTTTAGACCGTAAAAAGAACTGAGTGTAACAACACCCCTTATGTATAGATAATTAAGCACGGTTGGCATCTAGTTGTAATCTTTGTATGCATATGGTGGCATTCCTTCGTGTAATGGTCTACAAATTAAGTCCATTACATACCAAGTATAGGCCATTACTATTACTTTAGAAAAGTTATCCCCAAACTAACTGGGGATCAAAGCACACAAGAACAAGCTCATAAGACTGTACACCATTTTTAGTGCTACACTCTACTGGGGCATTAAAGTACTGTTCCCCAAGGGAAGGAATCTCGCTCTACCTCCAAGTTTAATAGTCTTTTAGGACAAAGTCTTCAAAATTAGACAATTTAATTTGAACCTTACATAAGACATAATAGACCACTATTAGTTGGGCGCTGTTACACTCAGATCCATTTTCAGCCCCAATTTCAGCCCTATATGTGTCGATAGATTTCTATCGACGTATATGCACACGTTAACAAGACATATGCTTCGAAAGAATTTTTTTACAATTTTTATAAATGCATCCATGCAATTAATTGAAGTATATGTTTCATTTTTATAAAAACATGCACTTCATTAGATGATGTATACTATTTTTAAAAAAATTGAAACACATGTAAACTGGAATTGAGGCTGAAAATAGGGCTCCATGTAACATTATTCTTAGGGAGCTGCTACCTGGGCCTCATAAATTAAGCCCCATTTGTGAGCCCCAATATGTGGCACTCTCCTATTGGTTCCCTATTTGACTTTTTCTAACCACCAAAATGACAATGATAAGACTGCCCTTTTTATAATTTTAAAAATTAGTTCTAACTAACTAATATCCTCATTAAACTTTGTAACTAAATCCCACAAAAGGTGGCACCAGACATAACATATTTTGAAAAAAATTTGAAACACGTCTAGTGAAAAAAAAACATTAATCACATATTATCAATTAAGATACAATAATGTATCTGAAAATCCAAATAAACAAATATGGTTTGCATGAAACTGCACAGAAAATCCACAAAAAGTTTTCAAAATGCCAACAATAAGCAATTAAATATTAATCAACTATACATTAATCAAATCCATAAAAATAAAAATAACAACTTTCAAAAAATGAGTTGCAATTCAAATTCAGATACAGGTGTATCTGAATTTGAATTGACAAACATCTTTAAAAAAGGGCTAGAATTCAAATTCAGATACAGGTGTATCTGAAATTTGAAATAACAAATACACATTCCATACAAGTGAATGTGCATTGTATTTGAAACTCTTGAATCTGAATAAGTCGAATAATGCTGATACAAAACTAAAAATATGATAAATGACACATTATGCATAATTATTCACAAACACACAATCATAAATGATTGTACATATCAAACTTGGTACACAACAATACATGTAAATCAAGATACACGTCATGTATCTGAATTTAAAATGAAATTCATATTCAAAACATGTATACGATGATTCAAATGAATGACGAAAAATCAAAACCAAAATCAAAATAATATATTTAGATCGAAAAAGAACTAGCCTGAATGGATCGTCATTGTTTGCACCAAAAACTGGTTACAAAAAAACTAAATGAATCAAAACTCTTCTCTTCTTCATTGATTGAACTAAAACAAAAATAAAAACAAATGGAATCCCCCAAAACAGAGAATCGACTTTTTTTTTTCTTCTGTTCCTCTAATCAATCTAAACCAATTAATGTATTCAATATACACAATTGCTTTCAATTAAATTAATTGTTTCCATAAAAAATGAAATTATGGTTTTACCTCCACTAATTAAGGGGACGGTTACGATATGGGGATCAGTTATGATATATGAGATAAAAAAGGTGAATATAACATAAAAGGGTATTTTGGAGAATTCAGTCTTGCCACCTCATGGGGTTTAGAATGGGGTCTACCAATTGGGGCCCAAAAATCACTATTGTTATTCTTATTAGTTCTATGAAAACTTAGACCACCAGAGGCCCATCACGTATTGTTAAACGTAAGCCCACGAGACTGACCCACACATTGTTGTTAAACCAGCTATCCGCACGAAAAAAAAAGGTTTTTGATCTAGTCAGACCTGAGTTTGATCAGTACCAGTTCTAACTGCATAGCTTATAAATCGAACTACATAGTTAAGTATTGGGTACATATTCTACTCTCCTATTAGATCCAGGTGGCGTTTGACGTTGCAAAATGTGGATTTTAAATACTGATTAATAAGTGCAGAAAGAGGTTATGCTGATAATCTTTAAGGAATTTAGAAAAAAAGTGTTTGATTCAGCAAAAAATATTATGTAATTATTTAGATAAGTGTGTTTGGTTAACCACTTAACATATGTGCTTATTAGGAGGGTATTTCAGTCCATTTCGTAAGTGCTGGATGTTATTTTAATGCTTGATTGAATACTTAAAAAAATTTATTAGTACCATTGCATACATGTAACACTGATTTGATGTTTGGTTGAATACTTCACCACAACCAGATAAATTTGACCACCACCAAGAAACCCAGCACCAGATCCACCATTACCTTTCATTACCACCACCACCAAAAACACCTATCACCTCTTCACCATTCACCACCACCACATAAACCACCACCACCAAGAAACCCAAAGCACCATATCTACCATTAACATAAATCACCACCACCACCACCAAAAACACCCATCACCTCTGCACCATTCACCACCACGAAGGGTCACATTCACCTCCACTGCACCACCTTGACCCACCACCACCATCTTTCATCAACGGCTCCACTAAGAACCACCACCGCCGCCGCTTCCGTCCGCCCGTCACAACATCGTTAACCGTCGTCGTAACACCGGTCACCACCACTAGCACCAAGAACCACCGCTGTCGTCGCCGTCATAACACCGACCACCACCACCAAGAAACACCGCCGTAGTCGCTGTCGTAATGGCTACAAAAAGAAGGCTGGTATTCAATCTGCACCTTTGATTTTCGTGGAGAAGGTGTGATTGAGCACCTAGGGTTTGGAGGGTCTCAAATGACTGTTCTCGATTTTGGGCCTTCGGAGGAGAGAGAGGGTGTGAAAAGGTTGTTTTAATACCCTCGGTAATTAGGTGAATTTGGCAGGGTTATTTTCATCTTTTCGCAGGCAATACGAACTGGTGGAAGGCGCTTGCTGAATAAAAAGTGATCTCACGAGTACTGAAGAAATGTTGGAGTTTTTTTACTAAAAGAGGTTTTTTAATTACTAATTCTAGGTGTCAATCAAACAATGTAGTAACAAAAAAAATACTTATTTTTCGGATTCAGCCTAATAAGTGCTGAAAACTTGACAAACTAAACATCACCCTAATCGGTATTAGATCCAATAGGAGAGTAGAACCTGTACCCAACAATTGGTTGTGTAGTTCGATTAATAGGCTGTGTAGTTTGATTTATAGACTATGTGCACAGTTCGATACTAATGGTATTGACCAAACCCAAGTTGATTCTATACTCTAGAAACAATGCTCACATTTGGAGGGATCTAAGACCTTCTGAAGGGATGTGATAAATTTTTAGTCAATGGATCAGGATCCTATAATTAAAATTTAAATGTGAATAATCCATAAGAGTCATTGAATGAGATATATTGATATTGTTTTAAAAAAAATTCGGGTGTTCCATGTTTTTGATCCCCTAACCTATTTTACAAAGAGGGGGTGCTAGCCAATTAACTAAAACTCAGTTCACGTTCTAGTTAAGCTTTTCTTTTGATAGAACAGATTGGAATAAAAGAACAAGCTCAATCCATGAGGCTGAACTTTTTTGGTAGAGATTGATCTCAAGGTTACAAATAACTACAATTAGCCAGAGTTTTTTTTTTTTATATCACGGGCTTGTGACAACGAAAAACAATGACATTGTTATAGCATTCAATGCAGCCTCGCGTGCAATCTTATAAACCACATTGATAATTTTTTATATTTTTAAAAATTAGGTCACGCAATGCGATATAAACGTATATATCTCGTTAAATATACATAGCACTAAAAAAAATCAAAACATGTGCGGACGTAAACAGAATTCTATGTAACTCTTAATACAACGGGCTTCTAACAAGGGCAACATGACTTTGGGCCCACCTACCCACTTCTCCTCGGCCCAGTTGCCGTTCAAAGCCTGAGTAAAAAAATTATCTGCAAATTGAGGACCCTAGTTCACACAATAAATATGTTAATTATTTAAAAAATATTGTTATTTAATTTATATTTGATTTTTTTATAGATCAAGATAAGATTTATTACATCTAAATAAAATTTGGAAAAAAATAAATATAGGGAATAAGATTCTAGATGATGTTATGGACAGTCGCACAAATAGTCTCATGTGCTATTTTTACTTTTTTTTTTATATTTAAAGCGTGAACGAAGTAGTTATGTAACATTGATAAAATGAATTATATACTCCAACAATATAATGTGCTAAATTATAGAAAAAAATTATATATTTTATTTAACAAAATATATATCCTGCGTAGTGAGACTGCAAATCAAGATTGCATGTAATAACACCCTTATATTATATATGTGTATTAATAAACATCTTTATTTTAAAATTATAAAAATATTATAAATATAAAAAATCAGATAATTTCATATAATTATTTATTTAAATTCAAATATACCACAATGACAGAGGACAAACGAGTAGGTCACCGAGACATTGTCACTCCTGACTCGGTAGGCAAATATGTAAATTCTAAAATACTCGCCCATGTTTATTCACTTGATAGCTATAATGAAAGAGATAACAATCCATGCAGAATAAATAATTTTTTTGTTATTTTATTTTAAAAAGTAAAAGTGATAAAATGAGAATAAATAGTGGATAAAAAATATATAAGAATTTATGATTTTTTAAATGACAATTATATCTTTGTACAAATTGTTTGTGTTTAAGAATAAGTGTAAGAGATAGGAGCAGATCCAGGACACTTTCTGGGGGTGAACTAAACTAACAAGAGATATTTTTTGAGGGGTATTGTTACATTCATTTTTTTCTATAGTCCAAAATATAAGCATATATATTTCGTTTGAAATCCAATGAACCATATATCTCATTAGACGATGTATGTACCTCATTTAATGTTTTCTTACACTTACTAAAATTAATTAATTCAACTCGAAATAGAGCAACATATACTTTTTTATCAAAACATATACATTATTAAATGATGTTTACTATTTAAAAAAAAATGAAAACATGTGTGGCCTACATATTGGCTGTTAAAAATAACTGAGTCTAACATTTTCCTTTTTGTGGTAAATTTAGATTTACAAAGCAATGATATTTTGAGGTTTTTCTAACAACGACTAATTGAATATTTTTTTAAGTTATTATTAATTACCGCAAGTGTATGGATCGTTACAGAAGTATAGATTTAGCAAATACAGGTCGAACAACAAGTCCTTGAATCTCTCTAAATATCTTCATAAAGATCTCCATCCTTTTGAATGAATTGATTTATATTCATGCGAATCTTAGCAGTTTTATAATTAGGAAAGAACTTCTTCAAAAATATCATAATTAATTGATCCCAAGTGGTGATAGAATTTGCGGGTAGAGCATACAACCACTTTTTAGCATTATCTTTGAGGGAGAAGTTGATTAACCTGAACCGGATGGAATCATCAGTTAGCTGTTGAAGTTTTAGAGTGGAACAAACTTCCTCAAATTCCCTAATGAAAATATATGAATCCTCAGATCCATCAAATTTTGGGAGCATATTAATCATCTCATGCCTGATCTCAAAGTTGTTAGCATTGGTTGTTGGTAACACAATGCATGAGGGTTGCATAATTCTAGATGGATACATGTAATCCTTCAAGGTCTTTGGAATAACAGCTACTGTGTTATCCATGGTGATGGTTGAATCGATACGAATCAATAAGTTTTTAGAATCCCTAGACCAAATGCTCATAAATCAAAATATCCCAAATCAAGAATATATTTTCACAATCAACAGATTAGGAATTATCCTATTAAGTGAGGGTTGATGATTTTTAAAAGATCTAGTCGTTGATGATATTCCTACCTAAATGGATAGCTCATAACTGTTCCAAGATATGCCTCAAGCTTGCTCGTTAATGATCAACCACTCAATAACCAGAAAAGTGTAAATGATTAGTGGGGGGTCTTCCATGCTTTCACGTGTTCCTCAATTAAGTACCACTGTCCTTTAAGGTAGAAATATTATGAAACCACTTTCCTAGACATCATTAAATGGTTTATTGCTCATTGGAGTATCTCTTGGCGTCTCTTGTCCTATTGAGCTCGAAAACCTAGGGCCAAGTCTAATTCATTTTACTTTAATTAGGCTCATGGGTTTGACAAATGCTCAAGATGATAATTTGTGGGCCAAGGAAGGGTGATGGAATCCCCACCTTATGTTATGTGGGACAACCCTTAGATGGATTAATTAATGTATGCTAATTAAAAAATGCACACACCAAAAATCTCAATCAACCCTAAAAGTAACCCGTTTGCAGAAGATTCGTGGGTGAATGAAATACTCACAACTCACACACAGTGAGGGAAGAATTAAATCTACATTTTTAGCCGTGATGAAATGGTTCACCTTAGAGTCGCCTTCGAACACTTTTGGATGCTCGTTTAGAGAGAGAATGGTCTAAGCCTTACACCATTCTTTGTTGTGTTCTTGTAGGTTCTAGATATCTTGCAAAACATGAAGAGAAAAAAAATTAGCAAAAGCAAAGAAAAAAAAACTAATCCGAAAAATAAATCAACATCAAATATAATTTGAAACAATTCCCCGACAATGGCGCCAAAAACTTGATTGAATATTTTAAGTTATTATTAATTACCGCAAGTGCACGGATCGTTATAGAAGTATAGATTTAGCAAATACGGGTCGAACCCACAGAGAATTGTTCAAATCCGATTATTAATTGATTTAACTAATCGAACTAGAAAGAAATATTAATGAAGGTTTTTTATTATTATTATTATTATTATTATTATTATTATTATTATTATTATTATTATGTTTTTAAAAGCTAATATGAATATAAAAAGATAAGTAGGGTTTTAGAATCTACCATGCAATACCAATTTAGGGATTATATTCAAATATGAAACTTCATCATATAACTTAATCAACATTGACATTAATCAAATATCAACTGAAAAATAAATATTTAAAATCATATTAATTCTTTCATAAAATCAGATATAATGATCCATCTCCCTTCCCTTTATAAAATCTACCAACTCAATATTTAACTTGTTAAGAAGAGCATAAAATATCAGAGAACTCAATCAAAGCATATTTTATCAAATCAAATACAAGAGATTTTTGAAGAAGGTAATAAGAAATTCACATAAAAGGTTTCAAAATAGAATTGAAGGAGAGATTAACACTCAATAAAACAAACAATATAAAGAATTCAGATGTAAATATAAAATCCTAAACTAGCATTGCATAGTTTCATCTTTAACCCTAGTTGAAGATTTAGCTAGACATGATTAAATGAAATAAAGAAAAATAAAAGAAACCATATTATATAAAAAATTCTGAAAATAAAAACACAAAAACTAATATAAAAATTCAGATATAATAGAATATGAAAACAAAAACAAAAAGAAAAATATTTCTCCTTTGGTTGTCCCTTTGCCTCCTTCTTTTTTATTTTTATTCTTGGCTTCATATGTATTCCTTTTATAGCCTACAGCCTTGAATCTCAACCATTGATTTGCAATGAATTGGATGGTCAATATTGACCATTAACCTTCCTTATATGAATATTTGACAAGCTTAGCAAGTAAAATCTTTCATTCCCGTCATTGATTTTCTGCAGAATCTTCGGATGCATCTTTGACCCCTAATATGGTGGAATTGTAAAATATTTATGAAATATTGATTTGTAGATCTTGAAAATATATTTCCAACGCCATATGTTGGACCGAAATAAGATACTTGAGGCAAAAGTTATGGTCAAAACAGTGGGACGGTTTGAACATTGATTTGAAGAATATTTGATCGGATTTTGATTTTTTATTCTTTCTTTACCAAATCTTTTTCTAGCATAATTTTGGATCTTCTAGAATCCTCTTTATTCTCATTCATATATTTAAATGCTTTATAGAATATCTTTTATTGAAAATCATCATTTATCCCAATTACCTGTAATAACATATAAATTCTGAATTTTAGTAATTGTTACACATAAAATTAGGAAATAGAAAACTAAATTAAAGGGCTTAAGTGTGCAAGTAATATGCTTATCAACGACCTAAGTTGAATTGGTATTTTGAGGTTTTTCTAACAAAATCTGGTTGGATTGTATTGAGGTTTTTATAACAAAACTAGTGCGCTGGGTGTTTTTCAGATGTGTGTGAGAATGTTAGGTGTGATAATTTTTTTTATAAAAATAAAACTAAATATGCAATTCTAGCACCCTCCTAGAATAAAATAACAATTCTTCTATAAGAGATGTGTGATATGATAGATGCAATATATTTTTTAATGTGTGTGATATGATAGAAGTAAGATATGTGTGTAATAAGTGTAAGAGGTGTATGTAATATAATAGATGTGACATGTTTTTTATATGTGTGTGTGTGAATATTAGATGAGAGAATTTTAAAAAAAAGTAACACAGAACATGCAATTCCAACACTTCCCTGTAATACAATATCAATTATCTTGTGTTTTTAAAATACTACATAATAAGCCCTGTTAAGCAATTCCAGCATCCTCCTTGAATAATTATCGGGCTTATTCCTAGTTTATCCAGATATAAGTATTTGAGTTTATTCATCTAAAACAAACAGTTTTTTTCCTTATTCCCCACTGTTACCCCTCTTCCTCAATTATTCCTCACCCTAATTGGGCAATTAAAATATACTAGAACTGCAAAAGTGTACTACTGGAAAAAGAAATGTTTAAATTCTAATTCTACTGACTCCCTAACATCACCACATGTCTAGGGATGATATAATGTAGGGGAAATTAATTAGAGGTCCCCGGAGACACCTCTGTAATAACAATAAGTCCCTTAACTTTTTCTTGTTTTCTTTAAGTCCCTAAGTTAATGGTGGTATTTTGTTTAGGTCTTTCCATCCAACTTCCATCAATTCTATTTTGTCTCCTTTTCTTATCCCTAAATAAACATAATTTGCCTCTCTATCTCCCACAGCCTCTCTTTTTCCCCCCAAACAACTCAACAAGTTGTGAGACCACCTCAACAGCTCCCCATTGGACCGATCTAGACCTCAATGCTGATCGCGCCCCCCAACCGTCTCCCGCATCCCATCCGCTAGCCCAACCACCTTCTCGCGACCCCATCTGCGAGCCTAACCCCCTCTCATGACCCATCCGTGAGCCTAACCTGTTATAGATATAACATTGTACAAAATGAGCGTAACGGTGTATGCAGTGTAACACACAGAACTTGTAACAAGTATAAAAGTGTACATATTGAGAATAACAGTGTACATAGTGTGACACAAACGGTAAGAGGTATAACAGTGTACACAATGTGCGTAATAGTGTACGCAGTGTAACACACACAACCTGTAACAGGAATAACAATGTACATATTAGGAATAACAGTGTACATAGTATAACACAAAATCGAGAGACGGCTCGCAGACGGGATGCGGGACATGGTCGGAAGAGGTCATGATTGGCGTTGGGATCGAGATCGGTGCAATGGTGGGCTGATGGAGGTGGTCTCACATCTTGTTGAGTTGTTTGGGGGAGATAAAAGGTAAATCATGTTTACTTGGGGATAAAAGAGGGAGAAAAAATAGAATGGATGGAAGTTGGATGGAATGACATAAACAAAATACCACCACTAATTTAGGGATCTAAAGAAAAAAAAACTCAATGGACCTATTGTTATTACAGGGGCGTTTCCGAGGACCTCTAATTAATTTCCCTTATAATGTAAGAGTGATTGTTTTAAAAAGGTTACAAATACGAATATAAAGTCTTTAAAAAATGTATGAACACATAAAACCTATAATTGTGTACACCATAGATGTGGGTCACAATCTCAACTAATCGCGTAAATCACGGCCCATGGTCCACTCCATTTCTTGATCAAGACATCTAACCAATCTCTGCATCTTAATTCTAGGTCCCTCAGCATACCTCCCTATTAATTTTAAGTCCATGCAACTTTTCAACCTAATAATAGGTCTCCAAGTCCCAATATCTATTATATTTGGGTCATTCCATCCTTACTTTATTAACCACAACTATTTTTCTTTTGTTTTTACCCCTAGCTCTTTCTCTACTTTGTGTTCCCCCTCTCTCTCCCCAACCTGCACAGACGGCTACCCTCAACCTCCCCTCGCGCCCTTCGGTCACTTCCCTCCTCCTTTTTTCATCTCCCACGGTTTACAATATCTCTCCCGTCTCCGTTTTCACTTCTTTCTTTTTTTTCTCCATCAATGAAGGATGACAGTCTTCTCATTCCATCCCATGCTCCTCCTTCCATCTCCCTCCATCCATCACAGATCGATTGCTCCCCCCCCCCCCCCCCCCAAATCCACCAATTTTATTCTTTTATATAAATTATTAGCAATGTACACAGAATGGTAACATAGTACACATAATGCTTCCCTCCCCTAAAAAAAAATCCTCCAATTTTATTATTGTACACAAATTATTAACAGTATTCATAGATAACAGTGTACACATAATGGTAACACTATATAAAGAAAAGGGTAAAATAAAAAGATTAAATGTCCCATTTAACAATAATTGCTACCAAGGACCTGAAAAATGGGACCGGATCCAGTCAGGACTGGATCCGGGTCAGTATCGAACTGGATGACGTGAAAATCGAACTGCACAACCAATTGTTGGGTATATATTTCATTCTTCTATTGGATACTAATGATACTTAAGAATTCATATTTTCTCCAATAACTGATTGAATATAATAAGATAATAAAATATATACCCAACAATTGGTTGTACAGTTTAATTTATAGGTGGTGGTGCAGTTCGATTTTCAAATCGTCCAATTCGATACTGATCGAACTGATCGGATCCAGTCTCTCAAAAAATGTCTAGAGGATTTTAAGAACTTAAAAAAAAAGTAAAAATAGTTAATGGATTTAAAATTAATGCAGGGTATCCGGAGAAATCCGAACTAATTTCCCCAATTTTTCATAACACACAATTCAGAAAACACATAATTGACATAATTATTCACTTTCACTGTCCATCCACATCACTCTCCTTTTTTTTTTCTTGTTTGGTCATTTCTTCACTTCTAAGGATTCTTCCATTGAAAACTTTGCCCCCCCCCCCCCCCCCCCCACCCACCCACACACACACACACACTAATTGGACTCTGTTGGGAGCTGTTGTCAAAAAATTAAGATCTAATAAAATTTGTGACATTGATGGAGACTAAAGAAAGGATGCCCACTGAAAACCACATCCCTCTCATTGTTGTCTTTGTCATTTTTAGTGGTTTAGGAGCACAACCATCAATTTGTGAACTTTGCCTGCTCAATGGTTATTATTATTATTATTATCATCATCATCATACACTTCAAAACATTGGAAAAGTAATTTCTTTTCATTGGTTTGTTTTTACTTTGGTTAAAAAAAAAGATTGGAAACATTTGATGAAAATAACGTTGTTACTTACAGTCCTCCTATTTACACCGTTGAAATGTTTTTAATATTTTTTATAAGGGTTAAAATCATTAACATCCTCACAAACATATGTAATCCCATATAAATCTTTGTTAAAGTTTGGGTTGATAAAGATTCATATACATTCCTAAGCCAACATAAGTTAATTCTAACCCAGCTTACCCTAATTAAACTTATACCATAAAATAACTAAATTTCTCTAATTTTTTGTACCCTTTCCAAATAGTACCTCTTTGGGATGTATATAAAAGTCCTACAGGGTAAATTGGTCTTTGTATGATTATTTTATCTTTATGATTGTTTATTTGGACTATATCATCTACACAATTACATGGTGATGAGATATTTTTCAAAACATTCCGTCAAGTTTAAAAGAAATTTTAAATTAGAGATGATAATTATGTTTTTATGAGTTTTTATGGATTTACACATCTGTCCCAACTTTAATAATGATTTATATGTGATTACACATATTTGCAATGATGTAAATGTCTTAACCTTTTTTATAATGAGTTCATACAATTCACTAAAGTTTATACTGATTATAATTTATAAAAGTATATATATAAATATATTATTTTTTAAAAGATCAAATTGGATGAAAACTGACAAAGAGGTTCATAAAAATAATTGGGTAACATTATTCTTATAGCCTCCATTTATATAGCATCATAAGCTATCATGAGATTGATAATTATCTCAATATGAATAAGAAATAAGTCATTTTGTTTGGTTATATTTTTAATTATTTTCGTTGAAACATAATAATGAAATTTTTGTTGTTTGATTGACATGAATAAGTTATTGACAAAAGATGAATAAGATGAAAATAAATATTTATACAAGATGAAAAATGAAAAATATTTATTTGACATGAAAAATAAAACATATTAGGTGTAATAACACAATTACACCTAGAATATTAATACCATCTTAATTATTCTCAATTATTTTAACATAACACTATCTTTATATTTTTTACAAACAACCATGTTTTTAAATTTAATTTTTTCTATTTCATCATATTCTGCTCCTGTTTCTCTGCTCAAATAGGACAGTAGGGCCTATACTGATTTTAAATCAAAGGTTTGCTTTAAAGAAACCCTGGAAGCTCCCAGTTCATGTGCCATGAACAGTGAGCGAATATAATGACACGCAATGATGCATAAAGTGGGGACATCATGTGCATCCCTAAAGTAAGGTTTGATCACAGCCACAAACAACATAGGTTTTCCACCAGTTCAGAAAATTTGGGATCCTCCAAAGTCATTGGAGAATATTTTTTTTTACTCACTTTTTCATATTTTTTGTTCTTTCATTAGAATTATTAGAAAAAGAAAAAAAAGTTGAAAGCGATAGAGAGTAAAAAAAATTGAGAAATCCCTTTCTGTATTTTTTTTTTATTTCATCAATGCAAGGCTACAAAAATTGGGTTCTTCTCATTCTCTTCTGTTCTCTTCTCAAAATTGAAAAAGATGGGTTTTTGTTCCTCCTAAATTTATGAAATGGGTTTTGGTTTTCTTTGTTCAATGCATCCGAAACTGGGTTCCCTTTCTTGAAGTTTTTGAGTGGGTTGTTCTGAAACCAAATTTGGGTTTCTTTTGTTTTATGTGAAATTCTCGAAATTGTGACATGGGTTTTGTTTTTCTGGCCAGTTTAATAGCTTTGAAGGTTCAGTTGAGGGTAAAGATTTGTTCTTTTTAATTTATATATGAAAATTTGATCTTGGGTTGTCTCATTTTGAATTCCTTTTAAATGGGTAATGCAAGTAGTGTGAGAGAAGGAGAGGTTGTGAACCCATGTGGGGGTGAGAAGGGTGACCCTCAAGAGCCCATGTGTCAGAGCCCTCCACGCAGTCCCATGGCTGCTCTGTCACCCCTCTTGTTCACTCCACAGGTCAATTTTCCATCTAATTGAAATTTGTTCTTGTTTTATTTTGTTTTTGCTTTTGCCAAATATAAGATGAGTTGTTTCATTCATTTTGATAATTGGTACCTTTGTAGCTGATTTTGTGTGTGTGTGTGTGGTTTTTTTTTTTTTTTTTGAATTTTAGATATTTGTTTTTGACAATTTTGAGATTTTGGTGAAAACCATTGTGGTTTCTTATTTGTTTCTTTTTGTTCAGTGCATCTGCATATTGATTTTCTTTTTAATGCTTGATATGATATTGTACACCTTGTGAATGTGGAGGCTTTTTTTTAAATTTTTTTTTGGGTAGATACTTGTATTATTTATTTTATTTTTAATTTTTTTTGGGGTTGATGCTGGAGCTTGTAGTTAATTAACTATGTTAGCTATCAGTTTATGAGTTCTTTTAAATAGAGAACATCGGGCATATTTTATTTTTTATGGAACCACAGATGCTGATATGGATGGGCTAAAAATATTCCTGCAATGGATGATTGTTCTCAAGCCTTAAAGTGAAGAGCCCTTCTTGGTGTTTGGTTCTTTCTGTGATCTTTTTGTGATGCCTTATTATTGTATGATATTTTGCTTTCACAATTCACACTTCCACTTTCTAGTGGAGTAGTGCTTGTAAAGTTCTTCTATACTGCTTCATGTTTCTATCTTCTGACATTTGACTTGCAAATGATGATTTTTTTTTCTTTTATTCAAATTATTTAAAAATGATTGAAATCTTGTATTGTTTGTTAGTATGAATTATTGTCGAAAACTCATGGTAGTCTTAGTGCCATGATTTTGGGATGAATAATATCTCGCTCGGATGCCAGATCTAGTTTCCCTAGAGTTTCTGTTTTACTCGAAATCATCCTGCGTTAGTTGTACATTCTGCATTTTATGACATAGAATTCATGTCCATGTAAGTTTATGATTGGTTAGATGCTAGCTATCTATCTCAATCTAAGGTAATTTAAACTCCAAAGTGAAAGTCTATGGGTTTGGGAGGAGCAACAGAAGCTGTTATCTATTCAGGGTTATTTTTACACTCCTTTGAGACCATCTGACTGAGTATCTAGATTGTTGCTACTCAATGCCGGATTTTTCTCTCTTGGTATTCAACCTCCAAATTTTTTTTTAATGGTACTAAATGTTCAGGTAATGTTGTTTTTTTAGGCTAGAGACCATTTTATGCATTTATTTTCTGTATGTAATTACAGGGCAACAGCTTTCCTTATGCACTGCTTTCATTGATGAATGCAAAAGCCTGAACTCACAGAATTAATTGTATGACTTTGTGTGATAATAAACTATTATTTATGTTCTGATGCCAATATTTTTGTTGTTTTGACCATCCAAAAGGGGGATGTTTCTTTGTTTTTTACTTCTTTTCATACACCATGTCATGGCACTTTTGATGGCCATTTTGGGACTTGATTTGAACCTTTAACAAGAATCTAGTGAATGATACATCCTTATGAATCAAGGTTCTGAATTTTCGTGAGTAAATTGTGCATAAATTTGGATGCATGGTTTTTGGTGGAATTGTTTTCAAACAATAAGTTTAAAGTTATTGTAGTTATTCGCTTAGCAAGTATTTGAAAGATTTTGCTTCAGAACTTCTTAAAGTAAAATAAGAAACAACCCACATCCTTTAAAGCCATATCAATTTACTCAATGGGAAACATCCTCCCATTTTGATATAAGCCGCGAGATATGCTACCCCGACTCCCTTAGATAATCCAAGACGCCATCCCAATCATTCTCTTCATAACTTGGCTTTTTTCTTGGAACAATTTGTCATTTCTTGTCAACCAAATATTCTGGATTCCAAGTTTCCTTCTGTTAGAATTTCGTTCTTGGTAGTGAAGGTGTGTATCAGCCACATGTAAAAGTTCTGTAGTGAAAGCCTATAACTATAACCAGGAAGTTGGATGCTGTGATATGCTCATTTTTCATAGTTGATAATGTTGCTACTCAGCTCTTTCTATCTCCAAAGTTCCTGACATAATTTATTCTCTTGCAGGTTCCAGCAGTTCCTTTGCAGAGACCGGATGAGGTGGACTTCTCAAAGAATGCATGGATGCAAAACTCTATGAAATATGAGGACAAGTTTTATGAGCAGGGCATTCCAACGATGATTACTTGGAGTTATGGTGGAAAGGATGTAGCAGTTGCAGGATCATGGGATAATTGGAAGACGAGGTACTCAGCATCATTCTTTAAGTTATTTATTTATATATATAACAAAGTTTGGATCTCTTCTTATGTGTCCTTTTATAGTTATGGATAAGTGGCCTTAATCTCTAACCTTACGAAATATTGTTTCAAATACAGTTCCATGAAAGGAATTATTTCTGTTACCAAGACTTTTTGAGTTTTTTCAGAATTTTGACATATTCCCACTACTGAAGTAGCTCTTTTTTACATCATTTCTCTTTCTATTGGTGAATAACTGTATTTTTTCTGTGAAACTTGTCATTTTAACATTTCTTTCTGCTTGATTGGTATTTTCTTTAATTCATTTGTTTCAGAACTAAAGTTTTTCTAAACCTTCTTTATTTGATTTTTTGCATATTGCTAACTATCTACTGATTATGAAAATGAAAAATGGAGCATTTAATTGACTACTTTGGAGGATCACAATGAATCACTTAGAAATGCGGTTCTACCATAGTATCATTGTCAAATCACATTGAGAAAGGAGGGTTTATTATATTGTCAGATGGTATAAATTTCTCATATGAATTTGTCTGACCCCATACAATTATGAGCATCCTTCATGATGGTAATGATAATGTGTGTTTTTTTCGGCATCTATGCTTTTCTCCTAATGAATTATTTTGGAGTTGTAAACCTGTGCAATTCGTCTGACGTGATGAAATCATGGCAGAAAATCTCTCTATAGATCGGGTAAAGACTTTGCGATAATGAAAGTACTTCCTTCGGGTGTTTATCAGTACAAGTTTATCGTTGATGGAGAATGGAAGTTCGCCCGAGACATGCCATGGATGCCCGATGACATGGGGAACCCTTGCAACATCTTAGACTTGAAGGTAATTTAAATCACTTGAACCTGTTCATTTATGTGATCCATTTATCCATTCATTACATCAGTGAGTCATCAAGTCCGAAGTTTCTTTAGATCACATGAGAGTAACAAAAAGTTACCTGGTTATTCCATTATATTTTTTTAACCATTGTGGTAGTAATGAAAACTCATATGTAGTATAAGTGTGTAAAGGATATAAAAAATTGAAAATTAAAATTGCTGAGAGAGAAATACCACGATGGTGGATATTATAATGATCATTGGTGGAGAGGTTTAGATATTGTTCCAATAGCAGATGGGACATAATCTTTTGAGATGGCTTCAGCAAGAATTGAGAATTAAGAGATTGTGGGATGATTTAAGAGATTGTTTAATTTTGATGGCCCCCTGCAAACCGTCCTTAACCCAGGAATAATGTGTTTTATATTAGTAATATAATTGACTTGTATAATTGCATAACTATATGTTCCTTATTTTTTTGTTCATTTTTGTTGTGTTGCTATATTCCTTTCATGCCCGTTTGGGGTGTGGCATAAGCTTTTCTATGATAGTTTGGTATCTTTGGGTATATAGTTTGGGTAGTTTCCATTTGATTACATCTTATTTTTTCATCGTTGTCTGGTTACATTTTCTTATCCCATCGGAATTAGTGTTTATGAGAGTGTATAAGGTATGGATAGGCTTATCCAATCCAATCATAACCATGAGGTTTTATTCGCGCTAAACAACGGGTTGATGCAGGAAACCATACCCGAAGACATATCGAGCATCGCAGGGTTCGAGCCGCCCCATTCACCCGACTCCAGCTATAATAGCCGCCACCTCGGCTCAGAGGACTTCTCCAAGGAGCCACCCCTCATCCCGCCCCACTTGAACTTCACCCTCCTCAACCCCTCCTCCTCCACCGCAGATAGAAGACCTCAACACGTCGTGCTCAACCACCTCTACATACAGAAAGGGAAGGCTGGTCTGCCTGTAGTGACCCTGGGTTCGTCCTACCGGTTTATGGAGAAGTATGTGACTGTTGTTCTGTACAAGTCTCTGCAGAGGTGAATGAGAAGGATCACTGATATTTTGTAAAGGGTGGATAGGAGATCATAAAAATGTAATTATTTTGGGCAGTTTGGATCTTTGGTGACCCTTTAATGTAAAGGTAAATGCTATGATTAACAATGTAAATGGGAATCAGTGGAAGGGAGAGTTTTTATTATATGGTGTTTATGTTGGATGCTTTTATGTGAAAGGCTGTTTTGTTGATCTATAAGAACAAACTCAAATTAAGTTTAAATTTACCTGAAGTGATCTGCCAAAACATGAGATTTTGTATTTACATGGAGGTCTCTTCAATATCATTTGAAGTGATCCCCCTAGATTGTTACACTTGCATGACTTGGTAGTAGATTCACTTTGTGTAAAAAAATGACTGGGTGTAACATTTTTCTTTTATGATTGTCTAGCAATAGTGGATGCTCTTGTTTGGCATGTGTGTATAATCTTGCACGCTTGTTTTTGACTATGGATGAGTTTACATCATAACTTGAATGCTGGTCATTTACTAATCATAATCTATCATTTTTTGGAATTTTAAATCCCTTTTTCTGTGCTTGATTTATTAGTATTAGTATATATGTGTGTTTTTTTTTATTAACAGTATTAGTACGAAATATTGTATTTTTCCAACCATGTTCAATAAATAACTTAACAAATTTATTTAAGTATGGAAGAAAACTTGATTTAAGAGCCATCATTTAAGTCCTCACTCCATGTTCTCTTTACATGCATGACTCCTAAATTAAAATTTCAATTAAGTATTGTTTTAATTATGCATGCTTTGAACATTATGTTTCTTTTGGGCAATAAAATTGAGACCATATGCTCCAATCTTGTCGATGTTATTTTTTTTTAATCCTTATTTAGATTTATCAAAATCAGTTTAAAAAAAGGACAAATATTATTCTAGTTTTTAGGTGGAATAAAAATCTTCATTTTATTTTAAAATCATGACAACTATCCATATTTTATAATTATTATTTTTTATATAAGCTATTCTTCTTTATCTTCTTATCTCCTTACCAAAATGTTGGGACATTGCTGCTCAGGGGCTCCTTGGAAAAAATAATGGGCTGACTTCGAGTGGGCTTTGGCCCACTGTCTCTTATGAGCCCGTGTTGGCCCATGTTTATAAAAACTATTGTTGCATAGTTTTTTTTTTCAGCCCCAATTCCAATCTTATATGTGTCGATAGAAAATTAACATAGTATATACTCAGATTAACGAGGTATATGCATCAATAGAAATTTTTTATATTTTTTATAAATGCATTCATGCAATTCATTGGAATATATGCTTCATTTTTTATAAACACATGTACCTCATTAGATGATGTATAATTTTTTAAAAAATTTAAACCACATGTAGATTGAAATTATGGTTGAAAATAGGGCTGTACATAACACATTCCTTATATAAATATTAGTGGTATCACTTACTGTGGCCTTTATACAAAAAAATAAAAAAATAAAAAAAAAAAGTGTTGTTACACACAGTTTTCTTTTCAGCCCCAATTCTAGATCCATATGTATCGATTGAAAATCACTGGAATATATATTTATATTAACGATGTATATGCTTCGATAAAAATTTTCACATTTTCTATAAATATATTCATGCAATTCATTGCAAATATATGCTTCATTTAAAAAAAAAAAACATGTACCTCATTAGATGAGATATATTATTTTAAAAAAATTCAAAATATGTGTAGACTGAAATTTAAGCTGAAAAAAATTATACGTAACATTATCCATAAATATAAAATAAAGAATCTCAAAGAAATCAAATTAAAGTAGTATGTGTATGTTCATTGTTGTGATGTCAAAATATAAATGGGAAAGGTGGATAAGAGGAGATTAAGATTTGGAAAAATAAAGGCCTACCACACCATGATGTTTACTGAAATCTGATCAACTTGTGTGGGGTTGGAAAAATTTCATAGTCTTGATCATGTCATGGCAGAAAGGAACAGGTCATACTTTATTACTCATGTTTGAATATTGCTTAGAATATATAGAATTTACTTATTGAAAAAAATGCTAAGTTACCAGCCTTCAATGAAAGAATGAAATGTTACATGTCTATCATGTGAGATTGTGATAACTCTTAATGATTTTTGACATATGTTAATCTGTTATAAAATTTACATTCCGTCTTGTAAACATCAGGGATCAAGTGGGTTGATCGCCAGGGAATGAGATTTCTTGTATCAATTGACACAGTAAAATATAGATGGAACTTAATCACACGATGTCACATAGATGGAACAGATCCATTTAAAAATATGAATACAGGTTTTTCTTTTAATGTATAAAACAAGGACATTTGTAATAGGTTTGTGTTTTTCTCCATACGACAAATGTATATCGGTTGACACAGATATTCCCTGTGATTGACTCGGAATCCAGACTCTTGATGCCAGTAATGATGTATAAAAAAGTATTAAGTTTCTACTGCTCTAGATAATGGGAGTGACACTTCAACCATAATTCATACTTCTTCATCTCAACCACTATTCAACATCCCCCCCCCCCCCCAAAAAAAAAAGAAAAGAAAAAACCCTTATTCCATAAAACAATACGAAGTCATCGGAACAAAAAAATGAACCACTCTCTTAGGATAACATTCTTATTCTTATTAAACTGGTATAACTATGATCAATCTTTTTTATAAGGTGGATTTCTACGGAGTGGGTCTAGTATATAAGGAGACTTGCGATAGAAAGTCGAAGGCCACTAGACTGCAGGTGGAGGTGCACGGTTGTTTGCGCAGTCTTACTTCAATGACGACATCAACAAAAATCTTCTAAGGGGTTCAAGTAAGTCCGAGTTTACCGGATATCAATCAAGGTGGAGATTGTTGGGGTTATGTCTCGATCCGGTGTATTACATTGGATGGCCATGATAAAATCATATTAATGTAGACACCTATTATTATTTAAGATTTGATCTTATTTAATATTTAAAATAAATCTCTTAAAATAAGAAACAATCTTTGTTATATTTGTTTGTTTAATTAGGAGAGTGAATATTTTTTAAAATCTGGGAACAATATTTGTTTGTTAATTGAGAGATTATTTGAGGAGGAAGTTATTTATCTCTATAAATATCCTCTAGGATTTCATGACAAGATTTGGTAAGAGAAGGTCGAGAGGGTTCTAACAGACGGAAACTACATGGGAGAGTTTGTGTGTCTCTTAATGTATCTCAATTATAAAGTAGATTATCTTGTTTTTGTCCCATGGATGTAGACCTAGGCCGAACCACGTATATCTTATATTATTCGAGTGATGTGATATTTCATTCTTGTGTTCGATATCGTATTTATTGTTGGATTCCGCAATAGCCTTTCCAACAGCGAATGCATTCATACAAAGGTATATATAACTAAAAGTAAGGGTAAAAGTGAGTCTAGGTGTATCAAAGATCCAATATAAATACCCCAAACCTCCAGTATAAATACCCCAAACCTTAGTTGGGAAGTTTTAGGGGCTCAACTTTTAGTCACACAAGCTGGATGGGTTGGATTGACTTGGGAGTCTTCCCTTGACCCCATTTGAAACCTCCAAGCACCACCAATAATTAAAATCACACCAACATTTTGGTTACATGAGGACACCAAACAGTTAATCAAAATTCACAAATAAAAACACCACCCCATGTATTCACATAGCCCAAAACACATTGACTCTCCATAGGAGCCATGGATCTAATCAAGATAACCTTCCATACCCTCCTCTCAGTCTCAATCTTCCTCATTTTCTATTCACACATCACCCTTTACATGTTCACAACACTATCCATTGAGCATGTCATCGGCTGCTTCATTAATAGGCAGGCCATGTTCATCCTCCTCAACTTCATCCTCCTCCTCCTCCTCACCGGAGAGTCCGGTCTACTATTCAGCTCTCTCGATCGGGCTGAAGATCATCATACCGAGTCCCATGAGAGGAGCGGTCATCGAGAAGTGCCACCGGTGGAGCCGAAGTGCATCAATGAAAGAGAAATGGCTGTTTATGGAGAGGAAGTAGAGGCAAGTGTTGGGAGTTTGGATTTGGTACTATTGGAGGTGAAAGAAGAAGAAGAAGAAGAATAAGAAGAAGGTGAGTGTTTGAGTGTAGAAGAGTTGAATAAGAAGTTTGAGGAGTTCATAGAGAAGGTGAAGAGACAGATGAGAATGGAAGCTATGGAACTTGTCATGGTTCATTAGTTGTTAGATATATGTTTGCATGGATTTGGCTTTGTTTTGTATGAATTGATTTGTAGCATTGTTGGATTAGAGCTTGTCAAAGAGAAATGGACCACATGCAATTGAAGAGTGAAATTTGGGGAATGATCATAAGCCAAGAATGGATATGGAATAAATCACATGTGCATTTTTTTGTTGTGTTGATTTACAAGAATTTGATTATTTAAAGCTTGTGACTGAACAATTAACTTATTGTATGTATGTGTCTGTGTGTTATGTATGTATGTATGTTGAAAGTTTAATAATTCATTTACTTTTTTTGGTATTTTTTTGCTGTTTTATACAAAAAATTTCAATTTTGGAAACGGTTAGAACCCGCTGGGTTTTGGACCCGGACCCGTGTACGGGTCGGGTCCGGGTAAACATGGTCACAAGTGGGCTATGCTGGGGGGGACTGCACGCAGAGTATCTCTAATATTAATGGGGGCTGTTACACCCAGATTCATTTCCAGCCTCAATTCTAGTTCTATATGCGTCGATAGATTTCTATCAACGCATTTGCTCACGTTAGCAAGGTATATGCTTCAAAAGAATTTTTTTTACATTTATTATAAATGCATCAATGCATTTCAAGTAGTATATGCTTCATTTTTTTATAAAAGCATGTACCTTATTAGATACTCTTTATCCGACTCCGTCGCCCATTTCAATGTTTGGACTGAGGCTGAAGCGTTAGTCATAGTGACAAAGTTTGTGTACGTCAAAATATATAGTATTGAAATGATCAAACTATTTTTTTTAGATATACTTCGTTATTGGTATGAAACACCTAAAAGAATCTATACAAGTTAATTTTCCTAATTATAGAGAATCCTTGGTAAAGGTTTGGCCTAAGGAGGTGATGGTTGTACAATCTCAATTTCTTTTTCTATAACTCTTGTACAATCTCAATTTCTTTTTCTACACCGCCACCGCCCAAACAAACACAATAACTCTTGAAATAAAAATATACATTTTTTCTCGCGGATCCTGTCGGCCAACGCGGAGCAATTTTTGCCCAACCCGAAGCCAAACGGTCTTAATGTAAACCCATAAAATAACTTTTTGATTGTGCAAACTAAAAGAACTGACGTTTTGTTCTTCGTGGAGCTACTGCTAGCCAACTTTAATTGTCTAAGGGGGTGGTGGGGTTGGTTGTAGTGACAAAGTTCGTGTACGTCAGATGTAAGTATTGAAATATATATTTCAAGCTATATTTTCTAGATATATTTTGTTAATGGTATAAAAAAACACGTAAAAAATTCTATGCAAAATGTGAAGGTAATGGCAACTATTAGGATTAGCTTTTTTTAATTATCCGATTCTTAACATAATAAGCATATAATTAATTTGATGAACAAAAGCACATTAAGTGAAAACATTAAGAAGATATTTCATGGGAGAGTACTTTTTCAAAGATTCAAATAAGTAGTATTTTAAAACCGGATGAATTGGATAAGCCTTCACTCACTTTGAATTCTATTCCTTTTATCGTCATATCTCAATGGTATAAAAGAAAATCAATCAACCAACTGTTTGAATTGAGGTTTTAAGAACCGGATATAGGTTTATTAAATCAGGTAATTTTTTATTTATATAAATTACATTTAATTACTAGTTAAAATATTATATCTAATAACAAGTTCAAATTTTATAGTATAAAAAATCATGCTATGATATTAAATAAAAACCTAAAAGTACGGAAATTTAAAAATGAATCATTATGTGAAACTTTTCAAAATATTTCATGTTTTTTTTGTAAATCTATTTTTTAATTATTATAGTTCATGACAATGTCACGATTCAAATCTGATTAACTAAATTAATGAACCTATGACACTTAAATCGTACAATTATACATTTTAATTAACGGTTTGATTTTTAAAACATTGTAAAAAAAAGCCTTTCATTATCAGAATGATTCTCATTATATATGCAAAACAAATACTCAATTTATTATGCAAAAAAAAATAGCCAAAAAATTACATAATTATATGATTCTCATTTAATGTATAATTAAAATACTTTTCCATGTTGTTTCCCATAAAAAATATCAGAATGATATAACAGAAAAGATCCTTTAATTGCTTCATATAATCAATCTCCATTTAATATCGCCTCATATTTGTTTCAATGGAGGAACAAATGTTACATGGGATTTTTCATGAACAAATAATCAGAACGTTTTGTAGTCAGTGTTAAATTTCATCATTTACTCTTCATTCCCAGAAAGAAACTAATGACAACAGATCACATTGTTGGCCACAGCGCAGGCCATGGTGAGGGGAAGGTAGTATAGAAACATGAAAACAAAAGCAGTGAAGAAAGAAAAGACTGTCCACTCCAACCGTACTTCCGTTCCTATAATAATATTTTGTTAATATTTTAATTTATTGTGGGACCCATCATCGAAGAGAAAAAACTATTTTATGTTTATTTTACTGTGGCCCCACATTTGGGAATTTCCATGGACCTCCCCCGTTTGGTGTGTCTCCCAACTTCCCCACCGATTTGTTGAGGGGGTAAGAATAGGCCTGTCAACGGGTCGGGTCCGGGTGGACCCGGACCAGACGTTTGATTATCGGGTCCTTCGGATCGGGTTTACATCGAGTCTCAGATCGGATCAGGTCGGGTCAGGTCGACCTATTAACAAAAGTTTGCCAGACAAAGAGAGATTGATAAACTTCTTAAAGGCCTACAATGACTTCATTTTTATTTCTTTTTAATAGAGTGTAATATATTATAAATAGTTTTTCACTATTTTGATTTTTTAATGTTTAATAAGATGACATTTGGAACACAGTTTAGATTATTATGCTTTTACATGAAGTTAAAAGATTGTAAGAATATTTTAAATGTTTAAAATTTTAAATGAGTATTCAATATTTAGTTATAAATGTTTAGTTGGATCATGAATATTGGGTTGGATCATAAATAAAAAAAATCACAAAGTATTTGAGTTGGGTCAATCGAGTCCATCAGGTCCATCGGATCGGGTCGGGGTAGACTCAGACCCGACCCGTTTTCATTGTCGGGTCCTTCAGATCGGATATTTATGCCTTCTATCGGGTCGGGTCCGGATCAACCCATGACCCGTTGACATACCTAGGTAAGAAGCTCATTGGAGGAGGTTTTTATCCCTCGTTCCACTGAATTGATGAAGGCGGCCAATATTTCCCCCCATTTGGAGATGCTGGTGTGTTGTTATAACATAACATCAAAGTCAACGAGAAGAGAAGTAATTTGTTATTGATGTTTTTCAGTCCCTAATAAAATCTGACATTTGTCCCATCACATATTTAATATATAAATTATGTAGTCTTAAATGTGGCAGAAAAGAATTCCACTTCCAACCAACATGTTGTAGGCTTTTATTATTGAAAATGATTTGTTCAGCCCCATGTACAACCTCAATAACACTCTACACTAATTTTTTTTTTAAATTATACACCTCTCATTAATTACATGTTGTTAAATACAATAAAATATATACTGAGATATATTAATGATATTTTTTTAAAGAAATAAATAAATTTTTTTATGCTATATATTATGATAGAACCTCATATACTACACTTTCATAGCATATGAGACTACAAAATTGAGTTACAGTATGGCATCAATAAATAATGGTAAATTTTAATGGTAAATTCACAGTATGACGCTCTTATTTAATGGTAAATTCACAGCTTCAATAAATAATGGTTAGTTGTTATGGCATAATATTTAAATTTTAATAGGTCATAAAGAGAATCGTACTTAACGTTTGAAAAGTAACTTACGGGCAACCGTCCGATCGCTCTCATGAACGGTTGATCCATCAATCCCTACGTTTAGGTGCAAGGCATGCATTAGCGAAACCACCTCCATATCGATTAAAACTACGGTTCTGCCATTCATTTGGAGGCAAACATAAGGGGGAAAAAAAGCCAATGAACTGCTAAATGAACTAAGCCGCTTGGGCTTGGCTCCCGCTCGGCTCGATTTGAACTCGTTCAGGCTCGTTCAATTAGACAAATGAACGAGTTTGAATAATTTTTAAAGCTCAGTTAGACTCAGGAACTGGATCGAGCTTCATTTTGTGTTCAAACTCGACTCGTTTGTGTTATAAAAACTTAGTTGAATCTTAACTAAACTCTTTTATAAAATCAGAATATTAAATTAATACAAAGTTATACTCGTTTAGGCTCATGAACTTGGTTTATTTATGCTAAAATTTATTTTCAATCCCCAAAAACCCTAAAATGAAGAAGAATACTAGACTTGTTGAGGCTCGTAAGCTCGACTCGACTCGACTCGTTTATAAACGAGCCGAGCTTGAACATGTCAAAGCTCGGCTCGCTCGGCTCGTTTACTACCCCTACTTATATTTTTAAGTGACAATGGAAAAAAACTGTAAATTGGTTAAAAATACACAAAATTCATCAAATAAAAACAACAGCCTTATTTGAATAGACAGATAGTTTCCTTTTTTTATTTATCTTTAATTATTGGGTGATGTACTGATTAATCCATTATCCAACCCGCTTATAATTACCATAGGAGTTTATTTTATATTATCCATATATAGCTATTAGATTACCAAGGAAAAAAAAGAGATTATGAGTCATTTCTATGATGAGAAGATTTGATCAGAATATAAAAAAAAATTACTAAGCAAAAAAAAAACAAAGCTATTAGGTATAAAAGAATTATTTGTTCATGTAGGAACTTATTCTCTCAGTATTATTTGGTTATTCCATGTCCCAAGTGAATTGTAAGTGTTTTTGTTTTATTAAAATTTGATCATTTGGAATTTATTTATAATTTATTAATGATTGACAATCCAATTTACAATCACAAAATATCATATCAAAATCTTATCACTTATACCAAAACACAATTTGTGTTTGTAACCTTATCATTCTAAAATCTATCCTCCAAAAACTATTTTAAAAGCTTTGATAATTTTTTACAACCCAAAACCAAAATTCAAATTAAAAAAAAAAAAAAACTGATTCATCAAAAACATAATCAATTTTAACAATCTAAAAGACTCACCAGGCAGAGAAATGCAAAGGAAGAGACCAATATACGACACAACCGACATGAGATTACGAAATCGTGGCCGATTTTCCAAACTTGAGCTCATCAGTCATCACGTCCTGAATTAAAAAAAAAAACTCTAATTTTTTATTCTATATTTTTTTTTCTCTCTTTCGAATCACAACCTGGCTTTGCCAAAGAAAAAGTGTGATTTTATAAGCAAGCACAATGATAAAAAAGCCCTTACTTTACTACGAAATATCGGAATTGCCACAAAAGCTGGTTCTGTCGGGAGAAACAACACCTAATATTATGATGGGCAGTTTGGGTATCGTAAATAAAGGTTCCTCCCCAAAACTAAGCCTGTCAATTATCCGAAAAAATATCCGCATCCGATCCGAATTCGTATCCGAAAATGCAGAAAATATCCGATATCCGAAAAATCCGTATCCGTATCCGAAAAAATAATCCGTATCCGAAAATTTTCGGATCGGATACGGATATAACCATATCCGATCTGAAAAATATCCGTATCCGATGGCATTAAAAAAATGTTAATATTAGTATTTAATATCTACCATTGAATTTTGATCAAGTGGCTCACATTCTTTCTAATAGTTGTAAAGTTAGGACTTGTATTTATGAATTTTTAATTTTAAGTCAATTTTTTAACTTTAAATGAAAATTTATTATTTTTAATTATTTATTTATTTTTTCTAATAGTTGTAAAGTTAGGACTTGTGTTTGTGAATTTTTAATTCTAAGTCAATTTTTAAACTTTAAATGAAAATTTGTTATATTTAATTATTTATTTATTTATTTCGGATATTTCGGATAATTATCCGAATCCGTATCCGAAATTTCGGATCGGATACGGATGCTCTTTTTAAATATCTGTCGGATACGGATATATAAAAAAAATTTCAGATACGGATACGAATATGACCATATCCGGTCTGTATCCGGTCCGTTGACAGGCTTAACCAAAACATTATATAAAAAATTTATATTTTAAATAAATTAATTAAAGGTGGTTAAAGTTAGTTAGTAGGTCACTAATAAATAAGATATAATATTCTGCTGTAGTTATTATGGAATTTGTTGCATTCACTGTTCCACTAGTATTGCTAGTTGTGGCTGGCTCTCATTCCAATAATGATGAGTCCATTCATTTTTTTTCATTCAAATTTTTTATACTATTAAAAAGAATTTATTTTGAAGGCTATTTTTTTTGTACTTGTGTGAAAGCTTGGTTTGTCTCTACTCTTCTAGGAAAGTATTAATTTGATCCGGTCAGTTCGATCAGTATCGAACTGGACCATGTGCAAATTGAACTGTACCACCTATAAATCGAACTGTACAATCAATTGTTGAGTATATATTTCACTTTCTTATTTGATTCAATCAGCTATTAAAGAAAATATGAATTTCTAAGTATCATCAATATTCAACAGGAGAGTAAAATATATACCCAATAATTGGTTGTGTAGTTCGATTTATAAGTGACGCAATTCGATTTGCACATGGTTCAGTTCGGTACTGACCGAACTGATTAGATCTAGTCCTGATTTGATCCGGTCTCACGTTTTATGTTACATGTAGGCTACCCCACCTGCGGGTCATCAAAAAATATTACTCCAAGAAATGTTTTTCCATGGGGACAACAATGCACCTCTGGGCAAAGCGTATGAAAATAAGGGGTCGTTTGGTTCAACTTTTTATCAATACTTATACAACTTTATACTGAAAATAAGCTTTAAAACTGTTTGGTTGGGTGTCAAATAAGCTCATATGGGTTCCTACCATTGTTGAGAAAATTGATGGGGTGTTGGATAAAATTGCCATGTCCGCCAGTAGTCAAGCACCCCCTCCGAGGAATGGCGTACCCACAGTTGATGAATGGTACGCATCCCTCCGTGAGACCCCTTCGTTTGTGCCCAGTACCTCCCTCTATATAAATGCACTTAGATTCATCAACATTCCGAGAATCGACGGCTTTGGATGCTGGAGCTTGATCCAATTTCAAGGGCTATGCTGGTGCAGGCGCATTTCAGTGGCTAGAGTATATTTCTTGTCTTGTGGATTGTTGGGATGTTTGGTTGGATTTGAACTATTACCTAAGTATTTATGTTTGTTTATGTTTTATGAACAGAATCCTATGTTTGCTTGTTAAGAAAGTCAATGAGACTCCACTATTATGTATTAATGCTGGTATGGAACCTTCAGCATCCAATGTTTGTTGTGATTTGAACCTGTTAGGTACCTGTATTATGAATGTGGACATGTTGATGTTAGGTATATGTTTATGTGTGGGCTGCATTTCTTCTACATATGGTATTGTGCATGATGATGGGTTAGGGATTATGAATGATGATGTGTTAGGGGCAATGAATTGTAGATGTGTAATAAAGACTTGTAAGCAATGTTAGGATTTGCTAATGTATCAACTATTTATGTAACGTTATGATTATGTTTGTGGATTGCTTCTTCAATGTTATAGGAATGTGGAATGCAGAGAATATTTTTTTGTTCCTCCTCCTTGTGTATTACATACATTACAAGTACGGCCGAAATAGAGTGCAAAGAGCTGTGCGTGACGGGGTTCTGAGTGATCAGGATTATGTTGATTCAATATTGGGTCACGGCTACGAACGCCCATGTCAAGAATTATTTCGCGTGGATCAACATGTGTTCATACGATTGGCGGATCTTTTCCGGAAGGAAGGTTGGTTGGAGGACACAAGGAACATGTTCATCGAAGAACAATTGGCTATATTCCTCACAATTGTTGGACACAATTCAACAAATAGATATTGCCAGGACCGATTCCAACACAGTGGGGAAACCATATCTAGACAGTTTAGTGTTGTTCTTTCAGCATGCTTGAAATTGAGCCAATTGGTTATTGAACCACCTGATTTCTCAATGACATCCGACCGAATATTAAACAGTCATCGCTTTTTTCCAGCGTTCAAGGTAATCTCAATTTCGTTCATGAAGAATTATATCTCATTAACTTTACAAGACTGTTTAATGCCATATGGGTTTTCAAACATTGTAATATAGGATTGTGTTGGGGCAATAGATGGAACCCTTGTCTACGCGATCATAGAGACTGAGAACCAAGTGCCATTCTGGGGGCGCAAAGGGGATTGCATGCAGAATGTTCTTGCTATCTGCTCCTTCAACATGCAGTTCATCTATGTTGAGGCCGGTTGGGAAGGAACAACACATGATTCCCGTATCCTATCAGAATGCATCCGAGACCCTTCAAGGAAGTTTCCAATGCCACCTCTGGGGAAATATTATCTAGCGGATGCAGGATTTAGTAGGGGATTCCTCACACCATATCGGAACGTGAGGTATTGGTTGGGTGACTATAGGGGCGGCACAGGACCTCAGAATAGGGAAGAGCTATTCAATTTTTATCACTCTTCATTGCGCAACGTCATAGAACGAACCTTTGGAGTGTGGAAAGCACGATTCCCCATACTGAAGAAGATGGCATCTTATTCTTTTGACATGCAGGTTAGGATTGTCGTTGCAACAATGGCTATCCATAACTACATTCGAAGGGAAAATCATGCTGATAGACTCTTTCATGGTGTCGAAAACATGAACAATGAAGAGAACCGTACCGCTGAAACATTATATGCCCAAGTGCAACCGGAGAGAGATCAATTAGAAATGAATAGAATCCAGGATCAGATAGCCGATCTGCTGATGGCTAGGCGCTAGGGGTCATTTTTTTTTTTGTGAACTCCATGCATCCCCCTTGTAATATTAATATTGTAATTGTTTTTTGTATAAATATGTAATATTTAGGATAGCATGAAGACCGATGATTCAGAGATTCAGTGCTCTTGTGGACGTGGGCCGATGGTCCTCTTCATGGCGAGGACTTCAAAGAATTATGGTCGATGGTTTTTGAGGTGCCCAGCTAGAGTGGTAAGTCATAGACAGTGTAAACCATGATGAATTGCTATTTCTATATCCCTAAATAATGTGAAAGATGGCAAAATTGTAGATTAATTTGTTGTCATTCATGTAATCAGGAACACCCACAATGCTTCATGTGGGTTGATGAATTGCGTCGGGCCTCCTCTTCCGATTATTTTTCTGTGCCAGTTCAGAAGAAGGAGGAGAAGGCCGCCTTAGTTACACGCCCCACAGGGTTACTCATCTTTGGACGCTGCTCATGCTTTTGTATTATATTGATGGTCTTTGTGATATTTTTTTTGCTTGTACTCCTGGCCATCAAATGACTGTAGAATTTGGATTATGAAACCAATCTTATGTATTGTAAATATTCACTGCTCGAAATTTTTTTTTTAATTTGAGAATGTTGTAAGATTCTCATGTATTTATCTATTGTAACATATATGTCTATGCAGCTCTAGTACAATGTTTGTGTAATTGGTCTTATGTTTGATGATGTATAGGGAATCCTTTTTTTTTAATCAGCTAATGTTGTAATAGTCTCTTGTAATTATGCATATGTGATAATTACATGATATGCAACTTTTTCACTATTTAAATAAAATACGTTACATAAATTTAAATATTTATGTGATTATTATGACTTTTCACATATCCATTAATATATACTGCATTATAAAACTCAGCTAAGAGCCAGTTCAAATTTTTATATACATATACCAAAGTAACATTTTTAATAAATAGAAAAAATAAGAAAATAATCAAGTTTTCAATCAAACATGAAATTATATTCAGCACTTATTAAATGGACCAAAACACCCTTAACATAAGCTCTACTCTTTAGTACTGAACCAAACATACTTATTTTCATAAGTGTTAATAATCTCCGCTGAGCCAAACATTTTTTTCTTCTGAACTGATTAAAACTTAACTGGACTTATACAATCTATACTTATGAATCAGGACTTAAAAAAAGCTTTCCGCTGAACCAAACAGTCCCTAAGATTTTTTAAAAAATAATTTAAATGAATTTAATTTCTGAAAAACAGATTTTTTTCACTTTTTCAAAATCAACATTTTTGTACTAAAAACTGAAAATAATTTTTAATTAAGTTAACTTTTATAATATTTGTTAACACTTTTTAATTTTCTGCTTAATTATATGCGAAATTACTTTAATTAAGTAATATCAAGCAAGGGCTAAGAAAGAAAAAAAAAATTTGCACCTACTGCTAATGGGATTCTGCACTTAAGTCCGTTTGGAAACACAGATTGAAAAGTAGATTTTGGAATAAAGCTGCTTTTTAAGATGATTTTAGACCTTTGACTTTTTTGGGATGCTTTTTTTTAATTCATGAATCAATATTTTGAAGGAGTTTAATGTTTGGTAGAAAAAGTTGCTTTTCAATTCAAAAAATCGACTCCGACCAAAAATCGTTCTTTTTGAGATTTTAAAAACACGGATTTCGAGAGAGAAATTAAAAGGAATCCAGCTTTTGATTCCGCCGGAATCCGACCCGTTTGGTTGCGCGTTTGGGGATTTTCAGCTTTTTCAAAAAGCGGAATCCGCCCAAACGCGCAACCAAACGGAGCCTATTTCGCTTATTTGACCTGATATTAATGTTTTGAGATAAATTATATTACTTTTGGATTAACAACGTCTACATCCATGTCAACATGAATAATTTCACGTATGTTCTTATGAAAGTCGGGATACATATATAAGTCTTAAAAAACTAACAATTATCCAATTTTCATCCCGGGGTTAATTTTCATCCAAATTTGATAGAAAATTGGGTATGGGAGGGAAGAAGTAAAAAATATGATGAATTTTTAGGGGTGTAGTTGGTATTTTAAAAAATCTTTCTTTTTTATTGACCAACATCATTATTAATTTGTTAGGTTACCTAAAAAAAAATAGTAATTAATATAAAGAGAAAAATCCATATAACCCCCTATAAACTGACTGAAATCCATATAACCCCTCACTTTTCTTAAAATCCATATAATCCCCTGAAAACATCTAGTAAATCCAAATAACCCCCCCCCTGCATAAAATTTACGATTACAAATGATGAATATTATGTTTGATTAACCATGATTGAAAACACAATATATCAAATGTGCTCTATAATGCGTCAAAAATACGAAAAATCTTTTGTAAATGACAATTTTACCCTTATGAATAGAGTTTTATAACATATCCATAAAGGAGAAAATCGTTATTTTTATAAGATTTTTTACATTTTTAACATATTATATGTGTTTTTTAAGATATTGTGTTTTCAATAAAGGTTAATCAAATGAAATATTCATTATCTATCAACGAAATTTTATTCATGGGGTTATTTTGATTTACTAAGTGTTTTTAAGGGAATATATGGATTTTAAAAAAAGTCTGGGGTTATATGGATTTCAGGGGCTGTATGGATTTTTTCCTAATATAAATTAACAAGTGTCTTAAGCCTTAGCCCCCGTTTGGATCCGGTATAAGAGCCCGTAGGGTTGCAACTTGGGCGGGTTGAACCCGACCCAACCCGGTTCATGGACGGGTTTGGGTTGAGGTTTTTCTCTGTCGGATTCAATCCGACTCGAACCCGAACTAACTCGAACCCAATTTGGGTCGGGTTTGGGTTGGGAGGTTCAACCCGCGGACTCAACCCAAACCCGACCCCCAGGTTAACAAATGTTATGCTGCCATAACAACATACCTATATCTAAAACCCTAAATTCTTAAAACACAATAAACAATTACACAAATTAGAGCATCACTATGTTTGTTGTGTTCGGGTTAATTTATCATAGATATTCACTTTTAATTATTTGTATATAAGGTTTAATTAATAATTAATTAGAGTTTGTTGTGTTGTTTATTAAATATTTTTTTATGATATTTTAGATGTTAAATCCGACCCGAATCCGACTTGAGCCCGAATTCAACCCAAACCCGACCGAACCCGAATTCAACCCGAACCCGACCCGAACCCGCGGGTTGAGGTCGGGTTCGGGTTGAACCCTTCGTGTTGATGCCGGGTTCGAGCTCAGGTTCGGGTTGGGCTCTCTGCAATGCGGGTTAAAATCGAACCTGACCCGAACCCAACCCAACCCGCCCGAGTTGCACCCCTAAGAGCCCGGATAAACCCAGATAACAAATTTTACCCGTTTGGTAGCCTTGAATAAACCTGCATAACCTATTCTGGAATAACCTAGGATAACCAAGGATGGCTATTCTCACATCACATCATGATAGAATTAATATTATCCCAGCCTCTCATTTATAAAGTCTAACAAAATCTAATAAAAAAAATATTAAAATATATCATTCATTCTGAACCTCTCATTTATACACCTATTTAATTAGACACAAATATTTTTTAAAAATTAAAATATTTTCCTATACAGTAACTACTGAGTTTAACATTTCCCAATATAATATAATTAACACAAGACCCACTCCACCACCTTCTCGTGCCTCGTGATTCGTGCACAGACATACATAAATGGCAAATCCCACACATCAAGGAAAGAAAAGTAAAAAAGGACGACGAGGAGAGACGCTTGGAGCCGCCAAAAGGTAGATACCGCCGACATTTGCTTTTTTAATCTGCGGCTATAGATTTTATAATTTATTACATTCTTAAATACGGGCTAACGTTAATCGAGGTTAAAAAAACAAAAACAAAAATTACGCACGTGTGGTGGGTCCCACCCCTTTCCCCACCCGTGTGTGTTGGTGGATCTTACATGTCGGCTACGCACACGTGTGAGGTGTGGTCTACGGAGGAATAGATTAAGGGTATGCAGTTATACCAGTATAAGTATGTATAATAATAGAATAAGTGATTTTGTGTTTGGTTGGATTTTGAATTATTCTTATTGAAAAACCTAATAATAATAAAATTTGTATTGTTTGAATAAAATGTAAATAGAGATTGGATAGAGATTTGTAAAAGATGAAAAAATAATGATAGTTGATTTAACATGTTATTTATAAAATGTGATGACAGTTGATTGACAGTGGGCCACGTATTCTCCCACCTCATTTAGCCTAGGGCCCCAAATGAGGGGAAAAATATCTTTAAAAAAAAATAATTTTTAAATTAACATTTGAATTTATTTATTTACAAAATTGATCATATCTTTGTTTTTATTTAATTAATATTTATTTATTTTGTTCCTATTTTATAGAATTTTTTGTTAATATTATAAGAATTGTTATAACAAATCAATAAATTAAAATGAATCCCAAGATTTAAGGAACTTTTAGTGTTTACTTATACTTTTTAAAAACAAAAAAATTGATTTCTTATTATCTTTTTCAGTGAGCTTTTATTTTATCTTTTTCTTTTTCTTTTTGATTTTCTTTCTTCTAATTTTTAATTACTACCAAAGCAGTTTTTTCTTTGTATTTTTTCATTTATATTTTCTTTTTCAGTGAGCTTGAGTCAGCCGACTAACACCTCATATCCAATAAGGAGGTGATTCAAATCATTTTTATCGTACTCTGATGAATTGAATGCATATGTTTTTTTTTTTTTTTTTTTTTTTGTAATATCATTTATTGACATGGAGTATATAATGCATCAGGCGATTTCATATATACACACACCCATGAAACAAACAATGTAGCAAATATTGACTGCATGCATTCCTTGAAAATCAACTGTTGATTAATGTGCAACATACACTTGAAATAGAAATATCAAAATCCAACATGAACGACAACTCAAGATGAACCACACCACATACAATCTAGACAAAAAGAATTTCTATCATCATGAAACAGAGGTAATGCAGGCTCAAACCAGTAGTACTCAGCTGCCAAGGTCTCCCCACCGCACGTTATACTTCGCAGCGAGATAATGAGCTCCGACGGGCCCTCTGCTTCCATATGGGTAGAGCTCGGGTGCTATCTTCTTCTGTTCGAGTTCCTTCAATAGAGGCGTGAAAAGCGCCCAGGCTGCATCGAGTTCGTCGCTTCGGATGAATAGCCTGCGCTCACCTTCGATTGCGTCCAACAGTAGCCTCTCATACGCATCCGGTATTTCCTTCGAGTACCTTAAAGAAATGCAAAGACACCATACAAGTTTCATGAGCTTGTTTTTGGTTAATTGGATGTATATGCATAAGCATGTCAATGGATTGGATACATGAATTTATGTATCCGCTTCGAAATCATTCAGATAATGACATTCAAATCGTTTTAGATTCAGAGAGGATACAAATATTATTGAATAACCGACACATCTAGACACCGGTTAGGGTGATTAGTTGACATATTAGGTATGTGAGACAGTAAAATGAGGGTTGCAATCAGGACTTCAAGGTTTCTCACCTCTTTTAGAGATAGTAAAAAGAGGATGTCATTATGATTTGGGTGTCATATAATTTAAATTTTGAGGATTATGATTAATCGCACAATATAATTGAATTTAAACAAAATATATAATCCAGTTTCATAAGTTTGTTTTTGGTCAATCAGAAATGTAGGACGAACGAATTATCCAGCATATTTGTTTCTTCTACTTTGTAACTATGCATCAAATGATCGCAATTTTCATGTACGATATGAAGTCAAATTGAGTGAGTAAATTCTACATGAAATTGCTTTGAGGCAATCAGTTATTCGCTCATATAGTAACCATGATGTGCATTGGTTTTCGCAAAAAAAAAACCATGATGTGCATCGTAGTAAAAAAAAAACCAAAGAAGGAATAAACAGTTTAGATTATAACTTACTTGGATGAATACAGTAGGTTCAGTGTGCTCCGATCTAATCTCATACCCAACCCTGGGATCTTGTTATTGATTTTCAGATATATAGCTTCATCGGGCTGTACTCGTATCACAAGCTCATTAGTTGATTTTTCCAAATCAGTTCCAAAGCTTCTCTTGTACAGGTTACCTGGGACATGTCTAAACTGAACTCTGATTTCCGCTCTGAATCCCAGTAAAAAAAAACTATCAGGAACTCCCGAAAATGTACAAAAAAGAGAAGGGAAACATATATGGATAGAGGTTGTTAGACTAAACATTTATAGGGTGCAGGATTAAATGGTGAAGGAGCACTGCAGTGAACAGTTGTGTTGACTCATTTTTGCAGATAAAAAGAACTTATTTGTAAGGAAAATGATATGTCCAGCCCCGCATGCAGCTCTATATGGGGCCCGCATTGTTTTTATTTTTTAAGAAACCATAAACTCTTCCATTGAAGTACATAATGTTATACGAAATAAAGTATATACCGAGATAGAATAGTGCATTTTTTTCTCTTTAAAAAATAGTTCTTTTTTAATTCACACACTATAATAAAACCTCATATATTATAATAGCGTAGTATAATCATAGTGTATGGGGCTGCATAAGAGACTGAGTGTATTAGCGCTCTATTTGTAATATCAGATATGTCCAATCAATATTTGACTCATGGAGATCACAATGTAAAGAAGTCATGAATATCTAGGTTGTGAGACATACAAAATAATGATATTTCTACATAACTAAAATAAGTTTTTGAACCATCTATATTTATCAGCTAACTACATCCATGAAAATTACCATGCAAGGCTGCATGACTTAAACATGAACAAGTGCAGTCCACATCAACACAAAAGAGAAGTAACCAATTAATTGGCATCAAAGATTAATATTCATATAGTTAGTTCCAGTCATCCTAGGCAGCTCACAAGAACCCAATGTCTTCGTTGGCAATAGGGGAATGCTTGCAAACTATGAATTCAGTCAAAATAACTAACTTCGAGGCATGCAATAGTGCAAGTGTATCAACTTGCAAATTTGAGAAGATGCAACAGTACTCAAATTGATTGTGCTTAGTGAAACAGTACTCAAATTGACTGGTGCATTAGTGATGAAAAGAAATGTTTGCAGCAATCATTTCTATTATTTTCACATTTGTTGAAGTGCTAATGATCACTGCTCATAGATTCCAAAAATGCCATTATAAACGAGATGCAATTAAGTCAGTGTTGGATCCACAAGTTCTAGTGAGTTTCGAATGAGGGACTGACATGTATCATCTCACATGTTTAAATGTGAGATTTGTGATAAATTAATTTACATGCCAGTCTGTATTTGGGAATTGAGATAGGATGCAACACTGATTGGATTCCATCTCATTATGAACACAACACTAGGAAGATATCAGAGAAAGAATACTGTACCCCTTATTATGAAGGGCTTTGCCTGCTTTCATCAAAAAAGGGACTCCATCCCACCGTGCATTGTCAATGAAAAGTGCTGCTGCTGCAAATGTTGGGGTGAGGCTGTTCTTCGGTACAGTTGGGTCATCAGTGTATGCAGGATAAGTTCTACCACCCTTTGTGTGGCCCTTGTATTGACCAACAACAACATCATCAAGCCGCAAAGGCCTCATTGACCGAAGAACTTTCACCTAAGCATTAGGGAAAACATGCCAAAATAATACCCAGTTAGAAGTTTCACAGTAGGTTCTATCATTATGTTGAAGAATGTCATAATACGAAATGTAATGAAACAACGTTATATTGATAATAAAAAAAAGGCAATAGGTTGGTAAAAAAGGCAACATTCAAGTTAAATTTTCTTGTCCATTGTGGACCAAGTCAAGGTTGGTATATGAGATCCACAAAGTACATATCACACTCAGTTTATAATTTGTCTAATTCGTACACATAGAAGCTATTTAAGCAACATATAGCAAGCAAAGGTTATAAATAGGAAACTGCAGTAGAGGGCACACATACTTCTGTATGATTCAAGGTTTTCTGACATCATTTAAATCTAAGTCAAAAAATAATTGGATGGTTTGATTTACGATTGAATCTACAGAAGAATCCCCAGGTGACAAGGTTTGACATGTGTAAAAATGTTTTTTGTCTTTCGGAATGCTGAAATCAAAACACACCACCTTCTTTCCATCCAAATGATGTTTTGTTCCATCTTTATTTAGGATACAAGTCTTAAAATCTTTTGAGCTTATTAGAGTCAAAACCTTCTCATTCCGAATGTCTTCCGCATCTAAACTGACAGGAGTCTCCATTGCAAATAAAGCTAGTATTTGAAGGAGATGGTTCTGCATAATATCACGGATAATGCCATAGCTGTCAAAATATCTGCAGATGAAAAGGAACTGAATAAGTCACACTTCAACTCAAAAGAAAGCATGGGTGAAATGAGAGAATGAAATATTTACCCGCCTCGGCCCTCTGTCCCAAAATCTTCAGAAAATATCAGTTGCACATTTCTGATGTATTGTCTGGACCACAATGGCTCGAAGACGAGGTTAGAAAAGCGAAGAACTGAAAGATTCTCAACAAGTTCTTTTCCCAAGTAATGATCAATTCTGCACAAATTAGTACATGCACAAATTAAGGATTTGGATGAAAGAAATAAGCAACCACTTTATCTATACATTTATTCATTGCCCATTCTGTTTATCAGATCGTTTTAATCCATGCATAGGATATTGCTCATATACCGAAAAATTTGGTCCTCTGTTAGATACTGCTTCAAGCATCTAGTTAGTTCTCCAGATGACTCCGAGTCACGGCCAAATGGCTTTTCAACAATAATACGAGTCCAACCAGTGGGGGAAGAGGCAGACCGGCTAGCACATCTGACCACATCGATGAATATATTTGGAGGTATTGATAAGTAAAACAGTCTGTTGGGCTGTCTGCCTACCTGAAAAAAAAGTTCCATGTGAATAGCATATAATTGCAGATAATTCCAAGGTGCAACAAACTGTATTAATGATGAACAAAAGAGGACAGAATACAACACGAAGAGTATGGTCTCTAGATAATTAAAAAAATGAACAGAAAGACATGCATAAGAATTTCCTTGAGCATTGATCATCTTTCATGCATGATGACAATCTGATGGAAGATTTGAGTGTCCATCCAAGGTTTAAAATGACCAGAACTTTTTATCATACATTGAAAAACAATCAGTTTTGGAATTGACTGTGATGAATGTGCAACCAACATGTGCAAATTTTCCTCGTTAATTGAAAGCTAAATGTATGGATCAGTAACATATGCGCAAGAGTGCAATGCCAAAAATGGTAGTAGTAGAATTTCTTATTGTTAAACGTGCGAATTTGTAAAGTTTAACCATTCATTGTCTATGTAGAGATATAATCCTCATGGTTGATCTTCCTAGTAAAGAAGCCAAACCAATCTCCAATATCCTTCCTGATGTAAATGGGAAATATTCCTAACTACATCAAAAAAGTAGAAACATGTTACCAATTATAAGAAAGGAGAAGAGTACATCATATTAGTTAGTAACTGAGAACAAAATGATACCAAAATTAACACATGATATTGTTTAAGGACATTAAAAAGCTTAATTAATCCTTTCATTCGATGTACTAATTCAGCACTTCCCCTCTTTTATCTGAATGTTCTTCTACTCTTACTAACTTTGGTTTACATTGCACCTTCAAAAAAAAAAAAAAAAGGAAATACTTAGGAACAAAGCTGCAATACTAGTGATGAAAAAATGTCAAAACTAAATGTTAAATGGTACCCGCAAACACTAAAGTGGAGAGGAGAGAGTGAGAATGAGATAGAATTTGACAAAGACCAAATAACAAAGGAAACAACCACTACCTCCTTTTCTCTAAGTTTTTTGTCCAACTCGATGAAATCCGCCTCAGAGCCATACTGGCCAGAATGGAAGAAGCATCTTTGCAAAAACTGATCCATCTTAGCTTCACAATTTTCTCTAGAAAATAAAATATCATTTTATGATGAGGCAAATATATATTGCAAAACAGACTCCAAATAAAATTATGTTTGTATATCCACAAGATTTTATTACACAATGGTAAATCCAAAAGGCTTGCCATCGAAAGAACTGCTTAATGCTAATCAAGCTATACATCCTTGCCTTCACAAATATTTTCTATCACTATGGAAAAATTTCCCCTGAAGATTTATTAATTCTGCGTGCATTTATATTCTATGATTGTATCCCATGTGTTCACAAATATTGGAAGATCTTCACATTTTTTGCCAACCAAATACTCCTAAGAGTCAGCAAGGGGTCAATCTAAACCCCCCAACCAACAACAATTAATTTTTCACATTATTTTATTTATCCTATGGAAGTTGTCCAACACATGCTGAACCTTCTCAAACGCAACATTCCCCCAAATGTTTCAATCTCACCCATACCTCTCAACTGAATCTGCACATCACCATAAGCTGATCAGGTTGTTCCCACTTCTTCATTGCTTAACACACAGACGAGATTCTTATCATGTGCCAGCTTGTTTCTGTTTTCTTTTATTAGATCTTATTGAGATAAACAAGCCATACGAAGGCTTGAATCTTTGAATGAGGCCTAACTCTCTAAATCTCCTTAAAATGGTTGGGGATCATTTCCTTTTTGACAGCCAATAAGAACTGAATAAAAGGAAATGATGCAAAAATCTTCCCATTTCATTCCAAAAAAAAATGACACCAAAGATTCTAGAAAAAAATAATCAGACTGACAATGACAGAATGCCCAATTAGAATAGATAATAAAATAAGTTAATTGGACAGTAATAACTCCAAGTACCTGTTGTCAATTCTGCACGTCAAAGTTCTGCTAATCATTTCTCTTAGCTCCTCGTCGGTCAATTTGCTCCGAGCATACCCAAATATCGTAAAATGCTAAAATGATAAAACAAACCAAAATTTAGGAACACAAAATGACCCATATAGCATTATCTAAATTGAGAATCAACCTAAATGAATTCGCATAACACCATACATCAACTAAGCAAAGAAACAAACCTCGGAAAGAAAACCTTCATAGAAAAGAGCAAAGAGGGCAGGAAAGATCTTCTTCTTGGCAAGATCCCCAGAGGCTCCAACAACAGTTATACTGACTGTTGTTTCAGTTTGTGTAGGTCCAGAAAAATGAACCGCTCCATCTACTGGACCATTCTGAGCGTGTTCTTTAGTAGGTGACTTCTTGGTTAATCCTTTACATAAAATACATCATATGCATCGCAAATTTAACAACTATCAAAACCACCAAAACTACCAACAAGAAATGACACCAAAATGAGAAAACAAAGTTCTTGATCAATTAAGCAAGATGAAATTGGTCAAATGGGTCTGCAGAAATGAATCGCTCCATCCACTGGACTATTCTCAGCATGTTTTTTGGTAGGTGAATTCTTGGTTATATCCTTTACATATAAACATCATATGCATCACAAATTCAACAAAAAAATCATCAAAAACACCAAAACTACCAATATGAAAAGATAACCCAATTGGGACAACAAAGTTCGTGATCAATTAAGCTAGATGAAATTGGTCAAATGGGTCCGGAGAAATGAATTCTCCATCTACCAGACTATTCTCAGTGCGTTCATTGGTAGGTGAATTCTTAATCAATCCTTTACATAAAAACATCATATGCATCACAAATTCCAACAACAAACCATCAAAAACACCAAAACTACCAATATCAAAAGACACCCAATTGATAAAACAAGGTTCTTGATCAACTAAGCTAAATAAAATCAAATGGGTCAAGCTAAATCCTCAATCTTTGATGACCCAACAAACAACATTTGAAAGAAAAACATCCGACCCATTTGGGACAGACATCAAACAAGTAGGAAGAGCTCACCGTCTTGAGAAGAGACGACGCTTAGCGGATACCCATTTGAGGACTTGACCTGAAATCGCTTCCTGAGCTGCGCACAGACCCCAAAACATGTCCTCTGTGTTTGTGGGAGACCCAATTGTCTCCTTGAAAGGAACTTGTCATGCTTAACAGAAGCAGAAGAAGAAGGTGAAGAGAGAGCCATAGATGTAGAAGCTGTTGTGTTGTAACAGGTAGCCATTAGAGAGAAGGAGATGGTGAAGGTGATTGGATTATATATATGAAGAGTTGGTAGTTGAAAATAGTGGCCTTTAAAGAGGTTCAAAGGGCTCTGTCTCGTTGGGTAGCTTTAGAAATGCGAGAATAACAACAAAATCAATCCTTCATTTATATGACAAGTCCGTGAATCTGTGACCTTTCATTTGAGGATTTACAAAAGGGAAAAATTCAAATAACCCCCTGTAAACTTCTCAAAGTTCATAAAACCCCAGACATTTCTTGAAGTCTATATAACCCAACACCTATGTAAATTCAAAGAACCCTCTGAGTTAAAATTTCATTGACATTTGAGGCATATTCTGCGAATATTCTGTTTAGTTAACCCTCGTTGAAAACACAGTATACTAAAAAACTCTTATAATATGTTAAAAATGCAAAAAATCAAGATAAAATGACAATTTTCAAATCCCACTATTTTACAATTCTCAACCGATTATAAAACCCTATCCAGAATAGTATAATCGTTATTTACAGAAGATTTTTCATATTTTTAATACATTATAGTAGGTTTTTGGTATACTATGTTAAGGGTTAACCAAAATTTAACTCAGGGCTTTTTAGATTTACATAGGTGTTTTTAGAGGCTATATGGACTTTATACACTCAATCTTTTTTCAGCGTATATCTCTTATCAATGTAGTATATAACTTATAAGATTATATATAAATACTATCTCAATATATATTATACTATGAAAAATGTAAAATTATATGTATTTAATTCATACAAATATACATTTTATTTTTTATAAAAAATTAATCTTCATTTGTTTAATATATACTTCAAAGAATCAAAATGCGTGTAGACTGTAAACATGATTAAACATAATATTTTGCCGATCATATTGTTACATTGTACCTTGAGCGTCCGTTGTGGTATTGTTGGGTGGTAGAGATAATTTTATCTAGATAGAATATAGATAGATAACAATCCTTACATAAGATTTTTATTGATCGATAACCTTAGATAAATTAAAAATATTGGGAAGAAGTGAATTAAATGTTTATAAAATTTTAAATAATAATTCTATATAATTTTGTATCAGGTGTTTGTGTTTTAGAAATGTGTGTGTGTGTTAGATGACATGATTATTTACATTGACATGATGACATCATATCTATTACTTATTAAAATAAAATTGAGTTATTTTTATTTCTGTTTTCACTATCACATAAATTTAACAATTACTCATATTTATTTATTCAAAATTTAAAATTTCATATCAGAGTTAGATAAACCATAAATATATTTTATGATTTTAAAATAAGAATTAAGTAAATCGTATCAATATTATTTCAAATTTTAATAATTCAAAGCTAAAGATATTAACTAAATTTATCTGAATTGAATTCTATAAAAATATGTTATTTTTATTATAATATAAACAAATATATATTAAATGATATACAAATTTATTATCTTATATTTTAAATGAAATTAGCTTTTTGAACCGTTCAATATTCTACAAACATTTTGTCTAAATTATGATATCAAATCAATATTATAATTACATCTCATATATTTAGGTCAACATGCACTTGGCACGTATATAAAATTAGTTATAATTTAATCCACTAACATTCCATCTCCCATATGCATAATTAAAAATCCAGTGAAGCATATGCATCATTAGACGAAATATATACATTGTTACTTTTTTTTTACATTTGTTAAAAATAGATTCATTCGATTCGAAATGAAACGACACATACTTTTCATTTATGCATATACATCGTTAGATGATATTTATTATTCTTGTTAAAAATAAAAGCATATGTAGTGTGCATTTTAGGCTATAAAAAGGATTGTCCTCGCTCTTTAATTGTTGGGGAGGGGATGTGGCACCCACCCGCCCCGGCCCTCCCCAAACGTGTTGGGCTGTTGATGGGGAGTGCAGCTTGCTAGAGGGAGGGGGCCTGGCCCCTCCCCTAGGGCGCGCCCGGGCCGGGTTCATGGACAGGCTTATATGTAAGTTCGAACTAACCATGGGAGGGCCTCAAAGTGAGATCCAGGTCCAATCCATCATCTCAACGGGCCAGATTTTAATCCTACGAGTATGGGCCGGGCGGGTCAAGTTTGTGGGTTTCGGGTCAAACATTGATCCTTAGTTTGATTAGTGAAATGGGGGGGATAAGGTGTAACATGGATAAATTAAATCCAAAAGACCTATTTATTTGAAAGAAATAGATGAGTATAATTATATTAAAATAAGTGAGAATAAATTGATATTAATAATCCAGGTCTGTCATGGAATTAAATTATCTCATCCAATCTATTCAACTGGTAGAAGAATGTCTCACATGTCAAATCATTTGTCATCCACCTTTTATAATTAAGAATGTCACATGTCCAATCATTTTTTTCATATTCTATAAATCTTTATTTACATTTTATTCATATCTTATTTTTTTTGTCAACTAAACAACAAAAAATTCTTATTAGGTTTCCCAACGAATAGAAACAGAATCAAATAGAATATTATTTATTCCACTGAATAACTACATATCATGAAATAATAATTTACATACCAGAATAGCATATGTCACTTCTCAAACGGAGGCAAAGTATTTTCATATTTTCAACACCTACCTCATTTTTGGGTTGTTTGATTCCAGGGGTTTCTTTGATAAAAAAAAAATGACATGGCATTCCGTTTTATGGCTTATAATGCAATTGTCTTATGTTTTATTAAAAAAATGGTATATTTTTTTTATAATGTATATATTTTTATAAAAGATAATATATATACTGTAATAAAGATGTACTCATTCATAAAAAATAAAATTTATCTTATTATTATAAGTATAATTCAAGATATATCATATATGAAACTGTAAATAAGGTTGTAAAAAAAATGTATAGATGAATTTGAATACAATGTATCATAACCAATTCAACACGAAAGCACGGTTGAAAGGCACCACCCTTCGAAACTGATCCAAGAATCTCCCAAAACAACCACAACCATCCGATCAAATGGACTTCAAATGGATCCATTTATTGGAAGGCCGGGATTCAATACATCTGGGGTCCAAATATCACTTGTAACAGCTGGAAGCACTAGCCTTGATTGGTAATTAAGGTCGGTTTTACTATTCAAAGCAACTTCTCCCCTTATATAAGCAGAGTTATAAGTCCCCGTTTGGATAACAGAATTAAGTTATTCTGGATAGATAACTATGTCAGTATAAATAACAAATCTACATGAATAAAAGATTTTCTGTTTGATTTTTTTTTATTCTCATTGGAAAACGTAATAATAAAGATTGAGTTGTTTGGTTGATAAAGAATAAAATATAAATAAAATGTAAAAAAGTTGATTTGACATGTGGACCATTTGATGTATAAGAGGTGTTGATAGATGATTTGATATGATAAGATGTAAAAAATTGATTTGATATGTGGGCCCATGAGAATAGATAAAGTGAGTATAGCTTATCCTAGGGGTTACTTAGAATTGTTATACTCTCTTATACTGGCCTAGTAATACCAAGTTATATTTTACAAACAAACAACCATTTTCGTTATACTGGCCTAGTCTTGCATGTTATGGCTAAATATTTGGTTTATACTATTGTTTTTGTTATGAAAAGATTGGAATTAAAAAAAGTGTCATGCAAAGGTATAGCATGTATGAAGAAATTTTTAGTAACCACAAGATATGGACTCTTTTTTGTTGTTTAGTTTTTTATTTATAATTTTGTTAGATTATTTATTACTATTTTTTTCTTACTTTAATCATAAATATTGTAGGGCTATATATCTCTGCTATTATGATCACATATTGGAGGTGAAAAAAAAAATGGATCAGTTTAAATTCAGAATAAGAGAAGTTGTTTTGTTTTTTTAAGTTCAGAAACTATTTTTGACTTCTTTTTCTTTTTTTGTATGGGGGTATGGGGGAGATGTCAAGAATCAATAATATTTATGTCAATTGAACCTCAAAGTATATACATTCAAAATATAAATTGATCTTATCACCCAATATGTGATATATAAAGTGAGAGAAGTCAATGTCAATTTGTGTTTGTGACGAATTACATGCGTTACACAGACAATTGGGGTCACCTAATTTTGCCTTGAGTCTTCTTAATTTCAAGTGGAAAAAAAGTTGTTTGGATGTTCATATGTGTGAAGCATCATATAATAAAAAAATTTAAATCATATTGAATTGGTTTTATTCAAAAGTTTTCAAGGTTGGTCCCGACTTCTGATTCTAGACGAATTTTTTTTAACGAAATTGTATACTAATATCCATTCCAATCATAATCAAAATAGATACTGGAAGAGTTAAGCAGTCCCATTAAGAGAAAGTCCACATATCGAAAAAATTTTGTCAATTTTGTTATCATTGGTAAACATACTATTTTAGTAATTCATTTAAAACCTTACCTCTTTACATTTAGAACTGGTTCAACATTGATTTCTTCGTTGTCATCATTACAGATGTCACTTCAATGGCTTATTCGTTACATGAGAGATGAAACTAACCATGGCGCTCCCTCAAAGGGTGGCGCAATGGAAAACACGTACAATGGATGCATCAGAGGAGGCAATGGGGTGCAAACGAAGCGAGACATGCTCGAGAAGAACGATTGCGCAAACGGGGCATTCCGGATGCCGCTCCACTACTCGCGATACAAGAAGAAAGACTATGAGGTGATGGAGGAGTGGAAGGTAGATATACTCCTCAAGCAGTATGAGATAGAGATAACTCCTAAGGGTGACATACATGAGAAAAGGGCCTATGCCATTGGGACCTTCTTGTGGCCTGACCAGATTTGAACTGCAACCACCCCTTATTCTTAAGGGGTTTTGGCCTCTTTTTTTAGTCTTCTTTGTGGTTTTGATCATCTCTGCTTCAACTTGGGGCCGGGCCTTCTTTTCGCACTATTACGGATACGAAAATTATGGGAAAAATGGGATTCAATTGTTAACTGCTCTTATTTTGTTAGCTTGGTAAAATTGGGATTCGAACTCTTGGCCTCTCTTTGAGAGAGGGTGCATCTCGACCACTCCGCTAGGAGGGTATGCTGCATTCATCATCCAATTTTGTGTTTTGTTTTGACTTGTTTGTGTTTTTTTGTTGTTTTGGCTGATTATTGGCTCTTTTTGCAAGAACTGATCAAAGAATGAATGTTGTGTTTTTTTGTTGTTTTGGCTGATTATTGGCTCTTTGTGTTTTGCACTCCGCTAGGAGGGTACGCTGCATTCATCATCCAATTTTGTGTTTTGTTTTGACTTGTTTGTGTTTTTTTGTTGTTTTGGCTGATTATTGGCTCTTTTTGCAAGAACTGATCAAAGAATGAATGTTGTATCCCCTCCAGTGTTCTGAAATGCGGTATGCGGTTTGCGTGCGGGTAGGGTATCGCACAGAGTATATGCGGCATGCGGGAGTATATGCGGTTATGTAATTTTTTAATAATAAAAAATAATTATATAGTCTTGATCTATAAACAAGAGATAACAAGGTAAATTTGAAGAAATGTAATCATATTAAACCATTAAAAATTCAGACACAGCCACACAGGGGCATAGATGCAATTTCAGACGGACACAGGGGTATAAATATAATTTTTAAGGGGTATAAGTATAATTAACTTTTTCAGGAGGGTGTAAATGCAAAATTTCCATTTTTTTTCTAAACCTATGCGCCCGCATATGCGCCCGCATATCCCGCATATCCCCGCATATGCGGGCCTTGTCCGCATATGCCCGCATATCAACCTATGCGGTTCGGTAGGCTTACCGAACCGCATATGCGACCGCATATGCGGCCTCACGGACCGCATTTCTGAACAGAGATCCCCTCAGTTTCTACATTGAGTACAATCATTTGAAGCAGATATATCAAATTAGGAGGGTCTAATGTTCATTAACATAAAATACATGTTATGGTGAGGGATCTTAGCCTTTATTAGAGACGGGTATTCAGTGGTGGAGAATAGACCAGTGGTTCTCTAATAATGAGATGATCATTTTTATTAGAATATTGGGCAACTCCCATATTTATTTAAAAAAAAAAAAAAAGCTTGATGTTTTGCTTTTAGTTTATATGAGGGCCTAGCCCCTGTTTGTATGGGAGAATAGAGGAGGAATAGGGAGGAATATAAGAGATTAAGACAAAAAAAACTTTTTGTTTGTAAGGAATATAGGGTATAGCTATGTTAGAATATGTGAGAATAAATTGTTATTGGTATTTCAGGTTCTCTGAAATTGTGTTATTCCATCCAATCTATTTCATCGGTATTAAAGAGTCCACAAATCAAATCATCTGTCATCACTTCTATTAAATTATGGACCCACATATCAAATCAAAATTTCACCTTTAAATCATTATTCACATCTTATTTACTTTTTATTTATAACTTATAATTTATCAATCAAACAACAAAAACTTTATTATTACATTTTTTAAGGATAATAACTAAAAACACAACCAAATAATAAATTACTTATTTTTTTGTTCATACTGAGATAGTTATCTATCATACAATAGATTGTGTCGCTACCCAAATGGGACGTGAATATGTAATGCTTAGTTCTCTTAATTAGTCGCCTCAATTGGAATTGCATATTTTTAAAATATATATATACTTGATTAATTAAGTACATACTCATATTAATTGAATGTAATAAGACGACTGTAAGCAAGAATGTATTAATTAATTCAGTACATATTCATATTAATTGAATTGAATGTAATAAATGACTGAATTTATGTGCACTCTTTGAAATTTACTCTCATTATATATGCAATTGACACACTTGTGTTCTTACCAAACATACACACTCGTGTAAATATTACTTTTCACATCATAGGGATTGAATTATAATTGCACAGAGATTAGGGACCGTTTTGTCAACATAAAAGTTCATAATGGTAGAAATGCAATTGACCGAAGGAACTTCTGTCACACATTGCATATTTATTTATATGATATATTTTTTTTCTCTTAAATTCTGCAGTATTATAAAAAGCACATAAAACAATACAAAACTTTATAGGGTACCTTTATTTGCACCCCTCAATCTTGTTCAGTTGTTCCACACCATTCTATATTGCACACCCCATACATTATTCATATTCATTTTATACACCCCCATATTCAAAAAACATTCCTTGAAAATTGTTAGACTCAGCCCCATTCTCAGTCATAAATGCAGTCTTAAATTTTTATTTATTTTTTTATAAATAATATACATCATCTAATGAGATATGTATTTTTATAAAACGTAAAGCATATAATCCAATGAATTGTATGGAATCATTTATAAACGTGTAAAAAAAATTTCTATATCTCGTTATTGTGAATGCATATGCAAGTTATATGTGGTGTAAGTGGGGTTGTAAAATGGGCTGAGTCGATACAAAAGAAAAATGATATGCCCAGTTCTACTATATGCAGCCCCATCCATAAACCCCATCGTTTTTTTTTAAAAAAAAATATATACTCCCATTGAAATGCATAAAGTTATAAAAATGTAATACACACTGAACTACACTCTCATACATTTTTTATTTTTTTTTAAAAAAAAGGACAATTTTTATACATGTCAACAGTGTATAGACAGTTACGACTGGAAAACCTGCTTCTAGACTGCAGATAGACCTTATTCGGGTTGGGATTGTTTCAGGAGGCTAAAGATCCGAAATCTTGACTGGTTACACCTACACCTCCTAGTCAACATTGACTTGGAGTCTTCCCACACTCCATTTGAAACTTCCAACCTCCTTAATTGACACATCACCTACATTATAGTTACTTGGAACACCAAACAATCAAATGACACACAATGACACCCACCACACTATATATACACACATTAGCCATAGACACAATGCTTTTCCATAGGACCCATGGATTTAATCAAGAAAACCTTCCAAACCCTCCTCTCAATCTCAATCTTCCTCATATTCTCTTCACACATCACCCTTCACAACTTCACTACTCCATCTATGGAACATGTCATCAACTGCTTCACTGATAGGCAGGCCATGTTCATCCTCCTCAATTGCATCCTCCTCCACCTCGCCAGGGAGTCCGGTTTGTTCGGATCTCTCGAGCGGGGCATCGATCGTCGAGAAGATCCATCGATGGAGCCGAAGAGCATCGACGGAGAGGGAGGAGAAGCAAGTGTTGGGAGTTTGGACTTGGATCTAGTGGATGAGGAGGAGGAAGAGGAAGGTGATGAGTGTTTGGAAGAGCTGAATAAGAGTTTGGATTTGGTGCTCGTGGATGAGCAGAAGGAAGAGGAAGGTGATGAGTGTGTGGAAGAGTTGAATAAGAAGTTTGAGGAGTTCATAGAGAAGGTGAGGAGGCAGATGGGAATGGAAGCTATGCAGCTTGTCATGGTTCATTAGATCATATCCATGTCTGCATGGGTTTTTTTTTTTTTTTTGGGCATTGTTGGATCAGAGTATGTAATAGAGGAAAATTACATTTGCAATTTGAGGGAGTGATCACAAGGACTTTTTGACTTTTTGATAGCCTTGCTATATTTTAATTCATATATATATATATATATATATATATATATATATATATATATATATATATATGGAGTCGTGATATTATACGGTCGAGCGGTCGTGCGGTCGCGATTCACGGGCCGTCGATCACGGGTCCATCGCATCGGATGGTCGGGTGCGATTCACGTCGACCGTTGGATGCGATGGACCCGCGATCGGACGACGCACGTCGAATCCGCACGACCGCACCGACCGCATATTATCGGAAATATATATATATATATATATATATATATATATATATATATATATATATACACACACACACGAGCGCGATGAGGTGCGTCCGATCGCGGGTCCATCGCATCCAACGGTCGACGTGAATCGCACCCGACCGTCCGATGCGATGGACCCGTGATCAACGGTCCGTAGTCGACGCCGCACCTAATCGCGTCCCATATACGAGCGCGATGAGGTGCGGCGGCCGCACGGTGCGAGAGAGAGAGAGAGAGAGAGGTTGCAGCTATTATGTTTGTAGCTGCAACTTTTGGGAATTGAATGGTTAGAGAGTTCTTGTAATTTTAGGGATGTTATTTGCATATTAACTCTATGAGAGCATCGGTCTACAGATCTACTGAGTATCATCGAGTTTTTCTTTTTGAACGATAATGTAGTCATTTCTATTTCATGATTGATAAAGAACATGACTGAACGGGTTGAGAATAGAAGAGTAAAAACATAAACAAATACATAGAAATTTTAGATCAGATAACTCAAACACTCGCCAAGCTACGTTGACCCTCCTCCCTTTGTCGAAAAATAGGCCGGTACAAGTAGAAAAGCTTTCTACCCCGTCCCGTCCCACTTCCCACACTATTCCACAATTAAGAAGACGTCTTCGCCGATGTGGATGCTTAAAACTCCGCACATTCCCGTTCCCCAGTCCCGAATGCATTGTATCGTCATCTCTCATAGGTTTTCAAAGTAGAATGTTGCTCCCTTAAATACCACCTCATTTCTCGCTCTCCAGATCGCCCATGTGCCTGCCAGGATAACCGATAGCCATACCCGTCCCTTCTTGCTCCTGTCATCTCGCTTGCGCAAGCGCCGTGCCGCCTCCCAAAGCTCCTCCAAGGTGCGCCCACCCAATGACTTCCCTGAAGCCCTTGCTAGACCTCTCCATAGCCTGGTTGCAATCGGGCATTGGCAGAACAGGTGCTCGGTTGTCTCCTCTTCTCCCCCGCACAACGGGCACTCTATCGCTTCCATCGGTCGCCAACGAGCTCGGAAGGACTTTGTCACTAGGCGGTTTTGCAATAAGAACCAGTTAAAACATTTCACTTTCAATGGTATTTTAGCCTGCCAGATCACTTCCGCTCGCATAGCCACATTTCCTCCCATCACGTTTGCCCGGTTCCACCATTTATACCCGCTCCTGACCGTGTAACACTGGCCCGGTTTCCCTGTCCATGCCAGCTTGTCTTCGATATCGTCCACCGGTGCATGCGGTTGAAGCAAGCCTAGCAGGTCAAAAAATTGTTGTACCTCCTCACCTCTCAATCCGCGTCGCATGCATACGTCCCATCCACCTTCAGCTAGCCAATAGTCACGTGTTCTACCCTCCGTCCTCGTCGCTTTCCCGGCCAGTCTTGGAAACAAGTCGCGCAGTGGCCATGACCCGCACCATCTATCGTCCCAAAATCGGAATGTCGTTCCCTCTCCCAGCTGCCATACGAATTCGTCCTTGAGCTCTGGCCATACCTCGAAAAATCCCTTGCACGATTGGGATCTCCACCTCGTCGGGTCTGGTACCTCCCCTCTCGCTGCACCTGAAATTCCATAACGTTCTTTGAATATTCGAACCCATTTCGCCTCTGAATTGTGGCACCAGTTCCAACACCATTTTGCCATGAGCGCTCGGTTCATCATAACTAGATTAAGAATCCCGAGCCCCCCCTCCCGTTTGCCTCAGCAAATAGCTTTCCAACTAACCAAACATGGGGTGTTTGAGTTGGTTGGTCCATGCCAAAAGAAACGTCGCCTCAGGGTGTTGATCTACGCTAGCACCCCTTTTGGTGCGCGAAAAATAGATAAGTAGAAGATCGGCAATGCCGATAGCACTGCTTGTAGCAAGACGAGTTTCCCGCCCCAAGAGAGGACCCGTCCTTGCCACCCTTCCAACCGGCGTTCTAGACATTCAATCACTGGCTGCCAATCCCTTCGGCATAGCTTCCTCGTCGATAAAGGGAGACCCAAATATTGGCAGGGGAGGGTGTTAATGCTACATTGAAGGATACCTGCTAGTTCCATCATAGTTTCTGTCTCCACATTAGTCGGGATGAGTGCGCTCTTGGTGTAATTAATATGTAATCCAGATAACAATCCGAAACACCAAAGGATAATATGAAGGCCATAGATGACCTGTGCTTCCGGTGGAGCCAACAATAGCGTGTCGTCCGCAAATTGGACGTGTGATATCTCCGTCCCCGCCGGATGCACTGCCAACCCCCTAATCCAACCTTCAACCCCCGCCATGCTACACATACGGCTGAGAACATTTGCCACTATAGTGAACACCGGTGACAGGGGATCCCCTTGACGTAGTCCCCGATTCATCTTGAAGAAACCATACGACCTCCCATTCACGATCACCAATGCCTTGGCCAAACTTATGCATAGCTCGAGCATCCGTAGCCACTGAGGTTCGAATCCATGCAATCGCAATACGTGGAATAGGAACCCCCAGTCTACGTGGTCATACGCCTTTTCGAAATCCACTTTAAATAGTACTCCACATCTCCCATCCTTTTGGACAGCCGTGATCACTTCTTGCGCCACTACGAAGCCTTCGTGCAGGGATCTCCCGGGGATGAACGCGGTCTGTGATTCCTCCACTAGCCTGCCACTCACCACCTGAAGTCGGTTTGCCAGAACCTTGGCCACCAGGAGGTATGCCCCATTCAATAAACAAATAGGCCTTTAGTCGGTAATCGCCATCGGCCCTTCTTTCTTCGGGATCAGTACAATGGATGACGCATTCAGCCTCCCCATGCCTGGCTCGCCTTTGAACAACTCAGTGAAAACCTCTAGCACGTCCAGTTTGATGATATGCCAGAAATGTTGGTAGAACCCAAGGCCGAACCCGTCCGGTCCCGCCGCTTTATCCGCATCCACCCCGAACAATGCAGTCTTGATTTCCTCCTTTGAGAACCCGCGCTCCAGGGCCTCCAGCGCCTCCACTGGTATACGCCTGAGTTCCTCATCAAACCATCTTGGCCGCCACCTTCTGTCCTTCTGAAATGCCTGCTTGAAGTGCTCCACCAAGCACCCTCCAATCTCTGTCTCTGCCTCCACTACCCTGCCTTCCACTACCAGGGACGCGATCCTATTTGCTCTTCTCCGCTGCGATGCCATCTTATGAAAAAACTTTGTGTTGTTATCCCCTGCTTTCAGCCATAGGGCCTTCGAGCGTTGACGCCATTCCATTTCCTCCTGTTTTAGGAGCGTCGCCAGCGCGTTCCTAGCCATCGCCCGCCTGCTGCGCGTCTGCAAGTCCACCGGGGCCCCTTCTTCTTCGCCATCATCTCCGTAATGGTATTGATGAGTTCCCTCTTTTTGCTGATCCGATCCTTCTTAGCTTGTTTCCCCCAACTCCTGAGCCGTTGCTTCAACCGGCGCAACTTGACCGTCAGCCGCTTGGCACCCTTGAAACCCCAGCAAGGAGTCTCCCATGACCTCCGAACAATGTCCTCTATCCCCTCGACCTCATTCCACCAGGATTCGAACCTAAACTTGTATTGGTGTGCCTGGCCCTGTGAGAAAAGAAGTAGTGGTGAGTGGTCTGATAGAATTTGCGGTAACCCCCGTAGCTCGCATCCGGGAAACCGCTCGTCCCACTCCAGATCCAACAACACCCGATCCAGACGTGCCAACGAGGGCTCCTCCCTCAAGCTGCTCCAGGTGAACCGCTGGTTCTGGATTGGTAGATCCAGTAAGCCCTCGTCGTCGATCCATGCCGAAAAGAGCCGCATTGAGGGAGACACCACGCATGTGCCGTTGCGTTCATCCCCGAAACGCGTGATATTGAAATCACCTGTTACGCACCATGGCTCATTCCACACCTCTCTCACCCCCGATAATTCCTCCCAGCATTCAGCCCTATCTTCTGCCCCGTGCGGTCCATACACCCCCGAGAGCGCCCAACATTCCCCCGATAATCGGTCTCTGAGTAATATTGAGAGCGAAAACACCCCTTCCATCCAATCTAACTTCTCCCAAATACCTGAATTCCATGCTATAATTATGCCTCCCGCCGCTCCGTTAGCGTCCTTCCACACCATGTCATCAAGTCTCCCCGCCCCGAACACTCGAAGGAGACTCCGCTCTGGGTTCGCCAGCTTTGACTCTTGAATACAACATAAGTCTACTCTATGCTCCTTGACCATGTCACCCAGTGCACGGGCTTTTCGAGGGTCGTGCAACCCCCTGATGTTCCAGGAGATGCCACGCATTAAGAGTGGTGTATGGCATCCTCCCCACCCTCAGGTGCGCCCTGTTCACAAACCCCCTCTTCTGCAACTAGCCTACCCGCTGGTGCGTGTGCCACTTCTAGTGGGAAAGCCCCGGAAGATCCAAACGCTACCGCGATGACCGCTCCGAAACGTTTACGCTCCGTGGGTACTAGCGTCTCCATGGCCAGCCCCGCCGCCCTTTCCGTGGTGATGGCTATCCCTGCCCCTGTCTCTACCTCCTGTCCGCCCCTGTTTCTCTTCGCTTCCCTTGTCTCCCCTCCGTTCTCATGAAATCTCACCATCGCATGGACCGGCACCGCCGTTGAGTCCTCTTTCCTCATCGGAGATGCCGCCGACGCCTCCACGCTCCCCTCCGCCACGTCCACGTTACAAACATATTGTCCAGGATATGAGCTCGTACCCAGCCCAATCCTTGGCGGTGGTGAGGAGAACGACTCGCTCGACTTAGACCACACTTCCGACCCGGCCTCTATCGGTGAATTTGAGTGTCCATGCACGACCCGTCTAAACAGGTGGGTCCCCGTAACCGGATCCCTGCCCCACCAAGCCCAGGACCTTGCATGCTGTATATCATCGAGTTGATGCAAATCTGACTCACTAATCTATAAGCTCTCGTAAATGTCTAATGCATGATTGACATGTGATAGAAAAAATAACATAAGACGGAAATCTAAATCTATCTCGAGTAGTCAAATCTAACCTATGATCATTCCTGTAAAAAAATTTAGGTACGTTAAATAAATATCTAAGAATCTCGTAATCAAGATCTGATTGTTGCTACATTCAGTTTGAAAATTTGTTCCTTTTTTCACCGGAGATGAAAATGCACAACAAACCACATATAATATAATAGTGTGTGCTAATTTACTATAAGGGGCAGTTATAGCCACCTCACAAGTTATTTTACCCACTCATTTTATCTAAATAAAAAAATTGATTTGTTACATTGTATCCCATATCTAACTCATCTCACGAGTTCAACATAAATGATATCTTTTGTATTTAAGATGGTTCGACATGAATCATATCGATTGGAACCAAAAACCTTATTTTCGGTTCGACATAAATAATGTTTTCCGTGTTTAAGGTGGTCAGGGCCGATCTTGAGAATTGATTTATTTGTTTGGACCTTAGGCTATCTTTTAAAAAGGGGTCCCTATATATATTTTTAAAAATAGTTTGTTTGAATCTTCAACTTATAAAAAATAAATAATATTATATTGAGGGGGAGTGAGAGAGAGATACAATGAGAGAGACTGAAATTAAAATAGTTACCATTATAGTTAGAGAGATTTAAGGAGATGAGAAATTTTAAGCTTGATTTAAGAAATGAGAGAAACTAATTCACTCTTTAATTAAAAAACATTAACACATCTCACTATCAATTTTTTTAATTCCATTTATCACATGATTCTTAGGGGCCCTCCCTGGGTGGGGGCCCTAGGCAATTTGTTTGGTGGCTTTTGCCTAGGATTGGCTCTAAAGGTGGCTCAACGTGGATCATCTTAAACACAAAAAACACAATCTATGTCGAACTCGTGGGGTGAGTTAGATATGAGATTCAATGTAACAAATTAATTTTTTTTATTTAAACAGGATCGATAGAATAACTCATGGGGTGGCTATAACCACCCCCTATACTATATATGTTCGTATTTGCACAGTTCATGAGTATACATGTAGAAACCATGCATATCATTGTGTTGTATGTGTCAATAATTGTATGTGCATATGCAAGATTATGGATCATTTCTATGGTGAATTTTTAGGTCTAACTCTTAACATTTTTCTTTAGAATTTAGGTAGTGGATGTCATTTTTGCCATACAAAATTACATTGCTTAAAATTAGTTCCAAATAGTGTTTTTTTCAGAACAAAATTCCTAGAACTCAACCTTTAAATTTTCTTTAAAAAAATAGAATAAAAAAAATATATATCACCCCAAACAACTTGGTCATTTCACACTACCAATTGAATAAAATTAACATAACTAGATTGTGTGGAATCAAATTGGGCATATTCCTTAATTATTCTCATTCAAAAGATCAGGGGCAAGATTGGTGTAAGAATAACTTTATGACTTCAAATAGAAGCATCCAATGGACCTTTATAAGTCATAGAAAAGAAAAGGAAGATTCAAATATTTGGAAAAAGAGATCCACATAATTGACATGCACTGAACCTAGCTTAGTTTTCTTCCATGTGCGAAGGTTTCTTTCTATTTTTCACTTGATCAAGTTTGGAAATATTGAAACCAACATTGAATGGGATGATTAGGATATCATTGAATTTTGGAATGTAATAAAACATGTGCAAACACACATACAAAAAAGAACACAGATATTTACATGATTCATTTAATATGATGTACACAGAAGGTGAATGCTAATAAATTCTAGTTATAATAACATGAGAGCACGATTTTGTTACATTGGTCAGGTAACATAGTAATGCGACCTATACCATTGCTGTTGAAAATCCAAGGTCTTATTAAAATTGGATTACTTCATATCTACTCAATCTAGAGAGAAAACTTTGCTAATTAGACCCAAGTCAAGGGGTGGTTGGATTGACTTGAGGTCTTTGATTATCCAATTGAAATTTCCAAGCACCTTCACCAACCAACTCACTCTTCTAATTTCTGTCACCATCAAATACCAATACAATTGTCACTAAAGTAATCAAAATGGGACCAAAACAAAACCCTATATACATGGTCCACAAAAAAACACTATGCCTTTGAGAAGCCATGGATTCAATGAAGCAACACAAGCTTCAACCCCTCTCAAAATCCAAGAAGCTAAAGCCTTTGAAGAAAAGCCTCAAAACCCTTCTCCCAATCTTGAGCATCCTCTTCTTCTCACTATACACACCACCCATCCCACAAGCCATCAAAACCTTCACAAACAGGCAGTGCATGTTCATCTTGTCCAATTGTATCCTCCTCTTCATCTCTGGGAAATCCGGTTTGTTCATCTCTCAAAAATCCGACCGCCCCGACCTTTATGATGAGTTCCACAAGAGGAGTGGCCCTCGAAGACCACCGATGGAGGCGGACCGTGCGAATCACACAAAGGAAATTATGGTTCATGGAGAGGAGGTGGTGGAGTCCAATGTTGAGTCCTTGGAGTTAGTAGTAGTGAAGGGGGAAGGACAAGAAGAGCTTGATTGTTTGAGTATAGAAGAGTTGAACAAGAAGTTTGAGGAGTTCATAGAGAAATTCAAGAGGCAGAGGTGATTGGAAGCTTTGCAACTTGTCATGGTTGATGTCTATAAAGGTGACCACCAAAATTTGAATTAGTTTGGAGTGTTGAGTCATTAGAAATTTTTTTAAGCATGGTGGATCTATTGATTGGCACTCTCCAAACTAGTCTAAAAGGCTCACATGAAGATATCTCTTCTTTTTTGTTTCTTTGGTACCTTTTTGTATGTAAAATAAAGTTTTGCCTTGTAAAGCTATGTTAAAAGAAAAAAAGAATGAAAGAAAGTGTTGTAGTAAATCAATTATTGGAATTATGAAGCCATGTGAGATTGATTGTAATTCACTGTTAATGAATCAAAGTCCATATGTTAGTAAGTCAACAATTCTACTTGCAGCAATTAAAATAGATTTTCCCTGTTAAAATATCAAAGCCTTATCATGTTGGTGGTATTCAAGGATGTATTCTAATTCCATCATAGAATTAATATAAGAAAAATGTGAAAATTCACATGTTTGGTTGATGGTAATCTAAGCAGCAATTGTGTCACTTGATTCAAAATTCATCCGAGTAATTTTAAGAATATAGTGGATTTCTCTGTTCAATTTTGATTATACTCTTCATCAGTAACATGATTTTAAATAATTAAAATTTATGTTCAAAATTAAACAAAATAATCTATTCTCCTCTTTTGCTCTCTCATCAACATATAAGGATATTATTCTCATTTTGTGTTTAATTTTATATGTGATTGTTTCATTTAATTTCATTTATTTTACTATTATATATTTTATTGAATGATATTACTTTTATTTTATAATTGTGATATAGATAAAGAGAAAAGAGATTTACATTTTTAAATATACTAGCTATACAACTAATTAATAAGTGTATTTGGTATTTAAAATAAACTATTTATCATTTTTCATGCACGAATTGAACGCTGAAAACAGAATTTGGACATAAATCCTTTGGCAAACTATTATTGTTAATATAATTCTTGGTAAAATGAATCCCAATAAAACAAATCAATGCAAAATAATGAGGTGTATCAAAATGGACCCAATATCTATGACATTGACACCCTGTTTTATTCCAATTAAGATCCTGTTTAGGATAAATGTGCCGCACTGTTACACGTTTTTAAGCGCATTTTTAAGCTTAATTAAAGTTATTCTTTAATGTACATGCCCAATGCACTTGCCAGATCCACATATCAACAGAACTGGTGGTCGTCGTTTACATTAATTAAAAAAGGGCCCCAAAATATTAATTATTAATTATCATGATTAGATGTTCTAAGATATAAAAAAAAACATTGAAGAAGTTGTTCAGATTTAGGACTTGTTTTGATTACTTTAATTAATATTTCACATTATAATATCATCAACCCAGTTAGGTGGGGAGTCAAAGAAGTATGCTTTATTGAAAAGTGAGAGATATAATAATTTGAGGAAGTCAATATCAAACATGTTTGGTGGAGCCCACACGGGGAGGCAATTGGATTGGATAAATCTCTTCAGATAAACATTGTTATGAGAGCTTTTAAAACACGATTAATTTTGTGAATAAAACGCGTCAAATATGTTTTTAACGCCCAATGCAAAAATACGTTTGAATCAACAATAAAATTTTATTGGATTTTTCGTCAATTCGCTCTATCGTGGATCCAAAAGAATTGAACCTAATACACAAGATTGTATTTGATATGGATAATGAGATCTCAAGCATTTAAACATAAAGGAGTTATATCAATCATACTACTATTTTTGTCACATAAATAGATGAGAAAGCAAATGTAAAATTGAATTATTTGCATAATTATATATCCCGATCTATCCCGCTTAATTTGTATTCTAAGACTCGCTTGGATCCACTTTTGGGTGGATGATCTGTAGTGAAAATGTAGACACGGGTGAAATGGGACGAAATGCAGCTTTTTGATGTTCTCTGTGTTTGATTCAATAAAATGTCCGTGTTTGAAACTCCTTGGAAACAACGCGTTCAAAACGTGTGGTTGCTTTTAAAAAAGCAGAGGTTTCAAACCCACATCAAAACAGGCCCTAAAATCAAAATCTAAGAGCCCTAATTATGTTAAGAAGCTTTAGTTTAGAAAAAAAATTCTAAGTAATTTTTTTCTATTTACATTGTTAACTATTAGACTATTATCTATTCTCTTTACATTGTTAAGTCAACCCTGTCATTATTATACATTCCCTGTATATTGGTAATTCACGTACACAGTATACTGATGAAAGGACTTGAAAAAATACAATAGCTATCTTTAGGGTGTTTCAGTATATCAAAAAACCAAGGGACCTAAAAAATAACTATTGAAAAAAATACTTAAAATTAATTTTCCCAAAATAAAAAATAATCACCAAAGTCCACTTGTAATTTCATGATGATAGCTTTAATTGTTTATATATCTCAGTTAAACAAACTATGTGATAAAAGGAAAATATTACACTTGGTTATCACTGTGACTTTTGCATATCAAACATGTTTTTGAATTTTTTTAAATATAAATTTTCTAACAAAATAAATGCTTTAAAAAAAAGTGAAGTAAATGATCAAATTAATCGAATGCATATATATATAGTCGGATGATAATATGCGGGACGTGCGGTCGTGCGGGAACGACGTCGTTCGTCCGATCGCGGGTCCATCGCATCCAACGGTCGAGATGAATCGCCCCCGACCGTCCGATGCGATGGACCCGCGATGGACCCGTGATCGACGGCCCGTGGTCGTTCGCGCACGACCGCACGTCGCGCACCGTATCATTCCTCTATATATATATAATAGAATATATGTACTAACATAGTAAATTATATATTCTACCAGAAATTTGATATACTCTATTTACATGACTTGAATATACAATGGCCGGTCATGAAAAGATGCACACAGACCAGATATTTTGGGAGTCCAAGCTTTGATCACTAAACAAGGAATCAATCATTATTCAGTGCACATCACATCATCAAATCAGAATGGTTAACATCCATCTTTATAAACAAAAATAGAATCATAGATCCTCGATCCAGGACTCTTTTGAGATAAGTTTGAGGGCCCTGCCTCAGTTGCAATTGCATGTGATGGAGACAAATTAGACAAGGGCACTAATCCACTTCCAGTCTTTCAAAACGCGGGGTTGCTTTTCAAAAAGCGAAGGTTTCAAACCCACCCTAAAATCAAAATCCAATAGCCCTAATTATGTTAAGAAGCTTTAGTTTAGAAAAAAAAAATCTAAGTAATTCTTTTCTATTTATTTAGTTAACTATTGTACTATTATCTATTCTCTGTACATTGTTAAGTCAACCCTGTCATTATTATGCATATTCTGTATATTGTTAATTCACGTACACTAATGAAAGGACTTGAAAAAATACAACAACTATCCTTAGGGTGTTTCGATATGTCAAAAATTGAGGGACCTAAAAATTGAAAAAAGTACTTAAAATTAAATTTTCCAAAATAAAAAATAATCACCAAAGTCCACTTTTAATTTCTGAATTTCATGATGATTGCTTTAATTGTCTATATATCTCAGTTAAATAAAACTATGTGATAAAAGGAAAATGTTACACTTACTTATCACTATCCTTTTGCACATCAAACGTGTTTTTGAATTTCTTTTAAGTATAAATTTTTCTATAAAGTTAATACTTTCACAAAAACATAAAGTATATGATCGAATGAATCGAATGCAAATATATATTTTATTTTTATAATAGAATATATATACTAATATAGTAAATTATATACTCTACTAGAAATTTGATATACTCTGTTAAATAACTTTGACGTCTGTAAAAGTGTTTGAATGTACAATGGCCATTCACGAAAAGATGCACACAGACCAGATATTTTGGGAGTCCAAGCTTAGGTCACTAAAACAAGGAATCAATTATTCAATGCTTTCATGCCTGAATTTCCACATCACTAAATCAATCAGAATGGTTAACATCCATCCTTGTAAACATAACATAGAATCATGAGTGTTATTACACTTATAGGGTGCGTTTAGTTGTACGATTGCAAAACAAATTTTACAGGAATTTAAGTTTTAAAACTGATTCTGCAAGAAGCTCACCTCCCTAGCCTTTTGAAATCACAGCTTTGAGACACTATTTACCTAAAATCTATCTCTAGGAAGCTACTATAATAAAACTATTTGGTTGTACAATTGCAAATGCAGCTTCTTGCAATCACAAAAGCCGCGCAATCGCGCAACCAAATGCACCCTCAATTATAAACTCAGACTCCACGTCACTCAGTTCACGTGAATTTTTTTTTATCCCACATCAGTTACAAAAAGGGGTTGTGAAAATTTTCCCCCCAAATGTTCCCGGCTATTTTTTTAGAAACCACCCTTTTTTCCTTTATATTATTTTCTCTTCCCTCCATTTAAGTTTTCATTTACTGTTGCTCTCTCCCTCTCCTCCGGCGCCGATCACCATAGAACCAGCCATAACACTTCTACTTCGACAGTAAATATATGTCATCCATTATCATTGCAATCAGGGCTATAAAAAGTAGGTATATATCACGTTAGCATAAGATTCCAATATTTTTTTGTCTTTATCTTTTCTTTTGTTTTAAATGCTTTTTCATCATTTCTTAATGGTATATATATAATGACATATTCAATACCGTTCACCATTAATTGTTTACCCATCGACACTTTTGTCTTTTGGAATACATATATACAAATATTATAACTTATATATTTTCTTAAATATCACAGGTAAATCGCAGATAGTGGTTATGGACCAAATAAAGATGAATGATTTAGAACAAATTGGAGAGAGCGTTGATGCTGATTCCCAAGCTGAAGTAAACCGCGATGAAGAAGCTGAAAACATTAGACATTATGTAGAAAATGAAGAGTTGATTAAGGATGGAGTTTAATAGTTTATGACGACAGATGGTGAGTTCATTTTCTAATGCCTCTATGCTTGTTGCGAATATGTTTGAGGAACTAAAGACGAAAACGATGAACCACATGCAAAATTACTGTAAACAGAATAAAAAATGTAAGTATCATTCCAGATTTATTCTTTTCATACTGCATGTGATTTATATAATGAAGTATATACCTTCTTCTAGGAAGCATAAACTCCTTTATTGGTGTTTCTGAATAACTTGTCCTCCCGTTTTATTTACATAATTTGTATTGCATATTTCTTATTTGGAAAACGATATGTTCAGCCCATTGTGTAACCCCAATCGCAGTCCAGATCAATTTTTTTCTTCTAAAAATCATACTTTCTCATTCAAGTTCATGTTGTTATATGAAATGAAGTATATACTATGATATATTAGTGGATTTTTTTTCGCGTTGAAAAAATGATAATTTTTGCAACACACACTTGGTAATATATAATACATTATCATAATATATGGGACCACACACTAAGTATTAATTTAAGGTAGAATTATTATATATGATAGAACGTTATGATAATTTGGATGTCAATACACTATGATAGCGACAAAATAACTAGTTTATTAAAAATAAATTTATATAATAAGAGCACATTATGTTTTTTTTCATTGTGGGGAAAAAAGGCTCCCTAAATGTCTTTTTTTTTATATGCCTCCTCATTCCTACCCTATATTCATTCCAAATTAAACTAGAAAAATATTAAACAAAACTTAAAAAATTAGACCAAAATATGCAAAATATAAAATAAAAAAAAGTATATTACTCCTCCCTCATCTCCTCCTTCGCGCATCTCCTCCATCTCCGCCGCCACCTCAACCCCTCTTATTTTCTTTTATATAAGTATTAATTACGCAGGGGCGAACGGGGGTAAGGTAGCATCTCATATTTTTCATTAATTATTATATGACAGAAATAATGGATTGTTATTTTTCCAAAGTAAATTTTATGTCTTTGAGATTTGTTTGTTTTTCCTTTGATTGATTATGATCCAAAAAAACCCTAACACCGCCGCTGCAGCCACCGAATTTGGATGTACATTGTCCACCACCTCAAAGCTCCCCGGCCTTCATCGACGCCACCGTCATTATCTCGAGGAGGGGGCCATAGTCCAGGCGGCCGTCCACCACCTCCGAGGCATTCCGACAGGCTTGAACCGGCGGATTCAACAACAAAATATTTTTTTTTACTAAAAATTTGTCTTTGGTTTAGAAAAAATGAGAAGAGACAGAGAGTTGATTGAAAAAAAATGGGTTTTGTTGAAAAATAAATTTAAACAATTCTTAGGGAAAAAAATAAAGGGGTGTGGGGACTTTTGGAGGTGAATAAGTTTTTAACTCCCTATATAGATAAAAATGTGGTGTAAAAACCTACTGGCCAGCGAGCTCTGGGTAGGCTTTTGGGTCAAATTCGTCCCACGAGGATAGGGCTTAAGTTTGGGTTGAGTTTACCCATACAACCTGTGGGGATCGAGGTGACAAGCTCGATCACCGGGGAGCGAGGGCGGAGTAGAATTCTTTTCTATTCGGATTTGGCCATGATCTCTTTGTTTTTCATTCTCTTTTATTTCTTTTGCACTTTGTAATATTTGTAACATCTTATCTTTTGACCACCTTCAGATTTTATAACTTCAGTTTATATATATATATAATCGAAGTAACAATTGTCTACCATTCTCTAAAAAAACATCACTCTAAAAATTTAAGAAGTTGAACCCATACAATAGGTTAAAATAGAATTTGTCAATAGGTTACACACACACACACACAACACAAAGTTCATGGGTAGCGGTGTTTGAAGGTCCTGGGTTCATCTTGGCGCTATACCCACCTGTTGTGCAGTCTGGGACCGGGGCAGACAGACATCCCAGCTTATAGTCCCTCCGATATAAAAATATATATATATATATACACACAACATTGAATAAAATAAAAAATATTGGTTGTATGTCATTTATACCCTTGTGTCTCATTATATATTCTACTATGAAATATGTAAGGATACATGTATGTTCAATTTTTTAAAATAAAAGAATATTTATTAATCAAATATATAATTAAAAAATTGTTCATAATACAAAAAGGAAGGAATGATAGTAACATTTTAAAATAAAGGATAATGTTACGTACAATTTTATTTTTACAGCCCTACTTTTTTTACACTTGTTTTGAATTTTAAAAAAATATTATACATTATATACACGTTTTTATAAAAAATGAAACATATACTCTCATAAATTATATGGGTGCATTTATAAAAAAATATAAAAAAAAATTTATTAAGACAAATATCTCGTTAATGTGAGTATAATTTCGATATTCTATCACCGAAACTGGAAAAAAAAAATTCTTGTGTAACAGGACTTCAGAAATGAAATTATGATGCGACACTAATTTATAATATATGCAGTCCCCGATTAGAATATGTTATAATTTATTTCAAATCTCATTTTGCTTAATAAATTACATTATCTAACCCCCAATAAATTTGAACCACATTGTTAGCCATTCTTGTCCACAGCTGGAAAAATAGTCTTAATTTGGCACGACCAGCCATGCCAAGAAAATAACATTATCCAAAAAATAAACATCCGAATTAGTTTTTTGTTTTTTTGTTTTTTTGTTTTTGTTTTTGTTTTTGCTTAATAGATCTTCCAGTGTTTTCTAAACCCCTATTCATGGATCTTCTCAACAGTCAGAAACCTCTCAAAGACTTAACCCAACATCAAGTTTTATAAGGTAAAATTTCTAAACTTGAGTTTCTTTTTTTCTTTTCTAAATGCTTTTTCCTTGGCCTTTGTCTGATTTGAGAAGACCCAGTTATGTTTCATTCACAATCTTTTGCATTCCTTGAAAGCCCAGTTCAAGATTTTGGTTGGTGAGGTTACCATCTGTCAATATGATGTGAATGAATAATTTTAAATTCTGCCTTCAATTGCTTCTATTAAGTTTTTTTTCCATTCTTTTCTTCTAAATTGTAGAATTATTTAGATAGTGTCATATCTTTTATATTTCTATTTTTGTTATTTGTAGTTTTATATTAATCATGGGTTTATGATGGTACAAATCACTTATTTGTGTTCCTTTTTTTTTACTCCAATCTGATGAATCAGTTGTTGATGTCTGATTATTTTCAATTTAACCCCCCTTTTTTTCTGAGCTGAACTGGTTTATGGATTTCACTCAAATATTTAGGTAGCGCTTGGAAATGGGTTTGAAAATTAGCTTTTCAATTAAAGCTGTTTTTGAAATTTGATTATGAGGAAGTATATTTTTGTTATATCCTTGAAAAGCTTCTTTTGTTCTAACTGTTTATAACTAAAAACTTTTAATTTTCTTTTGCTTTTTTTTAAAAGCTGGGACCACTTGGGGCATCTAAAAACATGTTTGGGTTAAGTGTGATTTCTGCAGAATCAGAATCATCCAAACTAGTTTCCAATTGCTACTTGAATATTCCATATATGTTTGTGTCAATTGAATCTTAATGCGTCAATTATGGAATAGTTGACGCCGATTTTATCAATCTGCTGTGTTCCGTTTTTACTATCTGGGAAGTTATGGTATTCAAAATTTAGCTCTGAAAGTAATGGTTGAATATCCTATTCTTTGTTCTGTTTTGCTTAATTGTATCATCCAGATATTGTATGCATGTACACATTTTTTCCACTCATTTATTAAAAAAATGCACGAATATCCTAAAGTCGGAGTTCTAACCTGCAAGTTCTCCTGAGAAATATTCTTCCTTACATCTCTATAATTTCTCTTCAATGGTCACATCTAAGAAGCACATGAGGAAAAAGTCTGTTCAATGGTTTGGATTACCACATATCTATGCAATTTCAAACCAACCACCCTCTCTTATCACATTTTTTTCGTGAAAATTTGGACTGACATATAGGATGTTGAATCTTGTTAACTTATGGGGATTATTACTTGTAGTATGAGAATGATACTTAAGTTGTTAAAGTGATTGTAGAAGTCCAAACAACTTGGTTTCGTAGACCTCATTTGGAACCAATTGTCAAACTGATTATGTTTATGCAAAATCAATTTTCAGATTATCAATTCCCAATGGTTTTTATAAGCTTTAGCTTTTAGTTTTGGATTTCGGATTTCAGTTTTTTGTGTTAGAAATAAAATAAAAAGTTTTTACAAAAAGCTTGGCGAGAGCAGCTTTTATGTAAGAAATGTTTTTGAAAATTGGTTCTCAACGGGGCATACCACTGCACTTACTTTTCAAATCTGTCGAATTTGCAGGGCTACGAAACGTGATTTTCTATCATCTTGTGGAACCGGGCCAATGGCCTCCACTGATGCGAAACAGCCACTGGTTTCAGTTCATTCAACTCCTCTCTTCACAGACACTAAGAAAAGTAGATTCTACCGTTCCATTAGTGCACCAACAACAGATACCCAGTTAGAATCAGGTAGAGTGAATGCTTTGTTTCCAGGCTCCAAACTCATCCTTGGTGCAATCCATCCTAGTTTTAGACAAGTCATTCTACTCCTAGCAATCTATCTGGGAACTGGCATTACCTGCTTCTTCTTTGTGAGGCATCAATTAAGTGGCAAGAAAACCAATGTCATTATTGATGCCTTGTACTTTTGTGTCGTAACAATGACAACTGTCGGATATGGAGACATCGTGCCTAACAGTGCATTAACAAAGCTTCTTGCTTGTGCTTCTGTCTTCTTCGGAATGGCCTTAGTTGCACTTTTCTTGAGCAAAGCTGCAGATTATCTGGTCGAGAAGCAGGAGGTGCTACTGATCAGAGGTTTACACTTGAGAACGAAAGTAGGGACTTCAGAGATTCTCAAGGAGTTAGAGACCAATAGAGTCAGATACAAGTTTATAATTTCTGCTATGTTTCTTTTGGTGCTCATAGCTGTTGGGACTGCTGTGTTATGGAGAGTTGAGAAGCTAGAGTTTATTGATGCATTCTATTGTGTATGTTCCACGATCACAACTTTGGGATATGGAGATAAGAGCTTCTCGACTGAAGGGGGGCGTGTGTTTGCTATAATTTGGATACTGACGAGTACCGTATGTGTAGCTCAGTTTTTTCTTTACCTTGCTGAATTGAATGCTGAGAGGAGGCAACAGTTATTAACTAAGTGGGTACTCAAACGGAGGATGACATTCGTGGATCTCGAAGCTGCGGATATCGATAAAGATGGAGTCGTGGGGTATGTAAAAAAAAAGCTTGTTACAAAGTGCTCTGAATTATTGATTAATTCAAGTATTAAATGCACATTTTTCGTTAAAGGTTTAATTCCTTTTTAAATCATGTCTCGTTAACAATACATGTCATTCATCATTCATGTATTAAATGAACAAAATATTTATTGAATACAAAATGCTTATTTTACTTGTGTAACAAAATTAAAACTAAAAACGAAAAAAAATACTCGGCTAGATTTTGCTCTGCTAGATTTAATGCCAATTCTGCATAAATTCAGATACTATAACCTGAACTTAGAAGTCTCTATAATGTTTTGATGTGATAACTTTATTGACAGATTATTATTGATGAGTTTGCAATGCATGTCATAAGTAATTTTTTCGATTTTTCTATTTTATTTGTTTTCTCTGAACTCTTTATACAAATTTTAGAATTTATCCTGAATTATACCGAATAGTGTATTTTTCATCGTTGCCAAATTATTCCAGAAATGGTGATGAGGCAGTAAAATTTGCCTGTTCAGTTTTATTTGTTCTATCTTTAAAGGAAGTGTCTTGTTAACCCCTCCAAGACATCTCACTCAACAGGACCCTTTTGTATGGACTGCTTCATTTGTTGATTGATTGATTGATTGATTGATTGATCACAACAGGTCTGCCGATTTTGTGATATATAAACTGAAGGAGATGGGGAAGATAAGCCAAGAAGACATCACCATCGTCATGGAGGAATTTGAGAATCTTGATGTCGATCATTCGGGGACACTATCGGTCTCTGATCTGCTGATTGCGCAATCAACTCGATAGATGAACTAAAGGCGAAGCAGACTGTAAGTAATGTATGTGTATTGTTGGCTCGGTTTTGTTTATTCTCATAGCGCTGCATGATCTACATGTTCAGTGGCTCATGTGTGGAGATTTTTTGTCACTGTAAAAAGAAACATGATTTAGCTCTGTGTGTGTGTGGAGATTTTTTGTGCTTATGTGTGGAGATTTTTTGTCACTGTAAAAAGAAACATGATTTAGCTCTGTGTGTGTGTGTGTGCCCCTATAATTACTCACATACCTCGGTTACTTGCATATAACCATATAAAGTATTTTTTTGGATCCTCATACCTCTTTTTCATGAATGTTATTTTGTTGAACTCATTCACATCCTTGCATGTTCCTATAACTTGAATTTCTGCTCTCTTTTTTAACAATTTTTTACAGTATAGTGAGGAAAAAAAACTAATCTTGTATAGTTGAAAGGGGCATTAACATCATATTCTACAACTGTCATTGCACTTTCACAGTTCCATTGAACAAAGCACGAAAAACTTTTTCATGATTCAACAATATAGTGGTTGTTATCTGGGCTCCTTCATTACTTCACAGTTCATCTCAAGAAACTACTACTACATAATTCATATCACAAAATTATAACTTTTTGTATATCAAGTACAAAATGACATTGGTGGTGGTAGGATAAATATAAACCATATTCTTTTGTGTTGAGGTACACATAAATCATTTATTGGGTACACATAAGTGTACGAATGGATTAAGATCGTCTGTGGCTTACCACAGGGGAAACTCCCTGAGTCCTGTTGGTGGTAGGAAGCACTTAATGGTGGTGTATGAATAGCTAACAAATAACACCACCAGGCAGCCCATAACCCACACAGAATTTCGATCCAGTTATGAATAGCTATACCCTCTCTCTATATATGAGCATCCTAATAAATACGAGGATTCTCAGTAGCCTAAATAATCAAGCCTAACATATAACAAGATCCTGCTTGATCCTTCTAGAGGTCCATATATGTCGAGTTTATAAAAAAATTATCTTTGCCTAGCTGTGTTATATGATGCTCTGTGAATCTATAAATAGCCTTTTTTCCCCTATAGTCACAAGTACTATCCCTTGTGGTTCCTCAACAATGAAGAAGTTCCTTGCTTTTCCACTCCTGGTGCTGCTTCTGCTCTCCTTCTCCATGGGTGAGTCGATTCCGCTGCTTGGACACTTATTTATTTGTTTATTTTTATCTAGAAGTGTTGCTTGATTCATTAATGTCATTCGTATTTTAATTTACACGAGAGCTATATAGGGGCGAGTGGGGGCAGTTAAATTTTATGCCTTGCCATTTTGTATTGCCGTGTATTAAAATTAATTTTTTTATTCATTAATGTCAACCGTTGAAATGGTTGTTATCTTTTGCAACTGGTCATCAGATGGCGCGACGGTGGAGCAATGCAAACAATTTATTCCGATAATGGAGGACTGCACCTACGATTTATGCTTCCACCGCTGCTATGATAAGTTCGGATCGCAGATCAACAAATCTTACTGCACTGAGCAAGAGAGCTCCTGCACCTGTGTTGTCTACTGCTGAGCAGATTTTGAATGATCTCATGTACTCAGGTGATGAAAAATAAATAGTATCAATAATAATGTGGATTTCCTAGATTTTTCAGTGTTCGTAGCATGTGATTTTTTTTTTTTGGAAAATGATATGTCCAGCCCAAGTGTAGTCTCATCAGCAGTCCACGCCGTTTTTTTTTCTTTTAAATTATATATTTTCCCATTGAAGTACATATTGTTTTACAAAATGAAGTATATACTGAGATACAATAAAAAAAATTCGCTTTTAAAAAATGATTTTTTTTATACACTTTGATAGAATCTCTCATATACTATGATAACGCAATATACCATGCAATCATAGTGTATGTGGTTATAGATGGGGTTGCAAAACGAACTAATTAAGTGTATCAACGCTCTTTTTTTTTTTTGGAAATCATGTGTAATAGAGTGTCCAGAAAGAGAAGGTTGTGAATATGTTTAAGTGGGATGATTGTGAATGAAAATCATGTTTGGTTATGTTAAAACATATTTTGTTACCATAACCAAACATGCTTTGATACTTTAATAGTTTAATTTTATAATTTCCAAAAAAAAAAATCAAAATAGGTATGGATTTATATGGGGTTGCCTCGCAACAGTCTGACTTGAGGAATTTCAAGTTTATCATGTTTGGTTATGTTTCGTTGGGAAGAAAGAAATATGAAACCAAAATTTTCAGATGTGCAGATCCTAATTAAACATACATGCTGTCTTTATATTGTATAAGCATTCACATGTATCTCCATTTTTGAGTTCTGCTTGTATTCAGAGCATTGTATTCCTGTCCTGTTAGAGATATTGATGTGGACCAAAGCATGGTGTAACAAACATATATATAGTCAGATGTCTTCATTAGGAATTCCAAATTATTGTATAGATGATGGATTTCAGTTTCTCTTCAATCTTCACGTGTCAAAGCGTAGAAGATGTATTGGACCTCCTTGAGGAGGCCGGGCCCTTATCTGAGGCTTCTTCCAGTATTAAGTTCTACAGATAACATCTTACCATTCATAAAGCAAACAGTACTTTACAGCCACTAAACTTTATATAGTGCATAAGTCTAGTCTCTTTTTCCGGTATGGGACTAAAACCCAACACACAAATTTACAAACATAAGACCCAACTTACAAGACACATAAAAATACATTTTGAAAAATCACTAACAGATTCTTCCACAAGCAGGCGAATCAACGTAGAAGGATGAATCGTATCCATAGACTTGTGGTGGATGGGGAGGAACTGGTGGTAGAGCAACAGATTCAGCAACACCTGGTCGATCATTTTGTGAATGCCTTCCAGAAATCTCGGCGTTGGAAACCTGGGTGGGTGGACGAGGGCTTGCGAAGGCTTCCGGAGGACCTGTGGGCAGAACTCAAATGGCTTTTATCCCTGGCAGAAGTTTGCAAGAGGGGTTCGCCATTACTCAAGAGATTGTTTCTGGTCTTTATCGAGATAACAGGCAAGGAGTGTTTCTTCGATTGGATTTTTCTAAGGCTTATGATCATGTGGATTGAGATTTCCTCCTTCACATCCTTCGGTTGCATAGGTTCGGGGAGGCTTGGTGCAGAATGATATCAAGGTGCATAGGTACAGCTAAGGCATCCGTGCTTATAAATGGTGAATCGTGGGGCTTCTTTCCCATGAACCGGGGGCTCCATCAAGGGGACCTGCTTTCCCTGGTTCTGTTTTCTCTGGTGGCAAATGTTCTCTGACACATGTGTGGACTGGCAATGCAGGATGGTTGGGTGGAAGGTGTTGCTTGCTCACATGTGGGGTCGCCGGTCTCGATCATCCAATATATGGATGACACGGTCCTATTCAGCTCTCCCGGGCGGGCTTCCTTGCACGGGTATCGTTTCATCCTTCTTTGCTTCTCTTTGCTTTCTGTGCTGCACATTAATTTCTCCAAGAGTGCCTTGTATCCAATCAATGTAGAGGCGGGAGTGGCTGCGGAGCTGGCCCAGGTGTTTGGCTGCTCGCTTGGCAGCCTTCCACTGCGTCATCTCGGGTTTCCCTTGGTCAAACGAAAGGTGAAGCGGGCTGATTGGACTCTGATCATTGAGCGTATGGAGCGCCGATTGGAGTGATGGGCTGGGCGGATGCTTAGTTTGGGCGGGAGACTTACTCTTCTGCAGGTGGTGCTCTCTAATCTGCCCGCCTTCTTTCTCTCGACCTTCAGACTCCCAGTAACTGTGGCTAGCAAGCTAGAGGCGATCTGCAGGAGGTTTTTCTGGAGTGGTGCGAGAGAGGGTGCTTGCAAACCTTGTATGGGTCGAATGGGACTTAGTGTGCCAATCGAAGCGGAACGGTGGTTTGGGGTGCGTAAATTGTTGGAGGTGAACCGGGCATTGCTATCCAAGTGGATTTGGAAATGGTTTGTGGATCCAAACCGTTATGGGTGCGATATGGGGTTGGCACGGGCTTGCACCTCCCTGGAGGTCGTTAGACGTCATCCGTTGGGACTTCAATGGTCGAAGAGGCTACACTGCGAAGCAAGGGTATGTGTGGTGGCTCCGTGGGGCCTTGATTAATCAGCCCATGGTGGCCAAGCGACAGGAGGTCTGGAGGCCCAAGGTCCCACTCAAAGTGAAGGTATTCTTGTGGCTAATGTTTCAAGGCCGTATTCTTACTAAGGCCTATCGTGCTAAATGGTGTCCCAGGGGTCCTACTTCTTGTATCCTGTGCGGCGGTGGGGAGGAGAACGTGGATCACTTGTTCTGCTCGTGTTCAGTGGCGGTTGATCTACGGCATCGGTTGAGCTCAATTTGGAGCATGCACACGGATTTCCATTCAATCAAGGGGCTTTGGGAGTCGACGCGGAGGATGGCTAGGGGAGCGGACAAGAGCATCGAGGTGGAGGTGGTGCGCGGGGTCATTCCTGCCAGTTTGTGGACGCTCTGGACATTTGAAACTTTGCCTCTCCCTTGCCTCTTGTCGACGCCGAGGTCTGCTGAGTTTGTGATATATAAACTGAAGGAGATGGGAAAGATAAGCCAAGAAGACATCGCCATCGTCATGGAGGAATTTGAGAATCTTGATGTTGATCATTTGGGGACATTATTGGTCTCTGATCTGCTTATTGCACAATCAACTGAATAGGTGAACTAAAGGCAAAGCAGACTGTAAGTAATGTGTATTGTTGGCTCGGTTTTGTTTATTCTCATAGCGCTGAATGTCTATGTTTATTTTATCACATAGAATGAAACTTTTTTTTTTGGGTGAAATGATGCATGTTCAATGGGGCTCATATGTGGAGATTTTTTTGTCATTGTAAAAAGAAACATGATTTAGCTCTGTGTGTGTTTGTGTCTGTATATATATAAGAATATTTGTGCTCCTATACTCTTTTTCATAAATGTTATTTTGTTGGACTCATTCACATCCTTGCATGTTCCTATAACTCGAATTTCTGCTCTCTTTTTTACAATTTTTTACAGTATAGTGAAAACTAATCTTGTATATTTGAAAGGGGCATTAACATCATCTTCTTCAATTGTTATTGCACTTCCATTGAACAAAGCATGAAAAACTTATTCATGATTCAACAATTTAGTGGTCGTTACATAGGCTTCTCCTTTACGCAATACGCATTATAATTCATAGTTCATCTTAAGAAACTACAACTTCATATTTCATATCACAAAATTATAATTTTTTGTATATCAGGTAAAAAATGACATCGGCGTAAGATCGTATGTGACATGTCACTGGGAAACCTTTAGCCCGCCTGGTAGTATGCCACATAGGAACTACTTAAAAATGGTGGTGTATCTGCCTACATGGCACACAACTAAAACTCGATCCCGGTACAAATAGCTGTATATGTATGATCATCCTAATAAATACCAGGATTCTCAGTTGCCTAAATAATCAAAACCTATTAAATAACAAGATCTTGTATGATCCTTCTAGAGGTCCATATATGTCAAGTTTATAAAAACATTATCCTTGCCTAGCTGTGTTATATGATGCTCTGTGAAGCTATAAATAGCCTTTTTTCCCCTATACTCACCCTATAGTATCAATAATAATGGATGATTTCGTAGATTTTTCCCCGTGTTTATAGCATGTCATTCTTTTTGAAAAATGATATATCCAGCTCTAGATGCAATCCTCTCCATGGTTCACACCATTTTTCTTTTTTAAATTATACATTCTTTTTATTGAAGTATATATCGTTATATAAAATGAAATATATAATAAGATATAATAGTGTATATTTTTTCGTTTTGAAAAAATAAATTTTTTTTTTGTATTATACATTATTATAATATTTTGCGCTACAATAGTAAATGGGGTTATAGACGGGACTATAAAAGTGTCAACATTTTTTTCTTTTTTTTTATGAGTCATGTAATAGAGGGTCCAGAAAGAGAAGCCTGTGAATATGTTTTAAGTGGGATTATTGTGAATGGAAAATCATGTTTGGTTATGTTGAACATACTTTGTTAACATAACCAAACATGCTTTATTATGTTAATTTTATAATCCCGCCCCCCCCCCCCCCCCCCCCCCAAAAAAAATAATCAAAATAGGTATGGATTTACATGGGGCTGCCACGCAACAGTCTGACTTGATGAATTTCAAGTTTATCAAATTTGGTTTTGTTTTTTCAATGGGAAGAAAGAAATATGAAACCAAAATTTTCAGGATGTATAGATCCTAATTAAACATACATGCTGTCTTTATATTGTATAAACATTCACATGTACCTCCATTTTTGAGTTCTGCTTGTATTCAGAGCATTGTATTCCTGTCCTGTTAGAGCTATTGATGTGGACCAAAGCATGATGTAGAATTAACAAACATATATAGTCAGATGTCTTCATCAGGAATTCCAAATTTATTTATATGTAATGGAATTTCAGTTTCTCTTCGTTGTTCATGTGTCAAAACATAGAAGAATTGAATTACATAACATGGTATAGCTCTGCATAAAATCTGTGTAGCCTTGTGTTATGAGTGATCAAGATGAAAAATGAGAATTAGAAGAGAATTGTTCATTTCATGAACTTGTCTCTGGCAAATTTCATGCTCTCAAAATTGTTGTCAAATGTAATCTTGAAAAATGAGAATTAGAAGAAGAGACTAGTCAGAAGGGATTGTATTCAAATGTTACTAGTCAGAAGGGATTATATTCAAATGTTACTAGTCAGAAGGGATTATATTCAAATGTTACTGCACATCCTTTGAATGCAAAGCACAAAAAACTCATGAAAAAATTTAGGTGGGACCGGGGCATAAAAGCAGAGGTAGCTTACCTAGCTCGATTGAAACATCAACTAGGAGATGTCTCTCCCATATAAAATAAAAGATAATTAAAAAAATAACAGTTGTTATATAGGCTCCTTCATTCCGTATATAACTTCATATTTTGTATCACAAAAGTATAACTTTAATTTTTTTTTCTTTTTTTTGTTGCAGTTCCATTTGCAATCGCCACATATTAACACAATATATACTCATTATTATATCAGTATACACTAAATTATCAAAAACACTAAAATAATACATGCATTTTATATAAAAGAATGTAATTTATATTTCAATATATACTTCAATACTTCTAAAAAAGTGTGCCGCAAAAGGGATCACAAAAGATTTTACTGAGAAAAAACATGATAAGGTAGTTATACATAGATGAGAATGCACATACAACAAAAAAAAAAAGGAAAATGTGGAGAATGATTCTTTCAGCCTGCATGATTTTTTTCTAGGAAAAAATGCATATACCACTCTAAAAGTTCGCTAATATCCATATATCCCCTTTTTTTTTTTTATGAAAATCCATTTAACCCCTTGAAAGTTTCACTAGTTAAAAAAAAACTTGAGTTAGATTACTTTTAATTTAGGAAGAATATTTTTGAAATATTTCGTTACTTAAGTTATTCTGAAAATATATATTCATATAATCCTCTGAAAGATTGTGAATACCCCTCATTTTTTAATATCACGTGACTTTCGTCCAGAAGGGGGAGGACTGTGGAGCTCGTCTTAGTGTTTCATAAGTAGAGTTCTCTTCTACTATTGTTATACTAGATGCGGCTCTTCTTTTTCCTCATGTTCCCCTTATTTAGGGATTATGGTTTTGTCGGTTTGGTTTATATTTAATCTTTGGGTTGTGGCCTTCTAATATAAAGGCGATTTGCCTACCATTTCCATCAACAAAAAAAAACCCTGAAATTACGTGCTAAATTCATATCACTCTCTATTGTTATCCAGTTAAAATTTGTGTTTGGTTAATCTAATAATATACAATAATTTATTCTTAACACATTGAAGAAGAAACATAGTGAAATATTTTTTGAGGGAGGGCATTTTGGTCATTTAGAGGAATCATATTGAATTTTTATTTAAGGAAAAAATCCATATAACCCCCTTAATCTGGCCTAAATCCATATAACCCCCTGTAATTTTCATAAATCCATATAACCCCCTGTAATCACACCTCTATATTCATAAAACCCCCTCCGTCAACCTTCCGTCCGTCTAGTTAACAGGGTAGGGGGGTTATATGGATTTAGGCCAGATTACAGGGCCTTATATGGATTTTTTCCAAATTTTTTTTTCTCTCTACATGTGATTAAAAAAAATTCTCACATTATTATATATAACCATATTTATCTATTCTCTCTACCCAAACCATTTTTTTGTTTGTTTATTTTCTCTGTACATGTGATTTTTTTAAAAAAAAATTTCACATTATTATGTATAACCATATCCATTTATTCTCTACCCAAACAAAAAAAATTCAAACGTAAATGTTAAACAGTTCAATTTTTAAATCACATGTAGAGAAAATAAAATGGATATGATTATCCATAATAATGTGAGAATTTTTTTTTTAAAATCACATGTAAAGAGAGAATAAACAAAAAAAAATTAAAATAGACATGGATATGGTTATCCATATCCATTTTAAATGGATGGAGGAGAATAAATAAAAAAAAATAGGAGAAGAATAAACAAAAAAAAATTGTTTGGGCAAAGAGAATAAATGGATATGGTTATACATAATAATGTGAGGAAAAAAAAAATTAAATCACATGTAGAGAAAAAAATGAAAAAAATTCATATAACCCTCTGTAATCTGGCCTAAATCCATATAAACCCCTGCCCCGTTAACTAGACGGACGGAAGGCTGACGGAGAGGGTTTTATGGATATAGAGGTGTGATTACAGGGGGTTATATGGATTTAGGCTAGATTAAAGGGGGTTATATTATCTTTTGCAAATGGTCATCAGATGTTGCGACGGCGGGGGATTGCAAACAATTTATTCCGATCGCAGCTGGGATAAGTTCGGATCGCAGCTGAACAAATCATACTGCACTGAGCAAGAGAGCTCCTGCACCTGTGTTGTCTTGTGCTGTGCAGATTTTGTTTGATCTCATGTACTCGGGTGATGAAAAATAATAGTATCAATAATAATAGATGATTTCCTAGAATTTTCACCGTGTTCGTAGCATGTGATTCTTTTTGGAAATTGATATGCCCAGCTCTAGATGCATTCCTCTCGTTTTTCTTTTTTAAATTATACATTCTTTTCATTGAAGTATATACCGTTACATGAAATGAAAAATATAATAAAATACAATAGTATATTTTTTTTCGTTTTAAAAAAATGAAATTCTTTTTTTTTTTTGTATTATACATTATGAATGCTCTTTCTTTTCTTCTTTTTTTAAATCATATGTAATAAAGGGTCCAGAAAGAGAAGCATGTGAATATGTTTAAGTGGGTGATTGTGAATGAAAATCATGTTTGGTTATGTTAAACATACTTTGTTAAAATAACCAAACATGCTTTGTTATGTTAATTTTAAAATTTCCCCAAAAAAAATATATATCAAAATAGGTATGTACATGGGGTTGCCAACAGTTGACTTGATGAATTTCAAGTTTGTCATGTTTGGTGTTTTTTCACTGGGAAGAAAGAAATATGAAACCAAAATTTTCAGATATACAGATTCCTAATTAAACATAAATTTTGTCTGTATATTGTATAAAGTATCATATATCTCCATTTTGAGTTCTGCTTGTATTCAGCGCACCAAATTCCAGTCCAAGCATGGTGTATAAAACATAGTCAGATGTCTTCATCAGGAATTCCAAATTTATGTATAAGATAATGGAATTTCAGTTTCTCTTCATTGTTCATGTGTCAAAACATAGAAGAATGGAACAAGATATGGCTCTGCATAAAATCTGTGTAGCCTTGTGTTATGAGTGATCAAGATGAAAAATGAGAATTAGAAGAAGAGAGAATTGTTCATTTCATGAACTGGTCTCTCTTGGCAAATTTCATGCTCACAAAATTGTTGTCAAATGTAATCTTGAAAAATGAGAAGTAGAAGAAGAGATTAGTCAGAAGGGATTATATTCAAATGCTATTGTGTGAGACCGAAGTATGCAAAGCACAAAAAACTCATGAAAAAATTTGTGTGAGACCGGAGTACACAGAAAAAGATAGTATATTCAGCTCGGCCAATAGATCAGCTATGAAAGTCCGTCCGATATCAGAAACAAAACAAAAAACACAATTTAGCGGTTGTTATATAGACTCCTTCATTAAGCGTACAACTTCATATTTCGTATCACAAAAGTATTAACTTTAATCTCTTCTCTTTTTTTTCATTGTTTTTTTGCAATTTCATTTGCAATCACCGCACATTAACACAATATATACTCATAATATCAGTATACATTAAATTATCAAAAACATTAAAAAAACATATGCATTGTATATAAAAGAATGTACTTTATATTTTAATATATACTTCAATACTTAAAAAAAAGTGAGTGCAGACGAGCAAGAGGGATCACAAAAGAATATACATCCATGTGAGATTTTTTTTGTCACTGAGAAGAAACATGATAAGGCAATTAGTCATAGATGAGAATTCGCCGTTGTATTTGCGAATGTTCATGAATGTTCGGCGAACAGGAGCAGTGTCGATTGTTTCGACGATTATTCTCTCATTCGTCTAATTCGGCAAATGTTTGCAAAATTCGGTACGAGATGGTAAATTCCGATTAAATTCAAGGTTTTTTTGGTATTAAAAATAAATCTTATAAGGTGAAAAATAGGGGGCCCATGCCCTAATTTGTTAACAAGTTGTCATTGCATCGTCTGTCTGCAATAAGTGTTTAGATCCTGGATATGGTATTATCATTTAATTAGTATGATTAAATAAGTGTTTGATCTAAATATATATATATATATATATATATATATATATAGTCGAGTGATTCAGTGCGGGAATGCGGGAAACGACGTCGATCGTTCGATCGCGGGTCCATCGCATCCAACGGTCGAGATGAATCGCCCCCGACCGTCCGATGCGATGGACCCGTGATCGACGGCCCGTGATCGCTTCCCGCATTCCGGCATTCCCGCACCGAATCACTTCCATATATATATATATATATATATATATATATAGACTCGTGATTACGTGCGGATTACGGTCGGTGCGGATTCGATTACGGGCCGTCGATCACGGGGTCCATCGCATCGGACGGTCGGGTGCGATTCACTTCGACCGTCGGATGCGATGGACCCGTGATCGACGGTCCGTAGTCGAATCCGCACCGTGCGGACGACCGCACGCTATCACTCGACTATATATATATATATATATATATATATATATATATATATATATGAAAATGATTGCGTGCGGCGAACGGCAGGTGCGGCCGCGACGTGGGCCGTTCGATCGCGGGTCCATCGCATCCAACGGTCGAGATGAATCGCCCCCGACCGTCCGATGCGATGGACCCGTGATCGACGGCCCGTGATCGCTGCCGCACCCGCCGTTCGCCGCACGCAATCACGTCCCTATATATATATATATATATATATATATATATATATATATATATATCACGGGTCCATCGCATCGGACGGTCGGGGGCGATTCATCTCGACCGTTGGATGCGATGGACCCGCGATCGAACGATCGACGTCGTTTCCCGCATTCCCGCACTGAATCACTCGACTATATATATATATATATATATATATATATATATATATATATATATATATATATATATATAGGGACGTGATTACGTGCGGCGAACGGCAGGTGCGGCAGCGATCACGGGCCGTCGATCACGGGTCCATCGCATCGGACGGTCGGGGGCGATTCATCTCGACCGTTGGATGCGATGGACCCGCGATCGAACGGCCCACGTCGCGGCCGCACCTGCCGTTCGCCGCACGCAATCATTTTCATATATATATATAGGGATCCGATTACATGCGGTTTACGGTCGGTGCGGTGCGCGATCACGGGCCGTCGATCACGGGTCCATCGCATCGGACGGTCGGGTGCGATTCACGTCGACCGTTGGATGCGATGGACCCGCGATCGAACGGCCCACGTCGTAAACCGCACCGACCGCACACCGCACGTAATCACGACCATATATATATATATATATATATATATATATATATATATATGACCCGTATGTTATCGAGTGTTAGCGTAAAGGACCGTATTGGAGCTTCAAAGTAGAGTCTTGGGTTCGGGGCGTTACACGTAAAGTGAGAGTAATCATCAATGAAGCTAATATAACAAGAAAAACCACTTAGAGAATGGACGGGAACAGTATCCCAAATATCAGAATGCACCAACTCAAAAGGACTGGTGGACTGATTATTACTAAAACTAAAAGAAAGCCACAAGTTTGGCCAGTTTACAACCCAACACAGACAAAGGAGAAAAAGAAGTAGATCCTAATGCATCAGACTCAAAGAGGCCCTTCAGGCGGGACTCATAGACATGACATAACCTTCTATGCCATAAATCGGCATTAGAAGTGACGCTACAACAGAAGTTTGGAGCTGAGAAATGCAGATACTCCACAAAGTACAACCTACAAACTCTACGACCAACGTCAATCCTTCGCCTCTGGTTTTGGACAAGATAGGGGATCCAAAGGGTGACGGCATGCAGGGATATACAAACTACGGTGTGGACGGTCAACTCTCAATCCGTATTATCAAACATATTTCGTCCCTGTGCCCGACAAGCCCAAACAAATGACGGGTGGTTACATTACAGGTAGATCCATTGATCGGGCTATAGGAAGAGAGAGAGTCATAGCCACTCTCTGGGGGGGGGATCCTGCACAAAACAATCAGAGGAAGTGAAAGAAAATGTAAGACCGGAATCACAAAGCCAACTAATAGAAATAAGGGTTCATGTAGAGATCCGGCGCATGTAAAACAAATGGAATAGAAAGACGACCAGTTGGATCAGAGGTGGTGGTGATAGATCCACACTGAGTGATAACTAAAGTGGAACCATCAGCAGTTTGAATCGAAGGAAAATGAGCAGGAGCAAGTGAACACGCAGTGAGTATAGAACTATTAGGTGTTATACAATGGGATGCATCAGAATCAAAGATCCAAGAGACAGAATTACCCGGAGTGGAAGAGAAGGCTGAGGGAGCAGTAGAATCAGAGTGAGGTGGACACAGTAAAAGCTGCTCAAGACGCTGATTGATCAGGGTGTCAATATGATCAGAGGTAGTCAAACCCGGTGCATTGGTGGTAGCAACAACAACAATATGACGATGGTGAATTGGACCACGACCATGACCATGAGAAGCTTGCAGTGGCATACGAGAAACCAGACATTTCTCCAAATGAAGATCCCATCAGTTATTAATGGCATGACCTGGCCTTTTGCAGTGCGCACAAAGAATTGTAGAACGTGATGAAACTACATGAGGAACAACAGGAGAGGTAGTAGCCAGAACTTCTGAATACATGGTCGAAGACGTAGTCTGACGAGATGTCAATGTGCGAAGACGAGTATCCTCGGCGACAATCTCAGCTAGGGCAGCCTCTAAGAGTGGTAAAATATCCCGATGAATCAACTATCCAGCCAAAGCAAAAAATTCTAGATGAATAGCCATAAGGAACTGGTAGAGCTCACAACGATCACGAAAAGCGGCTCACTCAGCTAGAGTTGCATGTGGACCAAGCTCTAGAGTACATAGCTCACGGAAACAGGTGCACATGCGACTGTATAGATCTGTGACAGACAGATCTCCCTGAACAATGGTCTTGGCCTCAACAAGTAACTGATACTCTCGGACGCCACTTTTCTCTACAAAATGTTCAAGAAGAGAGATCCAAAGCTCTGCTACCGTATCAAAACCACTGAGATCGGCACAAAGAGAGCGATCAACAGAATTAATCACATATGAATAGGCATGCTGATCATGTCGACGCCATAAGGTATTCGTCAGAGCGACAGACAATGGAGCAGTATAAGTACCATCAAGGTGGCTGAATAAATCACATGGACTAAGGGTACTCTTCTGCACCAAGATGGCCAATCATCCACAGAGCTCAGAAGAAAGTCAGTCGAGTTCGGAAGAACATCATGAATCGACTCAAAGGATTCCACAGGGACGGTTGGTTGAAGACCAGTGGTGACCGTCAACGTGGGATCCATAACAGTCGGATTTTCATGCAAAATCATGATCAAAATATCGCGAATGAAACCAAAACATACACGAATATGTAGACAATAAAAAAAACTGAACAAAATGAGTACCTGGATGACTAGATTCAGAGTCTGAATGAATCCATAACAGTCCAGGAAAGAAACGCGACAAAAACGAGGTCGGTAGAAGACGGACAGCAGCTGAACGGCGGCCGGATGGTAACCAAACGGTGGCTAGACAGTGGCCGGACGGTCGCCAAAGGGTGGCTGGACGGTTACCTTGCTGAGGCGGATCCGAGCGAGCAGATCTGGGTCAATGGGCCGGGCGCAGGAGAACATGTCCGGGAGTTCCACGATCGCACGCGGTTCCGCGTTCAAGATTCACGAGATCGTGCGGAATTTGTAGATCGGCACATATACGAGCTTCCCGAGGGGCCGCGCAGACTGGACGGGGACGCAATAGACGAGATAGGACAGCGTGCGGCGGACGGGGCGCAACGCGCGGACTGGGCGCACAACAGACGCATCGGATACGCGCGCAAACCATAGTAACAAATCCGCCGATATATTCGCGAATGTTCTTGAATGTTCGGCGAACAGGGGCAGTGCTGATTATTTCGGCGATTATTCTCTCATTCGTCTAATTCGACGAATGTTTTCAAAATGACGGTAAATTCTGATTAAATTTGGGGTTTTTTGTATTAAAAATAAATCTTATAAGGTGAAAAATAGGGGCCCATGTCCTAATTTGTTGAAAATTGTCATTGCATCGTCTGTCTGCAGGAGAAGTCCCCACTCGTCGCCTGATCGGCAACTTCGGTCCCCACTCGTCGCCTCGTCGTCCACTACTCCAATTCCAATTTCCAAACAGAGGTATCTCTCCCTCTCTCTCTCTCTCTCTCTCTCTCTCTCACATGGACCTTGTTTGTTTATTTTTTATCAGACCCTACAAGAGTGCTTATATGTCAAAAGAGGAATTTGGACCTTGTTTGGTTGTTGGTTGATAAAGAGAGGGGCTCATGTGGTCATGTTAATATGTTAAGAGTTATAAAACCATGTTGGGTACTTGGGTGGTGTGAATCTGGGCCGATGGGCCGGATGCGGGAGAACATGTCCGGAAGAAACATGACAAGGCAATTAGCCATAGATGAGAATGGCCATACAACAAAAAAAAAAAAAAAAAGAGGAAAATGATTCTTTCAGCCTTGTATGATTTTTTCTAAAATATAACATGACTAATTAAATACAATTTTTTTATAAAAAATGATTATATATTCATACAAATTAATGCATATATTTTTATTTTATTTGTAATGAAATATCTAATGAAAGTGTATCAACATTCAAAATATATATATACAAACACACGTGTTATGGCTATTTGTATCCCTATGTCCCATATAAACGCTTAAAAATTCTTTTTTTTTGCTCCACCTACCTCTTTTTTCATGAATTGTTTTGTTTAGACTCTTTGACCTCTTTTACATGTTCCATAACTCAAAATTTTGCTTCATTTCTACAAATTTTTATAGTATAGTAAGGATAAAAAAAAACTAATCTCGTATAATAAAAAAAAGTGGCACTAAACAGATGTTTCAAACTGTTATTGCACTTTCATTGAATGCAGAGCACGAAAAACTTATTTATGATTCAACAATTTTTCATAGGCTTTATAATTTCATAGTACATGTCAAGAAACTACAACTACATTTTTCATATCACAAAATAATAATTCGCATTTGTGCATGTTAAGGATGTGTTTGAAACATGGTGTCATTCTCAGAAATTATAACATTTGTTATTGAAAATTGATTTCCAAGAAAAATACGTTTCCTGTTTGGGGAAAATGCATATAGGCCCCCAAATTATATTTATATCAATACCAACCCCTCTGTTTTTTGAAAATCAATATAACCACCTGATTGTTTGGGTTTATATTGATATATCCTTTTGCCGTTAACATCTTCAAACTAAGGTGTGATTAATTTAACTATATATGCTTAAATTATCTTTTTACCCTTGTCACTTTCACCCATACCTAAGGAAAAAAAATGCATACAACCCCCTTAAAGTTTACGAATATCCATATTGACCCCTCAATTTTTTTAATATTCATATAACCCCTTATATTTTCTTGGATAAAGTTAGTCCCTCAAGTTAGTTTTTTTATCAAATTTCAATGAATATTCTAGTATATTTTATCCATCTAAAAACGCTGCAAATGCCTTTATCGAAATAATTTCATGAGATTAAAGAAAAAATCAATATAATCCCCCTAAATGACCAAAATGCCCACCATAAAAAAATATTTCACTGTCTCTTCTTCAATGTGTTGAGAATAAATTATTGTATATTATTAGGTTAAACAAACACAAGTTTTAACTGGGTAAGAATAAAGGGGTGATATGAATTAAACGCATAATTTCATAGGGTTATATTAATATTCCAAAAAATGAGGGGTATTCACAATCTTTGAGAGGTTATATGAATATATATTTTCAGGTTAACTTAAGTAACAAAATATTCCAATAATATTTTTTCTAAATTAGTGAAACTTTCAATGGGTTATATGGATTTTCATAAAAAAAAAGGGGGATATATGGATATTAGCGAACTTTTAAGGGGTTATATGCATTTTTTCCTTCTTGTTTTTTTTTAAACTTTGAAATAACATTTATAACCAAAACCTATATCAAATTCTTCAACTAGTCAATCTAAGCTGGGGTGTTTGAGAACACATTTGTAGTTTTTAGCTTCCCACAAAAGTAGAATTGTCCAAACCCTGTTTACAAAAAGACAATGGCGGTGGTGGAATGATATAAATCATATGTACGAATGGGTTGAATGGGTTAGTGGCAGGTCACAGAGGAAACTCCATGTCAACCGCTTGATGTGTCACATAGGCAAGCACACCACCACACTGTGACGCCTACAACACAGTTACAAACCATGAAATTTGAATCGAAGGCACCACCATATGGTAGTGTGTCCGTCTACATGACACACCATGCAGATCACAAGGGTTTTTTTCCTTGTGCATGCATAGAAGATCTCATCCCAGGACGAATATCTATACAATCTATGGTTATATGAGCTACCTAATAAATATCAGGGTTCTCAGTGGCCTAAACAATCAAAACCTAAAAATAACAAGATCTTGTTTAAATATCAGTATCCTCAGCCTAATTAGAAAAAATAATAGTTATCAAGATCCTGTTTAGTTCTTCTAGAGGCCTGCATATGCCAAGTTTATAAATACAGTATCCTTGCTTAAGTGCATTTATATGATCCTCTTTGAAGCAATAAATAGCCCCTTCTTTCACACTAGTCACCAGTACCATCAATTTGTGGTTCCTTAAAAATGAAGAGGTCTCTTGTTTTTCCACTTCTCTCTATTTCCATAAGTATAATACACTCATTCACGCAGTTCGAACTCTGTATATGAAATCTTTAAGCCCCCATCTGTGATATGACATAGCCCTATCTAGGATAGCTTAGCATTATGGGATAGAGAGCTATTGGGGCAATTCTGTTTGGTTGCATTATTCATATTATGTTTATCATTATTTTTGTCTTTAGTGTTTTTTTTTTCTTCAAAAGGCATGGATAGGCTATTCTAACCACCCCAAAAATTATTGTCAGTGTTATAACTATTAGAGTTTATTCTTCCTAACTAACCATGTGCTTCTTTACTATTCTCACCTTGTTTGACCCTTATTTTACATCCCAAACTAGTAGAGTACTATTAAAAAGGAAATAAAAGGTATGCATTCAGTATGCATTCACTTTATTTGAATATATACTTCATTCTTTGTGAAAGTATCTAAAGTGCATACTACAAAAAAAAATCATAACATGTTCAGAATGCAAAAAAGAGCATGAATTGACTTATTAGTGTAACATCTTGCTTTTTACCTAGAACTGTTACTTGATTCATTAACAGCATTCATATTTCAAATATACGATTGTTATAATCTTGCATGTGTGGACAGACAGTGCAAAAGCGGGGGAATGCAATCAATATATTCCGATAAAGGAGGAATGCAATCCTTTCTTATGCTTTCACCTATGCTACAATAAGTGTGGATCCCAGCTGTATAAACCATATTGCACAGAGCAACAGAGCTCTTGCACTTGCGTGGTCAACTGCTGAGCTCAGCTTCAGTGGCCAGTCTGCCTTTTGTGATTCTGAATAGTCTCATGTATTCAGGTGCAGCAAAATAATAGTACCAATAATAATGGATGATTTTTAAGTTTTTTTACACTACGTGATTTCGCATTATTTGATGAATGTTTAATATATGTTTAGCAGGAAAGAAAAAAAAATGTAGTCATATGTAATCTTGACTGTGGATTTTAGCTGGAATGTATACCTCCGACAAGAATGAAATCGATGATGCAGACAATGCTTCAAGCTCGAATTTCACCCCTCTCTGCAACATGTTTTCCAGTTCCAACCTACAGGCACAAAGATTGCTGGTTATCACCACAGTTTAATGTGAGATTTCTAATGTGACAATCAGCTAGAAATGATTAACCACATCGAATAGGTCAATTGCATATACAATAAACCATGTAAACCGGGTAATCTGTATCTCCTAGAATTAACTCTGTAGAGAACTCCCTACAAATGTCACATTCACAGCTTTAATTCGTGGATGATACTAGAGATACCAATAATGTCCCAAGAACATCTTTGCATGTAAGGCATTCTCTAGCAGCCATAGTAGATGTAAGCTCACTTTTATTTCTGACAACGTATTAAATCGTCTCTGATTATTTGTTCTTTAGGGCATTACATAAATTTATTATCAAAATACAAATTGTGCAAAAGTGGCTTTTGGTACTTAATCGATAAATATGTTCATGTCATTGTTAGTTAACAAGGACATGAAAGGTAAACTTCTAAAATGTTTGAAAGAATAATACCTCCACCTTGGTACCTCTCGGTGTAAGTAGCATCTCAGTAACATGGCTTCAGCTTTCTTCTTATCTGGTACAAGATTTGTGATGAATTTTAATGGCTTTCTAAAGTTTGAATTACTAGAAAAGACAACATGATACAAACAATAGAGAGACTGGTAAAATCCAAGCCCTGTTTGACCTTCAGGTTTTAGAGGAAGAAGACACTGTGCTGAAAGGCAGTATTTCTCAGAATCTGAAGGGAAAGCTCCAATCCAGCGTATTTCAGGCACGCGCAGAAACTTTGTATCATATGCCATTTGCTTCAGAAACAGTAAAAATGCTGTTTCAAAAATATACTGGTCCAAACTACTTATTGCAGGCCTACATCTTCAAACATCCTATTATCAAAGCTTATGAGCTTGAAACAATAACCCAACATCCTAGTTTTTAGTTTACAGTTGATTAAAACATTAAATGTAATGAAATCGTGCAGGATGACTAATGGAACTGACATGGTCAGTTTTCAGCTTGGGCTACGTGTGCTATTATTCAAAGCCAAAGATATTTTCTGAGCTTGTAACTAAATCCCAGTGATGCTTATGATATAAAAGGTTTTTTTTCTCTTCTTTTGCTGGTGCAAAGAGGTTTCTAGAACACTTTTGATATTTCAATTAGGATGCATGAAAGGATGTTTGCATAGTACGTAACATATGCAGCAATTTTAAATATTAAAGAATGGATCTATAGATGAAATCTTACCATGGTACCAAATCTATATGTCATCAGGATATCCAATCCATATGGATCACAGTCCACCAAGCAATAGGCAGGCAGATGCAGTTTATCAGTGAGAAGCCGCAGAAACCTGGTATAAGATGCATGTTTCTTTTTGAAAATTATAAAAGACTGCACAGAAGTAATCACAAATTGTGCACCTAAAGTATGAAAGGAGTGATTCGACAAGTTTAAATTGATTCAGAAAAAAGAACTTAATAGGGACACACCTTCTGGTGGAAACATCAGGGTACCCTCTTCCCTAGAGTCAATTGATACACATACCATTAATGATTGTTTTTTTTTCTCTAGTTTGAATATAAAGTTTAATGCCTACTCACTGTTATGACTATGCAATGATTGGTTTCGCAGAACTTATCATTCGCTAAACGTTGAAAAACTGCATTAAAATTTGTGCAAAGCAAAAATCAGAGCAGATGCCACCTTAGGTAATGAAATGTACATCTTCAAAAAAACTGAAATAGGATTTACCTGTTTCCTTCTCTACAACAAGTATATAATGGGCAACACTCACAATATCTGTATGCAAAATCAAGAAACTTCTCAAATTATATATGCGGAATGCAATCCACATATCTTCAAGGCTTAGATTTATTGATTTTCTCATATGACGACACATGTCCATGCGCACGAATAATGCAAACAAGTACACATAAGAGTTGATGAACAGGGCACATGTATTGTTATGAATTAGACTGTACCATCCATGGATTGCATACTTCAGTTTAAACGATAAAAAACAATTATTTTATACACTGTGCATTGAAACAATGTGTATGTATTTCAGTATTTACAATATGGATTCATCTCTCTCTGGTTGAATAAATTTTGTCAGGCAAGGATTTCTATTCAAGCAATCCAGTTAAGGGAACGGAATCACCTGATATGGTACATACTTATTTTACATAATAGTTGATGAGGCATCTTGAATTTTTGGAATCATTCATCCAGCAACAGGTGGGATGAAGAGCAAATAAAAGAACTACAGCGATTAAAATCAACAATTAAAGAATTCAATTATGCATCCATAAATACCATGCAATTCTATCATTGTTGGGTGATGACCTAGAGCAATAAGCATAACCTGTAATCTTAGAATCCATTAATTCATCTATTCTGCATTTTTGTAATTTTCAATTTTTTCCCTGGTCACAAGTAATACCCATCCAATTTTCTAATTACTTTTAGAAGAAGCAATTGAGGACATAATATCCATGTCTTTAATTGTCTGCGGATTTTTGATAATCAGATCAACTTTTGTTTGAGAGACTTTGCATGATGTTTCTGAGTATTCAGGATGACATGATTAATTTTCATATTCCTTTTATAGTTTATGTATAGTATCAGGCTATCAGCAGTGCTCGTAAAAGTATAACTCAGGTGTACAAACGTTCACAACTTCAGAAACTCATAGCCAAACTATTTGATGAGACTTAATCTACCAACAAATTCAGAATTAAACATCCATTTTTAATGTATTTGATGTTTCCTTGCATATCTTTTTTGAAATTTCCATATAAAGCTTCAAACAGAAGAAAAGGTTTGTAGAGATTAAACAATCATTAGATAATCTAGGCCTCTGCTATTTACCTTCAACCAATTCAACTTGTACAGGAATAGGATATGCCTGCAAAAAGAATCCCTATAACTTCTTCTCATCAAATTCAGATATTTCAAATGAAAGCCATCATGCATTCTTACAGTGTTGAGGTTCCTTATGCAATCATATTTCCTGTCAATTTCCAAGAATCTTAACCATCCCATCACCAAGCTGGAAAAACAAATGACTGATGAGAGACATTTTTGACAGACAAAATTAAAAGAAAAAATAACATATGTGCCCAAGAAATGTATAGGTATTTAATTGTATAAAGACTCTTTAAGGGAAAAAAAATTAAATGTGAGAAGAAAGACTCATAGGATGGCTATATTATGTAGATGCACAAGTGTGACTGAATCACTTTGTGGGCCCAGCACAATGTAGAGATGATAATTATCCATGACTGAGCCTATTCAAGTTGACTGAAAAGCATGTAGGTCCTTATTTTGGCTTCCTCTGTTAAAATTCTGAGTCCTCAAGATAGACCAAAGTTAAGGAATCCCATTTGTAGATGTAAGCATGGCAATGAATGCTGACTGCGTCTGTGTTTGTGTACAATAAATTAGCTCCCACGCCTACCTCTGTTTTGAGGGGCAAACACCAATTTATATGTTTGTGCACGAGTGTTGGAAGGCCTGCTCCAGAGCCAACATCCAAAGCCAGTCATGATCTCCCTATTTTTATGCTTATGCTACTAAACTATTACAATGATGCTGACTGGTGAGTAGTGATAGGTTTTTGTCGTTCTTTTATTTTATTTTATTTTTTAGTTTCACAAAATGGAGAAAAAATAACTGTCAACATCAAGTTGTTTTCAGAAATCATATGCATGTAAAAAATTGGATAAAAAAAAGAGAAGATTGTAGATATCAAACAGTAACTGTTTTCTGATTTCCTGGGTCCAAGATACCAGTTCTCACCCTTTTCCTGCAGATACCTGCAGCAAGAAAAACATATATCCTGAAAATAACTCTTTCACTTTTTGACAATCACTAGGCATATTGTAGGTGAAGAATACATATAAATTATATTGAAATTTAATTAATATTTGGTCTTCGAGTTTCCTTTTACTAAATCACTTAAACCACCGAGTCCTGAGAGAAATCAAAAGAAACCATCATCATTTATCATGTGTTTCTGTCAGTCCTGATAGATTTCAGATGGTCTAAGCCAATTTACTTCAAATGTCAAATTAAATATTTTTCTTTATTGAAATGTCAAAATGAAACTTTCCTGCGATTGATTCCATGATAAATATTTGTGATACTTTTTTATCTGATGATAACAGCTTTTAGGGGAATGGAGGCATTAATTTTCACTTGTTTGGAAACATATATCCTTTGATTAAACAGTTGACAAAGGATACGGGTTATGTGAGCAGCACTTGCAACAAAGATTTACTTCTACTGATCACAATTAGGTGCCTGAATCTGCATTGGAGAATTGTTGCATGCTAGAGTGAAATTTTACCTCTAAATGCATAAAATATTATTCCTTTATGCTCTGATTTCCTAATGCACAGAGTTACTGGAGGCAACAATACCCAATTGGCTAATTTTGCTGCACAATCTTGATAGGAGAATTATTACCTTTGGTTTCAAAGGCCATAATATAGACAAGGCATAGAAATGCTGCATGATCGCATCCCTAATGATGGAACATGCGTTAATCAATAAACCATTAGAAGGATGATGCTGAATCATAATTCCACATTTGGTCCTCTATTCCACCAAAAAGAATCCATTGTACTCGCTCGTGCAAGCAGAGCACCAAAATGATTGCCATGGTAGTCTAACTCCATATTATGAATAGAACTATACATCTAATTTTTTTTTAAGGAAAAAAAATAATATTATGAAGCAAAGACTTGGTGTCTATTTTTTAAAAGAAACAAATATGACAAGGTAATCAATCATGTATCCACATCTGAGAAAGACTATGCTCAATCATCTCAACTCACCACATTTAAATTGTGCCGACTGCACTGCAGAAGAATGCATATGTCATTGATAGCCCGATCCACAACTGCTTGCTCTGCAATGCAGTGAATATACCAGATCAATACCATGTCCATGAATGCTTCAAGGATAAAAAAATTTATGCAACATTTATCCTCAATTTCTAGAGAAGCATTTCCATAATAGACATCTTTATGCAACTAGATACAACTAAGCACATAACCTCACATATTGATGTAATGGCTATGCTTATTTTGGTGGTGACATAGAGAGTCAAAATGGATGGAAAACAACTGCACTTATCGGAGGGGTATTCAAATTTTATTACTTAAAAAGCCCTGTCTTTTGCAATATCAAAACCATTTTAAAAGACGCAACAGAAAAAGAAACTGATGCAACAAGGAAATATTAAATAGAAAATAGCAAAAAGTTGGCCAACAATAAACAAGAATTATTGCTTACAAAATGCAGAGGACCCTACAGAAGCAGGGAAAAATACACAGTGAAACAGCATGTAGATCTTAGAAATTGCATTACTTAATCAGGATGTTGAAACATTATTCCACCAAAAGAACATATTTACATATTTTAAATCGCACATCGTTATTAACATCTTTAATGCATTCCAAACAAAAAAATAGTAGAATATCTGAAAAATTGAATTATTATTCTATAACACAGATGTCAACCAAATGCATCCATTGATCACTGTAACACCAATTCATTAATGCCTCGTGCATTCTACACTCAAACCCATTGGTTCAATTGTGAACTTACAATACCAACGATTGTCAATTGCACTTCAACCACAACTAAAAGATGTGACTATGGAAAGCTTCCTAAACCTCTCTCCTTCAATCAATTGCGACGTAATTCTTAAAAGAATTGATGTTCACAAAACATGCTTTCAGGGGAGTGAATGTTTTAATCACTAAATGGCAAATCAACCCGTCTAAAACTATCTCTTCTCTCTGTAATCCTCTTTCCTATTCGGACATTACTATCCTAATAGAAATGACCATATTTCATCTCAAAAATCCTTCTAAAAACTAATATTTACTTTAAAATTTCCTATTAAACTATGTTTCGCAAATCAACATGCTCAAATACATGTAATTACAACAAACTAATAATGTCAAACACACATAACATCACTTCAAATAAAAAAAATCATATCAAATCCAAATAGAGACTTACAAACCTCTAAAAACAGATGGATTCATATAGTAAATGTCCCTCTTAGACCCATGCCTGTTCTCCTGCAGCAATCCCTGAACTATCAACAACACTCTCAACATCACATCTAAAACAAAACAAATCAAAACAACAAATATCAGGTCCTTCAACTAAAATTATAGCCTCTTGAGGGTCCCAAACGAAAAAAACACAACCCACCAAGTCTCCGAACATGTCCCTCCCTCTCCATGGAGATCACGTCCCCTCCGATCGCCGATTCATAGCCGCAACGACTGCACCATAAAATAAAATAAAATAAATCGAACCGCATTTCGAGATCACGCGTCGGAGATCTCGCACGAATTCCGAGGCGAGCGAGGGGGGGCGGGGGAGGGGGTTGTGTTACCAGGTCCCGGAGGGGTCGGCGCAGTGGTTCCTGTACCGGTCCAGGTAGATAGACGGGAGCCGTTGATCGGAGATGTCAAGGACAATCGATCGGACGACGTTCCGGATCCGATCGAGCATATCGTACGGTCCCGGCGGCTCTGGTGGTTTTCCCGCCATTTTTCCCAATCTCTCTCTCTCTCTCTCTCTCTCTGTTTCCGGGCGAGTGCTCCTTTTTCTAATGGAATGAGAACACCGATCTGGATCGGTGATTCCATGGAATTTTTGGATTAGACGGCTCAGATCGACCGTACCTGGTTTTTTTTTTAATCTGAATCTCATTTCTTCCGTGGGAAGTTGTTTTTCTCAACTCGATTAATATATTTGTGTGAAAAAATGTTCTATTGAGTAATTTTTTCAACCTCATTTTGGGTTTTTTTTTTTGAAAATATTGGTTCAATTTTTTTTAAAATAGTATACCTTATATAGTAAGGTATGTGTTTTTTTTATAAAAATAAAATATATATTTCAATGAATTATATGAATGAATTTGTAGAAAATATAAAAAATTTCTTATGAAATATTTATCTCATTAACATAATGTATCATGCTAACTGTCACAGGGAAAATTAGAGACCCAAAAATTGCTCAGACCATGTGCGGCACTAGTGCTCCCGAACACTAGTTCAGCCTCTCCAAAATCGCTTAACAAACAAAACACACAGACACAAAGAGAGAGATGGGCAAACCTTTTATGTTGTATTCACTCCAAGGTTACAACCTCTGTCCCCAATAATTTCGGCTTGGGACTTATATAGTGTTACAAGGGTCTGTGACTTGTACTGCCCGGGCATTTCCCCACTCTTGCGCGCGTGCGCAAAGTTGCCCAGGTCATGGGCACGCCGAGTGTCCACATACGCGCAACGTTGTCCCACGATCCATTCTCGCCCCGCGAGAACCGCGCACGTGTGTAACCGTCCCGCCTTGCTGAATGACCACGTCCTTAGATGCATTGGTCTCCTGCGCACACTTCGGATCTGCCCCCGGGCGTATGCACCACATCATGCCACGACTGACGCCCCACCCCGTGAGATCCGTGCACATCTTGCTGACATGTGCGCCAGGTTGTTCCACGCCCCGCGAGAAGTGCGCATGACCGTAACCGCTCAGGATCGCTGCGTGTCCACGTCTCCGGGTGCGTTCACCATCTGCGCGTATTCTGGATCTGCCCCGGGCGTGTGCGCCACGTCGTGCCACGACTGGTGCCCCACCCCGTGAGATCCGAAGACATGTGTCAGGTCGTCTCACGCCCCGCGAGATGTGCGCGCGTCACGCCTGCTGTCCCGAGGACCACATCCCCGGGCCAGCGTGACAATGCCCGATCGTTCCGGAACCTCCAGTGTCACCTGGACCGGTATCCCGAGTCTCCTTCGAGCCAAGGTGCCTCTTGCACCCGCGATGAGCCTCTGTCGCGCCTAGGTGCCTCGTACACCCAAGCCATGAGCCCACTGGCTCAACTAGGACTTGATCATAGCATAACACTAACCAAGTATGTGAGGTTGGAATTGGACTCACAAAAAAGATTGTGTGTAATAAAGCTCGATCGGTTGGGTTAGCCTAACAGGGCACAAGCCCATCTTCAACATGACATAGCATGTTGGGTAGATAGACCATGCTAGTCGACCCCTCTCTTCAGACACTCAAAACTACACAAGCACGGTTCATCGAAGAAGCATTACACGCTGGCATGGTGATTAGTCAATTGCCCATGTCGTGTCATACTGTGCTATTATGTGCCTATAATAATGATACTCTTAAATAAGGCTTGCTCATCTGATAATGGACACCACACCTTGCCGAAAGGCAAGGAGAAAAAAAGTGAAAAGGGGCCATATGAGCCTGGTTTATGGATAGTATATCCATTACCCAATATCATTGTCGGCCCAGTATTGACCCTATGGACTAGTTTGACAATGGAATAAATATTGGAATAAGGAGTAATTATGAGAATAAGTGAGTAGAATAATAACTTATCCTCATTTGGTATGAAAATAATCAGGATAAACTGCTGAAGATGATTTTTTCCCCTTCAATTAAATAATCGACCGTCGGAGCTTTCTTTACAAACCCGGATCTGCTTAGCAATGGATCATGCACTCAAAAAGGAAATCAGGGGGACATCAGTGTGGTGCCAGCCAAATGACCTCCGAAGAAATGTATCAGTAAGGGAGTTCAAGACAAATCTCACTAATTTGGTGGCTTGAGTGTAAAAAAGTTAGATATCTTAACTCCTGGATTACTTCCCTTTTTATAAGGTCATTTGGCCTATATTGTTGCGGCCACTACCTCTCTGGCCATTGTAACGATTTTCCCATTAAACATTTAGTGTGCAATTTATGTGAAAATCGTCATGTGTTAATGTAGTACGTCATGCCATTAATCGCCCCACATTCTGTAAGTAGTGGGCCTTAATTGTCTGCCTGACAATTACAGGCGTTATGAGCGTCTGACCGTTTCATCAGTCCTCCTTATGGTCTTTGACCTGGTCGTTCACTTGTTGTGTTCGTGTGTGTGTATCTGCGAGATGGAGACCGCCCGATCAAATCTTTAGTCTGGTCGTGTCTTATCTATTCATTTGCGAGGTGTAAGGTCGTCCGATTAGACCTTAATTTGATTGTGTTTTATCTACTCGGGGTGACATTCACCCGCGAGGTGCAAGACTATCCGACTAGACCTTCAATCTAGTCGTGTCGCACCTACTCGAGAGTGTTCTAATGATACCTTGAATTCGGATCTTAGCTTTTGGATTTCAACTGTATCGGTCCATACCTGTCTCGGCTTGACATGTGTTATTTAACACGGTGTAGATTTTTATCTCCACAACTACTGACAGTTGTCTTAATTTTAAAATGAAAATGAAGATATTTTATTTTATCTAAAAGCTGTGATAGCATTTATCCCTATTTTTTATGTCACTTTTAACAAAAGTAAGTATGAATAAAATTAATAAATTTTTTATTTTCTAAAATTAGAACAATTTATCCTCGTAAGCTTAATGACTCGCCAAACTAACCTTATTTGTTTACCGGTTAGTGTGGCCGTGTGGGCGGGACTTGTAGCTACTCAAGAGCCTTTATATATATAAAAATAAAGCCAATTTCATAATCATATGAATTAATACGCTAGCATATCAAAATCTGAGTCTGGATCTGAACCGTCGGATAAAAAATCAACCACAATGCGAATTCCAAAACGGCGGTCAAGATTACGAATCAGGAATTACACGTGCAATCGACACACAAAAAAAAGGGAGTCATTTACGTAGAAGACGCTAGTCAAATACAAAGTCAGACAATACATTACATTTATTCCCGAAACACCCCGCCCACCCCAAACCCACCTTCCGTACACAAAGGGACCCGACCGTCATTTCACTCCTCCTTCACCCGATCCACCACCTCCGCCGCCGCCTCACCATCCGGCGGCGGAGGCGGGCCGGCGACGTAGTCGAGGATCTCCTCGCCGGGGGCGGCGACCGGAGGCGGGAACGGGGAGAGCTTGGCGAAGGCGGCGACGGCGGAGAGGAAGAGAGCGGTGGAGAGGAGGAGGGGCCAGAAGAAGGCGACGATCTCGCGGAGGGAGGGGCCGAGGCTGAGGAGGGAGACGACGGCGAGGGAGGAGAGGGAGATGATCAGGAGGTGGAGACGGTGTTGTTGGAGCATTTCGAGGACCGGCGAAGACGCCATTGGAGGGGTATTTTGGGAATTGTTTTTGTTTGTTTTGGCGGAGGAGGTGATTGGGGTTTTTTTTTGAAGGGGGAGAGATGGTTTTGGAGGGTTGTTTGTGACTTTCTGATGTCTGAAAAGATTCCCTGATGTAGAGGGAGAGTTTTTTTTTTTAAGGGAAATATCCATATAAACCCCTGTAAACTTTAGAAATCCATATAACATCTGATTTTTCTTGAAGTTCATATAACTCATTGAAAACACGTATGTATAATTTTAAACTTGTGGTGGGTTTGATTGTTCCATCATAAACTCGTTCCGTCCCATCCCATTTAGAAGGAAATGAAATTAAGAATCTCAAATTTTTAAATTCTTTTTTATTCTTTTTAAATTATAAACTAACTAATTATCTTATATAATAATATTATTTGATACATGTTTAAGTATTTTATCAATCATAACCATAATATTAATGTATAATGAGTTATTTTTACTTATGTATCTTATTAATTCTAATTATATAAGTGATTGAAACAGGGTATAATGGGGTGGGGTGGGTTTTGATTTTCAATCCAAGCTTTGTCCCATATCTTCATAGAGTTAGGATGAGTCGGGTTAGAGTTCGACATTTCAGGGACTAAACCCGTCCCAATAGGATTGGGTTGACGCGGGCTTTCAATTTACCATATCCTATTGTCATTCTATATACCTATGTAAATCCAAATAATATATAGAGTTAGGATGAGTAGAGTTAGAGTTCGACATTTAGGGGACTAAACCCATCCCAATAGGATTGGATCGACGCGAGTTTTCCATTTACTATATCCCATTGTCATTCTATATACCTATGTAAATTCAAATAATCTCTTGAGTTAAATTTTAATTGACAGATGACCGAATATTTTGTTTAATTAATCATGTTGAAAACACATAATATAGAGAAAAAGACTGTAAATGACAATTTTACCCTTCTGAATAGTGTTTTTCATATTTTTAACGGATTGTAGAAGGTTTTTGGTGTCTTGTGTTTTCAGCTAGGGCCAACTGAACTTAACATTTACAAAATATTTATCATCTGTTATATGTTATTAGAAGTTTAACTCAGAGAGCTATTTAGATATACATATGTCATATATGAATTTGAAGAAAAATCAGGGTTCATATGGATTTCCAGTGGTTCAAAGAGAGTTATTTGAATTTTTTCCTTTTTCTTAAATTATTGGTGGTGTGTTTGTTTCCCAGAATGCCCCTGGGTGCCTTTGGTGAGCGTCCATTTCGATCGTCCGGAGGTACTGCTTGTTGAAACACACGCAGCTAATGTTGTCTGAATACAGAAATAAATTATTTTAAAATATATAATTATTATAAGAATAAATAATTATATTGCTGAAATAAATAAGTTTTGTTAATTTTATTTTTAATTATTCTCATTAAAAAATATAAATTTTTTTTTGTTGTCTGGCGAAATATAGATAAGTTATGGATAAAATATAAATAATGTTTGAATAAGAATTTATAAAAGGTGAAAATATGAATTGACTTGTGGGTTACTAATTTATAAAAGGTGATGACAATTTATTTGATAATGGGGTCCTTATTATACCAATGAAATAAATTGAATTGAATAACACAATTTTAGAGGGGACTTGAAATATAAATATCAACTTATTTTTACTTATTTTGTCATAGTTATAATAATCTATTCTTTTTAAACAAACAATTTTTTAGCCTATTCTCCTCCTATTCCCTTCTATTATCTCCCAATTCCTTTACTCAAACAACTCTTATTAGTGGTATAGAGTAAAATATGGATATATAGCACTGTTATATAATCATTTTTTTAAGTCTTATTTTCATTCTCATATAAATTATTGGTAACATATATTTATATTAATGAGATACAGATATATGTATTGTTAGATGAAAAAAAATTTGCTTATAATAATTGAGTCCATATACTTTATTATATATACAACATATTTCATAAAAATATTTACTTGGTGAATGTAGTATACAATTTTAAGAAATAAAAATGGAGCCGACAAAAGGATAGTGCATAAGGATTCACAATTTCACATGCAAGTCATATTGTTTTTTTTATAAATCATTATTAATATCTTATGTTCATTTGATATACAATTTATACATAATCAATCAAACCAAAAAAAAAATTCTATTATCATAATTTTCACTATAATTAATTTAAAGCACAACGAAACAAAAATGACCAATTCACTTGTACTGTTATTTCTATATTAAAATAGTTGTGAAGTGTCGCTTTTAAGATGCCCGGAATTTCACTGTTATTCCCAAAATACGCCCAGGGGTAGTTTAGGCATTTTCGAATGATGACATCATCCTCTATCGTGTGTTTTGTCGGCCACTTTTTTTGTTAGAATAAGGGATGGAATAGAATGGACGGCGGCTTTAGGTGGCCTTCATGTGGGCCCCGCTCTTCCTGACCGTTGGATTGATGGAATCTGGGGAGACTTCCGATGGGGGGGAACGGGGTGGTTGGTGGGGAAAGGAATCAGGTTTTTTGCATGGGGTGAAAGAAAGGATCAAAGGAAACCTTGTTTTTTTTTAATAGCTAGGGATTGGGACATCTTTTGGGAGCGAGTTCTTTATTTTTTATTATTACTTGGGAACCTGGAAGTGGTGATTATATTATTATTATGTAATTCGTTTTTATTCTCTCTTGCAAGATGGTTTATCCCTTGATTCTTCTGACTATACTGCTTTAAATTATATTGGAGCCTTTCTGATAAAAATAATAAAACTAGGGAGCATTGTTTGGGATCAGATCGTCTGTGGTGTACTACATGTTCATTCTTGTTACAATCAATGCATTTTCGTTATGTGTAAACTTATCGATAAAAGACTTTGTGGAATCTCTTACCAGTAAGTTTACAGTGACGAAAATATATTGGTTGCTATAAGGAGTTGTCTGTAGCACATTACAGATGATCCGACTCCGCATTGTTAAAGTAGGGGCTTCTCATGTCATTGAAAGATGATGAATAATAATAGAATTTTGAGTGAGACTCTATCATGTCCCATATTGTTTTTGTTTTTGTTTTTTAGTAGAAAGACCCACAGGGGGCGGATACAACAACAGAGCTCAAGGCCTAGAACTACGGCCCATATTGTTGATAATCTAAAATCTCTCTCGTCTCTTTGGGCCCGTTTGGGTAACGGGTTAAGTTCGGATAAGGTGGTATAAGAATGGATAGGGAAAATGACTGTTTTTTTTGCAGAGTATAACTTGGTATTATTAAGCCAGTTTAAACGAGTATACAAAAGTATAACAATTCTAAGTAACTCATAGGATAAGTTATACTCAATTTATCTATTTTCATGGACTCACATGTCAAATAACATTTTTACACTTTATCACATCAAATCACCTATCAACACCTCTTATACATCAAATGACCCACATATCAAATCAACATTTTTACACTTTATTTATATTTTATTATTTATCAACCAAATAACTTAACATTTATTCTTACATTTTTCAATGAGAATTAAAAAAAACAACCAAACAGAAAATCTTTTATTCCTGTAGAATTATTACATATACTGATATAATTATCTATTCAGAATAACTCAATTCCTCAATCCAAACGGGGGCTTTGTGACTGAGACATATTTTGGGAGTTCCTTATTTTTTTATTACTTGGGAACTTGGAAGTGGTGATCATATACTGGTATATAATTTGTTTTTATTCTCTCTTGCAATATGGTTTATCCCTTGCATTAACAGTTAAGACAACTAAAAGAAAATCATACATCATTAGGTTTTGATTCTTTTGAGTATACTGTTTTAGATTTTATTGGAGCCTTCTGACAATTTTTTTTTATAAAAAAAACACAATAGGGGGCCGGCATTGCTACTCATGTCATTCAAAGATGATCATTCTATCATGTCTCATATTGTTGGTAATTTAAGAATCTCTCTGGTCTCTTTGTGGACTTGTGATCATATTTGTCAAACTACCTAAATTTCATCTAGTGTGATATACTTCTTGTGTGTTGTTTTTCTTCTTCCCTACTCAATTTTCATGTCTATTATTAGATCCTTAATTCAAACCCAACTCAGCTACTATGATCCCATCTAAATGACTTTTGACTCTTTTTTTTTTTTTTTAAAGGCGTCTGTGCTATTTTGCTGGTTGTTTGAGGCTTTTGTTTTTTTGCTTTTACATGTAATCTTGTGCTTTCTCTCCCTCGTAATAAAATGAGGGCAATTGCCTACCTTATCTCAAAACACAAAAAAACCCGTTTCTTCTTCACTACAAGAGTAGAAGCCTGGCTTTCTTTAAAAAGCTCTACACTGTAATACGTACCCATGTGGCCTCAGTAAGCTTAGATTGCGACCCTCTTGTATTGTTTTGTTTTTCTCTTTTCATTTTACCCCCAATTCAAATATTGTCTATTTTATTAATATAAACAAATAGATATGTCTATAAGTTACTTAAAAAAATAATGCTTAGATTGTAATTTTCTTATCTGGCAATCTTTTAGAATTTGTTTTTGACTGTTTGACGATAGTCGATAGGGATGACAGTTGGACATGATTAATGGAAAACTCGTCTTGTCCGTTACATTTCAAATCCGAATCTGACCCATCCTAACCCGATGAAGATATGGGATGAGTTTGGGATTCAAGTGAAAAATTCGCTTTATCCCATTTATCCCGTGTAATAAATCACATATATCATTCAAAATTAATATAATATATAAATAAAAGATATTTTTGTATATATAACATTGTTAAATTCCAATTTTATCAAAATACCCATAAAAAACTAACAGTGCAAAAATACCCCTAAAAAATTTTAAGTCAGTGCAACTATACTCCTATATCAGTATACCATATGCCGCGAAGAACGCTGGATTAACAATAGTTAAAAAATCAAACTCCATGTGTATATTAACAAAAGGTTTTTTTTTGCATATATATATCCCTCTTAAAACACGTAGTTTCAAAATCACTATCTCACCATTACATAAATAACTCTGAAATTTTAATAAGTCGTGTAAATTTGCTGCTCCGTCAGTCACCGTTAGGAGAGTAGATCGAACCGTGGTTAGATTCTTAATCACTTAACCCTACCCTGTAAAATGACTAATTTACCCCTTACTTAAACCACCCAAACAAGAAGAAGAGAAGGTTGAAGGAAGAAGAAAGAATTATGGTTCGACACTCCTTACCAACCAAAATTCAGACCACACATGTTCTCAATTTTTTTTTAAATATTAAACATTATCTAATGAGATATATGCTTTGAATGAATCCATTTTTAGTAAGTGTAAGAAAATATTTAACGATATATATATATATATATATATATATATATATATATATATATATATATATATATATTATATATACACACTAATGAGGTATATGCTTCACCGGATATTTAACGAGGTATATATGATTGTATTTTGGACGTACTGAAAAAAAAACTGAGTGCAACCAACCTATACACTTCCCTAATCTTAGTACAATATATACTCCACTGGTATAGTGTGTATAAAATTTTAAAAAAATTCCTTCTCTGCACTAGTTTATGCAGGTATATTATATATATAATTCATTAGATGATAATATAGTTTTAAAAAATAACGGGGAGGGTATTTGAACTATTTACATGTGATTAACGGTGACTAATAGAGATATTCTAACCAATCTGTAAATTTGCACAACGTATTAAAATTTCAAGAGTCTTTATGTGATGGTGAAAATAAAATGTGTAATTATGTAAATATGGGTTTTAAGAGAGGTATATATGAAAAAAATAAAACAAAAAATATAACTCACTTCCGGTAACCTGAGGGTACAAGGGTTATTTGAATGCCTTTAACGGAATCAAAACGGAGAATCTTAACCATACTAAACAGAATTTGACCATAGGGGTACGATTGCATTCACTTAAAGTTTTTTAGGAGTATTTTTGAACTATGGGTTTTTTAAGAGTATTTTTGATAAAATTAAAATTTAACAGGGGTATATATGTAAAAATCTCTAAATAAAACTAACATATCATATATTATTATTGCTTTAATTGATAAAATATCTAAACATGTACCAAATAATATTATATAACATAACGAGTAAAGATAATTATTATTTAGTTTATAAGCCCAAGAAAATGAAAAAATGTTTAAAAATTTGGGATTCTTAAACAAATTCCCTTCAAAATATGATGGAAGGGCACATGTTTGGGACGAAATAATCAAACCCGTAATGGGTTTGAGACATGTTTGTGATGAAATTTCTTTTTAGCTAATTTGAGATTGAGATTGATCAAACTTGTCTCAATCGGCCTGTTGCCATTTCTATTCGACAACTAGATGTGAAACTTTTGATGGTATGGCCTTTTTATGATCATTTGATGATATGGACTCCGGGCCTTTGGGTATTCTAACGTGTGGTATCGTGGTATATGGGCTATCTTGACTTGTGGCTAAGAACTTGAATCCGATTTGATTTGAGGGCTAATACACTTAGTTCATTTTAAATTTTATTTTGTGGCTCTATATATTATAATAATATAGTATATATTGTATTATCAAAATATGAAGTAAATAAATTTATTTTTTTATGAGAAAAAATTACATTGGTGTATTTCAGTATATATACTTTATTTCATATAATAATATGTATTTCAATAGAAGAGTATGATTTAAAAAAAAAAAACAATGCGGAAACACAAAGGCCTGAAACATATCATTTTTTGATTTTTTAAAATGGGTTAATTGAGTAACAAGTCTTACGTCCAATTATTGGGACCAAAGTGTACGTTATCGGATTGGGTCTAGGTCAAAAGCTAACCTGTCGATAGGCTTAGTGTCAAGGTGTCAGGGTCTTCTATCAATAATGGAGATTGTTAGACCTTTGTTCTACCAGTCCTATGCTTATATTTTAAATTGAGCATTATTAGTAAGTTTATAAAATTTAGGTACATGGGTATCATTTTATAAAAAAAAAAAGAGAAAAGATTACAAATGCTCTATAGATTTCAAGAAAATTAATGCTTTAGAGATGAAAAGCAAAGAGAAATCCAAAGAGAATTTCAATGCCCTTGCGCGAAAAATGTTGAATTATCAGAATGAAATGCTCCTCAAGTAAATTCTCTACAAATCCTTTATTTACTTTATCTTTGTTTTCAACTCCACATGCAATCATATTTCGTTAATGAAATATGTATTCATTAAATAAAGTGTATATTATTTTTTTCTTCTTCCAAATAATATACAATTCATTAGAGCATTCAGTCTATTTTTATGAAATTATATGCTTCATCACATGAAGTACACACAATTAGAAAAATCAAAACATGTGAGGGTCACATGTGAGACTGCTAAGTGCTAATATACATACTATTACTTGATGTGAAACCTTAGATTAGCAATAACCAAAATTCACATTTGAACTATTAACATTCTGATCATAAACAATTAATTGATTACATTTAAACAATTAAAAGATAGGGAAGAAGGATCTCTCAGAGAAAAAGCAAAAAAGAGCATGAAAAAGGAGATGCATTCTGCCATGACTTTTGGAGACTTGCATAACACCATGATCCAACAAAGTGTAAAGTGGTAATCCTTTTGTACATGTGATCATGTGATGACAACGAAACATAGATTAAGATGTATTTTATCTAATAGTGCAAAAAGTGAAATAATGCTATCAATCTAACCATTCATATTGAATTGAATTAACATCCTTCACAATTCTGAAGCTCAAACATCATTGTTGTTGAATCTAGCAAACATACCATAATCACTGGGTTTTTATATCTTCTTGGTCACTCATATTTAGAAATAGTATTATTGTATATACTCTAAGCATCACTGCATATCAATTGTCTAAAAAAAATTGTTTGATTTTTTTTTATCCAAGTCTGAAAATTTAGATGATATTTTGAAATAAAATATTCAAATTTGAATGAAATATTCGGATTTAGATTTAAGGAGTGTGTGTTGAATGTCCTTAAATACGAATATAATAATAAATTCATATAGGATTCAGATACAAATGCATTGCTGGTAAAGTTTTTTTTATTAAATTCTGTGATTGAGGCAGGATTTTTACAGTGTCAATCTAACGTCATGTTGTTCATGTTGTGCTGATCCTAAGCTCACCTACCCAATTCTGAGAGTTGTTCTCAGTGTTTGCTATTATGTCATTATCAATAACATTTAAAGTCCATTTCGTGATATACTTGGTCTCCACCCTCAATTTAACTGTCATGACATTACTTTGAGCTTGCACCAATGTTTTGGTACCTCATTCAGTAACTTGTAGCATTTTCGAAATAATAACAACAACAATAATAATGACAACAACAACAACAAATTGTAGCACCTTTGAACCCTCAGTTTCTTTTTAGCTTTAATTAATTTCTCTATAGGTGCCCCCCCCCCCCCCCCCAAAGGATAAGATCATCAAAATTAACATCTCTAGCTGGTTTATTCCACTAGGGCACTTCACTTAGTCTGTTTTACAGACTTGTTTGCAGTCATCCTGTTACTAACATAATATTTGAAATCGCATGTAAACTCCATCATAAAAAAATAAAAACATGTACAAACTGTAAATGAGACTACAAGCAAAACTAAACTTATCATTTTCCATTTTACTATTGAAATCAACAAAGCTTATATTCTAGAGTTTGGAGTGAGCATTATAAATATAATTGAAATGTGACATACTATCTTATTTAGATTATTCTAGAAGTAACTTTATTACCCATCATATCTATCTAAAAAATAAGTTGAATTAGGGTTAAAAGTAATAGTTAACTAACCTTAGAATAAACTTGGCATTTGAACCCATTACTACAGAATTTTCATTGTTGTAATAGAAAATATTAAACAAACAGATAAATTGTGTATGTTTTCAAACATGTGGTCTTGTGGCTTTATCACAACCATCATAAATTGCTCCAAAATCCGAATAAATTTAATTAGGTTATTATGATGTAATCATGTCATATCTAATTAGGAATTTAATTAGGTTAGTTGTTCTTTGTTGTTTAATTTATGATACACTCATTATCATTTTTTTCTTCGATTCAATGATAAGTTTCAATGTCAATTGACCACTTCTTAGAAATAAATATTTTGATGCATATCCTTAAAAATCACTTTACTTTCATTTTTTTAAGGAAAATTTTATTTTTTTCAACTGCCTTTTTTTTAAGGTCACTGGACTTTTTAACATACCAAAACACTATTGAATGAACAAGAATGACAGTTATATTTTTTCGAGGTCTTTCCATCTCCTTCCATTACTTACCCCTGTGAAATACACATTCACATTGTTATGTGTCATTTGTATACTATTAAATTTCATACATTGATCATCCCTTTTATGTTGTTAACTAACCTACAAATGGAAAATGTTGGATGGAAAGACCTAAAAACTTGGGAAGTTTTAGTATGCTAGAAAAGTTGAGTAAATAAAGGGATTAATAATATACTTGGAATTGATTTCTATTTTTTTTTTCTAATATGTTCACATAAAAAAGCCCAAATCAGTCTTAGAATGGTCCATTGAAATGTTATCCACACTTGCAATTTGGGTTGGTAGGGAGTGCTGCGAGCCTATCCTTTGTCACGTTCTAATAAAGACATCAACCTAAAACAAAGACACAGATGGCAAATATTTAACAAAACAGAGCAAAAATTACTCATATGGTTCATTCATCCTTGGAAGCAAAGATGAGGGACAAGGGGAAAGCTTGTTTTCTTCTTCTGTTTGATCTTTCAAGCCACTTCACCACAAATACACACACACTCTCTCTTTCAGTGACATAAGGAAAATTAGAAGGACAAAAAAAAAATCACAAGTGCTTTTTCTTTTTGTGACACAAAAACATAGAATGATTGACACAATAGCCAAAAAGGCTCTTTATCATAGGCTTTTGACAAACTACCAACAGACATGAATTTTGACTGTTTTGAGTATATCCTATTGCACTAGAATCATTTGAGAAAAGTTTTTGTTTTTGTTTTTTTTTTTAGTAGAATGGTCCCAAATTCAATGTCAGAAGTTGTTACAATCACAAGAGGACTGGAATTTAAAGTCCAGCAAGTGATATACCTTGTCTAGTAAATGATTCATTGTCTGAGCTATGATATGGTCTTGTGCATACTCAAACATGCATGCAAGCTAGTATATATATGCATGTTTCCAGTAAAATCATTCTTGTTACATTGTAGATGCAATAAATAACTTGGACTACAACATGTCATTTAAGTGTGATGGTTCAAGAGCATCATTTTGGATGAGAGTAAGAAGGGAGTTTTAGTTATCTGTATATAAAATGTTATTGTATTTGAACTAGCCACATATCCTTCATACAAGTTAGATATTAAACTTAGACATCAATTGTGTCCTTGATACATAATAACTTATTTTTTGGTATAAATTGGTATACAATTTTTTGGTATACATAATAAGTGAGTATAAATAAGGATAAAATAATTTTATGTTTGGTTGTGTTTTGAATTATTTTCGTTAGATAACATAATAATAAATTTTTTGTTTTTTGGGTTCCATGTTTGGATACAGAATAAGACTTATTCCAGGGTACATAGTTATACCAACATAAATGGGTATAGCAGTGAAATAAATGATTTTGTGTTTAGTTGTGTTTTGGATTATTCTCGTTGGGAAATGTAATAATAAAGTTCTTGTTGTTTGGATAAAATGTTAATAAAGTGTGGATAAAGATTTATAAAATGTAAAAAAATGATGATAGTTAATTTGATATGTGATTTATA